>CM053769.1:287668120-287683350 GCA_028658325.1 Potorous gilbertii | reverse complement strand
ACATAGTTCAAACTACAGACAAGTGCTACCAATTTTTTTAAAAGACATTTCAGTCTTTAAGAAGATATAATACAGACATTTAAAAGGAAAGTATTAAAACCAAATTTTTTTCATTTTTAACTTAAAAATTACTGAATACTCACATCTTCTACATTCCCAGAAGTCCTGTCCTTCCAACAGAAATGAATGAGGGAATCATCAGTTTGCTGAATGTATACAAGGCCTTTCCGTTTATCTGGGGTAACTGTAGTTCCTTTCAATGACATTTTTCCTGCTCGAAACTCCACCAAGTATTTGCTGGATGAGCCCCGGGAGCCTGGGACTAGGCTTGGAAACAAAGCACCTGAAGTCATCCTGAAACTGGAAAAACAAATTTATACCTTATTTTTATTTTTTTCTATACCATATTGTCCTGATTGTAAAACTTTCTTCAATATGTACTCCACATATTAAGTATTAATAGCAACAGCACTGAAAATTAGCCCCTTTGAACTATATTAGGTAATACCTTAGCTCAGAGCGAAGGTGAATATGAAGTAGCTCACCTTAAATAGTTTTGTTGAAAAATAAGCAGCAGTCTACATCCAAACCATACCCTTCCACGTATCCCAGAAAAGATATAAAAAATCACATAATGAAATTATAAACTCAGATACAAAATAATCTATTTTAAAAAGCAAACACTCAAGTTTCAGTGACCTTCAATACCAATACAAAGACTTGAACATCAGTTCAGAAAGAGACATCTTACCTAAGACAAGCTGCTTTTGTATGAACCCAAATGTTATTAAAGAATTCCATCCTGAAGAGATCATGAGATCACAGATAGATAGCTAAAAGGAACCTTAAATTCAGTACCCCACCCCACGTCACCCATTTTACAGATGAAATCAAAGACCAGAGGTTAACTGCCAAAGGAGAGTAAGTGAGGCTAGGAATCGCTCAGGTTTTCTGACTCCAAATACAGAACTGTTTCCTACAATACCATGCTATTCTAAGCTTAAAGAAAAAATTAAGGAAAAAAAAAAACTTTGCATCTTGCTGTTTCGTTGAAAACTTCAGTAAAAGTTAAGTTCCTTGAAGGAAAGGGCTATTTTTTTCTATCCCCAATACCTGGCAGTGTCTGGAACACAGACTGTAAATAAATGTTTACTGAATGAATCGTGCTTAACTTTTTTTTCTCACCGAGTCTTGAATTTTATTTATTTTTTTAAGAAAAAGTTGCCCGCCCAAGAGCGCCTTGTTTCTGCATTTGGGCAGACTGAGTGGACCCAGTTTCACTTGCAGAAACTCTCCCGAGGAGGGGAAGGCAAGGGGTTTGAGAAGGGATTTCTATCGATGAAACGGCTCCTTCTGCCCTCAGAGGGCAACCTTCCCGGAGTAGGCACACCCCGCTCTGGGCTCTCCGGGGACTGGCACGAAGCTACTGACAAGACGGAAGACCACTGACGGGGCGCTTGGAAGAAGGATCCCCAGGGCCCGACGGAAATGCTGCACGACCGGATGACAACCCAGGCGCTTTATGGGGGCGGGGGGCTGGAGGCCACTACGAAACCTCCGTACCCGGGAGGTCGGTCCGGTCTGTGGAAGCCGAGGGCTCCGAGCCCTCCTCGGTCCCTCCCCCAAACTCCTCCTCCTCCTCCTCCTCCACACGGCCCAACATCTGGCCTTGACCTCCCATCCCGGCCCTTCCGGCACCTGAGGCTCGGCTTCGCGTCCCCCCAGCCCTCACACCGCACCCCCTCCCGGCCGACCCCCGCCTCCCCCACCCGCCGCCGGCCCGGCCCCCGCCCGCCCAAGCCGTCCTCTCCACAGCCCCCGGCCCGACCGGCGCGGCCCCCGGCTCCGGAGGTGGGGTTGGGCCGTGCCTCGGGCCCTCCGGAGCCGTCAGCTCTTACCTGGGGGCTGGGGTGCGGACCGTGGCAGGAGCAGCGACTACGGCTCGCTCTTCCTCCCCTGCAGCTGCCGGCCCGGCCGGAAACCTCTTATGGCTCCACCCTCCCTCCGTTCTTCGTGCTGATTGGGCTGGGCCTGACGCTCTACCGGCGCTCCTCTGAGACCGATTGGCTTGAGAGGCCGCCCATCACTCCGCCACTCTCCCGGTCTCCCTCCTCTCTCTCCCCTCTTACGCCGCCCCACCCCCGGCGGCTCATTCCGCCGACCCCACCGCGCGAGGAGGAAGCCCCATCACCGCGCAGAGTCCGGCGGAGCAGAGCGGTCCCTATTGTTGCTGTGTCATAGGGGAGCGGCGGCGGCCCCTAGCGGAGGCGCCTGGAATTACACAGAGGCCTCTTGAAAGGCCGGCTCTGTATCGTGTACCTCGCTTTAAGAAAACCCTGGACCAAATAGTGTCTTTGCAAAGCAGATAACGAGGAGAAGGGATCTATTTGTAACACTGTAATTAGCTTGCCTTCAGCACTGTGGGCAACAGCTTCCAAGGTCGAGATGGTTTCCTGCTCTTCTTCTGTTTTAGGGAGTTTATTTTAATAGACCAAAGTTCTGAGTTGTTACAATAGCCTTAAGCCCTCAGGAAAATCCCCAGCTTTACATTTATGTCTATCTCGAGTTAAAGTTTGGATAACGAAACAACAGATGATTACGGCTATGGATAGAAAAGGCACAGGAAGGGAAGCTGGGGAAAGAGCCAGACCTTGCTCAAGCTTCATTCATTCAGCTCAGGTTCTCTACTCTGAGATGCTTGTAAGACACACACACAAACACAATCTGTGCTTTTCTTTTTTCTTATTTAATATTTTATATTTTCCCCAATTATGTGTAAGAGCGATTTTAACATTCTTTTTTTTTTCAAATTTGGAGTTCCAAACATTCTCCCTCCTTATCTCTGAATATTAAAAAAGTTCCCTAGCAATGTTACCACTTCACATATTGGGTTCTAGAGGTGTACTTTTCTTTCTAGTTCTCTAAATCAAAGGTAGTTAGTTGGGCACACGAGATAAGAGCCTGAGTATGTGCCAGAAATAATTAACAATGTTCGTACTTTTCATTGTCTTTGTGCGATACATTTTGTGTTCCCTTCTCTTCTACCTCTATACTATTTCACTAATCGAGTAAATATTTATCAGGTGCCTACCACGAGCAAGGCAATATGTTAAGTGCTAGGGATATAAAAAACTTATTTTCAAGGATCTTACAATCAGATGAGGGAACACAATACACAAAAGGAAACTGGAAAGCATGATTAGAGGATGAAATGGGGTAGGGACGGGGGCATGTGGAGAAATCCCAAAGTAGTGAAGCCAAGTGAAAAAGAAAATCTTAATATTTATTGACTACTGATTGACATTTTAAACTCAACATGTCTACAACTGTACTCATCTTTATCCAGAACTCTCCCCTGCCCCCATCCTTTTTACTATAGAGGATGACACTTTGACACCGGACCTCCTCTACTATTCAAACTGTGGCCAAGGTCTGTTTGATTTCACCTTTGCAACATCTCTAAATTTGCCCCCTTCTCTCCTCTGATGCTGCCACAACCCTGGAATGGGGCTCTCATCACTACTGGCTACTGGTGAGCTTGCATGCCTCAAGTCTCTTTCCCCTCCAATACAGCCTCCATAGTGATTTTCCTAAAGTGCAGGTTAAGTCAGTCACCCAGGGCTCCAGCTCACTAACGATGAGTGAGAGGCTCCTGATCGCCACAGGGATCAGACAAAATCTTCTATTTGCAATTAAAAGCCCTTTATAATTTAGCACCCCCAGCCCCACTTTCCAATATTCTCACACCTTCTTCTCAGCCCAACTAAAATCCCAAGTCTTTCCCAACCTCTCAATTTGAGTGCCTTCTTCTAATTTCCTATTTTTCCTGTACATAGCTTGTTTGTACATAGTTGTCTGCTTGTAGTCTTCATTACATTGTGAACTCCTCGAGGGCAAGGACTGCTTTGTGCCTCTTTTTGTAGCCCCAGCATTTAGCACGGTGCCTGGCACACAGTAGACATTTAAGAAATGTTTATTGACTGGACGACTTTCATCATGCAACATAGCCTAATCTCTATAAAATGCCCCAGCACCCTAGGATTAAAGCAACCATTGTAAAAATGTTTTATTCTTAGAAGAAAATAACTTTCTCTTTTAGATTAGCTTTTATCTAGACATTAATGACATAATTCCTACTTGCCAAAAATTTAATACATTACTATCTACTCATAGTTGTGATTTCCTTCTTGTCCAACATGCAAATTTTTAAGTTCCCTAAGAAGTAATAAGAGGTTTAATAAAAAGATAGAAATACATTTTATTGGGAAGCAGTCTATGAAAATATCATCTATACATTTACTTTATGGTAATTTTACATTAATTAATTCTAAAGCAAAATGGAAATGCTTTGAAAATATTAAATAAGCACATTAATAAAACATAAGTTTTACTAATACGCAAAATTAGTGAAAAATAATTACAAGTATTAATGTCAATTTGTGATAACCTAACAAAAGGAAGTACAGTATTATCACATTTACTTTCTAGCCAAGAAGAATGAGCCAGGGTAAAAAAAAAAATCTAGCCAAATTTGCAATTCTAGGGAAACAATATACAAATTTGCCTGAGGAAGAATTTTTTTAAAAAAAGATCCCAATAAGATAACACAATGTTGGTAGATCAGTCTTCAGAAGATCAGGTTAAACACCTAGTTGTTCGGACAGACTTTGTGATTTCTGCATATTATGTATTCGATTTACATTCTGACAAGCAAAAGAAAGGGCAGCTGGGTGGTGCTAGTGTGCTAGAGCGTAGGCCTGGAGTCAGGAAGACCTGAGTTCAAATCCTGTCTCAAATACTGTGTGACTCTAGGCAAGTCATCTGACCCTGTTTGCCTCAGTTTCCTCATCTATAAAATGAGCTGGAGAAATAAATGACAAACCATTCTGGTATCTTGCCAAGAAAACCCCATATGGGCTCACAAAGAGTTAGTACATGACTGAAAAAGGACTGAACAAAAGGCAAAATAAAACACATCAAATTACCCCTGGATAAAGCCAGTGTTACCAACTCTTGAGAATGGTAAAAGAAAAAGTTTTAAGTGGAGTGTTTCAATCCACCATTGCACCTTATTCACATTGCTAAATCACCAAAGACAACATAGAAGATCATGGTAGGGTTAAAGCACTTTGTAAAAATCTTAAAGTGCAATTTTTTTTTTTTGTAAATAGTATTTTTTCCAATTATATGTAAAAATATTTTTCAACATTCATTTTTTTATAAGATTTTGAGTTCCAAAATTCTCTCTTCCTTTTCACTGCCTTCCCCAACATGTCAAACAATCTGATTTATATTACACATGTGCAATCTTGTTAAACATGGTCCCATATTAGTCATGTTGAAAAGAAGAATCAGAACAAAGAGGGGAAAAAACCATGAGAAAGACAAAACAAAGTGAAAGTAGTACTCTTCTATCTGCATTCACACTCCATAGTTCTCTCTTGATATGGATAGCATTTTCCATCATGAGTCATTTGGAATTGTCTTGGATCACTGTATTGCTTAGAAGAGCTAAGTCGTTCCTAGTTGATCATTGCACAATGTTGCTATTATTAAAGTGCTATTTCAATGCATTACTATTACTGCTATATGTAGCAGGATTTTCACTACTGATTTAAGTATGCTTAGGACTCACTTTTATCTTCTAAGAAATGGTATATAATACCTCTAAAAAAAAGTGAAAATGTTGATAAGGGTAAATTGCCACCAGTAGCCAGGTAAATTAAAGACAAGCATCATATTAATAGATACAGAAAATGTGGTTTTGCACCACTTAGAAGCCTAAGAGCAAATGTTGACTCACTTGATTGTAGAATCTCAAAATTTTAGAGCTAAAGGCTTTAGAAGCCTAATCCATCAATTCAAAAACAAGGAAACTGAGGTCCAGAGAGATGAAATTATTGACTCATAGTCATCTCACTAATCAGCCAAAAGAGGGAAAAAAAATGTCAGACTCATGTTTGGGGAATGCATCAGATTAAATATACTCTCTCTCTCTATTTTGTCTCTTTCTGTATAAGATCTTGGTAGAAATATCCTGAGGACAGAGAAAGGAAAATACAAAACTGTGACTCCAAAGGAATTATCAAGTGGTCATTAAAAACTTGGCTTGTCAACATCTCATACTGTTTACCAAGATAAGGTCAAAATGGGTACATAATTTAGACATAAAAGGTAATATTTATAAGCAAATTCAGGGAGCATGGAAAAATTTACCAGTCAGATATATGGATAAAGGAAAAATTATGGCCAAATAAGAGACAAAGAGGATCATGGGACATAAAATGAATAATTTTGATTACATTAAAGATGTTTTGGACAAACAAAACCAATGCAGTCAAGATAAAAAGGAAAGCAAGAAACTAGGAGGAAAGTTACAGCAAGTTTCTCCGATATAGGCCTCATTTCTCAAATAGAGAACTGAGTCAAATTTATAAGAATACAAGTCATTCTCCAGTTTTCAAAAGATTGAAGTTATCAAGTCACAAAATTTACTCTACATAACTAGTGATTAGAGAAATGCAAATTAAATCAGCTCTGAGATAAATCTCACACCTATCAGATTGGCTAATAAGACAGAAAAGGAAAATTACAAATGTTAGAAGGGATGTGGAAAATCAGAACATTAATGCACTGTTGGTGGATTTCTGAACTGATTCAACCATTCTGGAGAATAATTTACAATTATGCCAAAAGGGGCTAAAAAAATACGCATACCCTGTGACCCAGCAATGCCACTACTAGGTCAGTATCCCGAAAAGATTTTTTTAAAAAGGAAAAGGACTTATATATGTACAAAAATATTTATAGTAGCTCTGTTTGTGGTGGCAAGGAACTGGAAATTGAGGAGGTTCCTATTAATTGGAGAATGGCTATAAGATTGTAATGAAATACTATTGTGCTATAAGAAATAACAAGCAGGATACTTTCAGAAAAAACTGAATTTATATGCATTGATGCAGAGTGAAGAGAGTAGAACCAGGAAAACACTGTATACAATAATGGCAATATTGTATGACGACAAACTATGAATGACTTAGCTATTCTGACCAACAAATGATCCAACATAATTCTGAAGGACTTATAAGGAAAAATGTTATCTACTTTAAGAGAAAGAATGAATGCACACTGAAGCATAATTTTTTTCACTCTTTTATTTTACAATATGGCTAAGATGTAAATGTTTTGCTTGATTTCAATATGTATAATTGATATTGTATTTCTTGCCTTTACAATGGAGAAAAGGAGAAAGTGTCAGGGAGAGAAATGGGAACTCAATTTAAAAAAAAATGAATGTTAAAAACAAATAATTTTAAAAGGTATCAGACTAGAAAAAAATCAAATTTAAAACAACAATGGGGTTTGGGTCTTCCCTCAGCCCCAAATAAACAGCACAAACAGTGTCAGAACAGTGTCATGACCTGTTTTCTACCTCATGTTGCCATCGTAAAACTAAAACATAGAGAAATGGAACTCTGGAGGGGATGAAAAAGCAATAAATGTAGAGTTCTAACAGATACTTTTAGAACTGTTCTGGGAAGGATTCTAAGATTACAACTTTCGAAATAATAATAAATATTTATGGGTATTTGATTTCTTTCAACAAGACATGACCCTCAGGAGATGAATATTAATATATTAATATAAATTACTGCTGCCCTAAGAATTCGGAGGCACTTTCATCTACAATGCTTGATTAACAGAAAGGTATTCTAACCTACTTACAACCATGTCAAGCTCTGCTACAAAACAATCAATTTGTTGACTCTGACCCTCAAAAACAAATAGTCCAAATATAGCTAAGGCAAAATAAATTACCTGCAGCAGATTTGTAAATCTTTCCCTAATGTTGAAATCAGCATGAAGTGGTTAAAAAGATTAAGTGGTTAAAAAGATTAAAAAGTAAATGCCAAACAAAATAATCTTCTCAAAAGGGCCTTTATTCAGATCTACAGTTTTAACATTCATCTCCACAAACCTGTACATACTCCTCCAAAAAGCTAAAGTATGACTTATTTTGTTAATATAGATAGGTATTGACAGTTATTAAATATTATAAAAATAAATCCATTTCACTAAAGCATTTTTCATAGTCTGACATTTTCATGCAACATTGATAAAATGAACACAGTGTTTGAAAGAATCAACCAAGCACAGCAATTATGTAAGGCAAAAAAAGCGGCTCCATCAGAGTGTAACTCAGGATGTGTGCTGGCATTCTGGGTAGAAGCAAAAGCATATTTTTTCCACATGCTATAAAAACATACCCAAATCAGTTGTCCGTGGTTCTATCCACTCACTTTACAGAGATCTAAGTATTGCTCAAGTATACCATTGCCCCAAGATACATGGTTTTACTTTCTTTCAAAAGAAGTGTAGAAAAAATTTACCAAATTATGCATTGTTCTTTAGTCTTCATACCAAGGGATGAAACAGGAGTGGTGTTTTCATGTTGGGAAAAAAATGACAGTAAGTATGTGGAAGATAATAACAACAGAATAAATTGAGGAAATGTTAGAAAAGAGTTAGTGTGCTGTGCCTATAATTACAAACCATGTTATCACGTGTCAACTACCAGCAAGCTATACATTGGTGATCCAAAGTCGTTTGTAACCATTCAGGTTACAAAAAAGATCTCTGAAAGATTAAAAAAAAATCCAAATGTTGAGGCATAAGAAAATCAAGATTTTCCAAAAATTTTTCCATTGACGACACCTTTTCTTTTCTATTGACACAATGTTTCACATGCACTTTTTAAATCCTAAAATAAAAAACTTAGCACCCAAGATCAGAAGTAGCATGGATATTTTTAATCCTGGAAAGCTTTTACTGATTTGAAACTTAACTTAAATACATCCTTCATTTCTAGTCATTTTCCAAAGACAGAAGACTCCAAAATTATGGGCTCCTAAGATTTAGAACTGGAAAGGACTTTAGGTAGGGAAACTGAGGCCCAGAAAGGGCAAGTGACTTGCCTAAGCAAGTTAGTAGCAGAAGCAGGATTTAAGCCTAGATCTTCTGACGCTAATTCTGGGGTTCTTTCTGTTACTCTTACTAGTTACCTCTTAAATTGTTTATGCAAGACATTTTATAAAAAAACATTGGAGCAGGTCTTTTTTTTTTCCATTGATTTTATTTTGTTTCACATTTCATTACTTAGACCTAGTAGGCACTAAGACACAGCAACTCAGCCTGGCAAGCATTCCATTCACCACGGCTCAATAGCTTCCATGCTGGGCGTAGAAGGGTGACCCCAACGATCATCACAGGGGCATGATGGCGAACCAGAGGCTTCCCAGAATGCGTTTCCCTATTACATTCTTCACTAAAGCCATCCTGACATTTGGGACTCATTTTCACTACATCAGATGGGCTATTTAAGGAAGAAATTATGAGTCTGAACATGCAAAGAGAAAATTATGAGCAAGGAAAAAGGGAAGTTCATCTTCCAACTATTCCTGCCAAGTGCAAACAACTAAATGTATCCTTAATGCCATCTATTGGGGGTTTTTTCCTTCTATTTCTCTGTGACAGCAAACTGGAACACAGATTTGCAATTGGTATATATTTAAGATCTCAAGAACCACAAAGTATATTTTGGCACTCTTTCCCAAAATCACATTGTTTCACTCACAGGCCTTTTATAGAGGTATGAAGTACTTTGGAGGTGTCTTGGTTTCTATGGCAGCCTTAGAGGCAAGGTGGAGAGAGAGGGCACAAACTTCCATGGTCTTTCTGTCAGTTTATCCACCTGAACTAGGCAGGCACTCCCAAGGTAAACGTGATGCTTACTGTTAAGGACCTCACTGTGTCCTTGACTGTCCTCAGAAAGCAGTCTTTCACTTAGAAAGGCACCCCCAGGCTACCACCTACTTACAAATACTGTATTGGCCACTATAATGTAAACAATATTAAATAAAACAAAAGAAAAATTTGTCCAGTCTTCCTAGACATTAGAGAGCTTTTTGTTAAACCTAAGAAACATTGAATGGCTCAACAAAATTAATCTGCAGTTTATACAAAAGTATATAGTAATTATGCCTAGACAAAAATCAACGTGGCCTGAATTTTAGATTCAATTGGGAAAAAAATGACCAAAACAATGCTAAGCTCAGTTGGGGGTAAGGGATGTAGTCTAAAAATATTTTAAGGTATCTAATGCAGTTGTTTTGACCTAATCATGAAAATGTTATTTAGTGAAATAATGAAATTTGGGGAATTTTTTTAATGTCTACTAAACATAGGTTACTATTCAAAATAAAAACATGCAGTTTCTGCAAAAGCCAAAACTCATATCATTAGAAAGTATATATATACTTTAGAAGAATTTTTGTTATTAAAATTCTAATAAAGAACATTTTGCTTTATCCATACGTTTTACAAGAATGATGATAAACTTTAGGTGTCACTACTTTCACATGATAAACATTTTATAGGCATAGACACGAAAAAAGAAGCATTAAACAAGAAATACAAAATAGTGATTAAAATATTATTAATGTCCTTTGTTACTAAGCTTTTCTTTTAAAAGAAGGTACATAGGAACCGGTGTTTTCAGCAGGACTACATTATCTTAATTATGCCTCTCCAAGTTCTCCAAATACTATTTATTACAAGGCTGATTATCTAACAATAAAAAGAACCCACTTTTGCTGGGATAAGGACTCTATTGGACCTGTGATTTTTACTGGTATAGGGAACACAAAAACCCCTTCGACCAATGTAGGATGCATCTTCTCTTATAGCTTTAGAGTTGCCCATAGCACTGGGAGGTTAAATGGCTTGCCAGTCACAGATAATATGTGTCAGAGGCAGGACGTGAAACTAGGGCTTGTGGACTTTGATGCTAGCTTTCCTTGCCATGGTGTCTCTCAATTCAAAACAGCAAGATAAATAAAATGTTGTTCACTGACCCGAAAATACAGTGAATGTGAATGTACTTTGGGTATTTGTCTTTGATTTTTATAACTTACCTGCACTCTTAGACAATGACCCCACGATGACTATAGCTTTCCTCACCTGAAGTTCCTAGCTTTACGCACACACCAAATATCCCCCCTGTCTTATTTACTACATTTTGCATTGGCAGATACTTCAAGATCTACTTTGTGAAAAATATTATGCACATGAATTCTCAAATGCATTTAGAAATCAACCTTTAAGTTCATTTTAAGAATATGCAAAGTTTTTGGTATAGGAAATGGCAGCCATCTTTGAATGACTATAGACTTAGAAATAACAAAGCTGCTTTCCAGTTTCTAATGGTTACCAAATTAAAAGCTTTCAAAACAAGTTTTGGCTTTAAAAAGTGTTTTAATTGCAAACATAATATTCAAGCCAAACACAAAACTATAATCCCTTTTCTTCAGAAATGTATGACTTTGTAATCTAATTCAATAATATTATGTATATATATATACATATATATATATATATATACAATAAATTGATCTGCAATTCAAATAGCTCTGACATTATATGGCTTTGACATTTCTACACAAAGAAAAATAAGTCATTTTGATAACCATATGTGCTTAGACAGATATTATACTTATTATTTCTTAAATAATTCTAGTCACACCATCTTAAGTAAATTCTGCCCACCCCTACCCCCTGCCCTCAAACAATCAGATGTGATTCTGTAATGTTTTAGAACATGCATATCAAGGGGAAAAAAAACACAATGATTCTATGAACACATATAAATAACTGACTAAACTGACTAAACATTATAGGCAAATGCTTTTTCCAGAATGAAAAGTCAGTGTAGAATATAAATAGTACCAGACTCTAAAGGCTTGACTTTTTCATACATGGTCAAAAGCAATCTTGGTGTTTTTCTTCCATGTTTCTGTCAACATTTTTAATCATTCTGTATTGTAATGATAATGTTTTACTTTGGATAGCACATAAATGTTGATTAATGTATACCTTGCTTGTGACCAAAATGCTAATTGAGTGGTATTGTCATTAGTATTTGTTAAGTAATGCTCACAGTACCCCCAAATGACAAAATATGTAATTTGGCAGCTTTTTATTCAATTCAGTCTGACATTCTGTGTTTGATGTATATTTGCCTCTGGGTCACCATCATTTTATGAGCAGTTCTTTATTTCAGTCCTTTATACTTCTGGGGATAGTTTCCAAGAGCCATCTGTACTTCTCTCATACTTATTTACTGTCACTGGTTCAACTTCTGAATACTTGAAGAAACCTTTTTTTTGCTTCACTACAAGTAGAAACACCGATGTCTTCCTGTCTTACAATCTTTAAATGCTGTTACAGAGTTAAGAGGGTGCTTGTAAACTAAACCAGCCACAGTCAACTTCTGTCACATAAAAGGGAATCACAAAGAATTTTCCTTTTTAAAACTTAGTGAAAACTTGATGATTTCAAGTGCAGCTTTATGAAGAGAACACAATAGCAATGAAGTTTTTGGCAATCAAAAAATTAATAAGAATTAAATCCTTGATCAGTATATGATGCTATTTCCATTAAAATTGCTGTTATAAAAGCTGGTTTCTGCTATTAACAAAACCAGAGGAGCTGGCTTGAAGTGGGGTGTGACTTATTCATGTCTCCATGTCCTGAAGAATCCATTCCAATGGTTCAGTATATATCTGGGCAGTCTGAGAAATTTCTGTCAAAGTATCCACCTGAATATAACCAGTCAGAAGTCCCAGTATATGGATTAATGCCTTGATAAAACCACCTGTAGAAAATAAAGATTGATAAGAAAACATTTCATTGAAGGAGAAAACTATTTCTGCATTGACCCAGTCTTAGGCTCATCTAGAAAATGATGGGGTTGGAAGAGATGACCTCTGAGTTCCCTTCTGGCTCCAGATTTTTGTCCTATGAAGCTAAGATAACTGATTTTTATATTATTTACAATTGCAGTTCCGTACAATTACAAGTTCAGTTGTACAGTACAACTTACAAGATTAGTTTTCCCCTAGAATGATTTCTCCTTTAGATTTCAAAAAAATGCAGTCTAAAGTAGCAAATAAATCCAGTGAGATTTACTGACATTTCTATTTGAACATGGAACTGTTAACAACATAATGATATACAAAATGTACAGCTATGTTATATGCATATATATTTAAGTATAAGATTAATTTCACAAGATAAAAAGTTTATTTAATATTACCTCAAGAATTTTCAAACTAAAGGCAAAAAGAAAAAAAATGAAGCCCATAGTTATTTTAAACTTAAGTCTTGCAATCTGAACATGACAGGTTTCCTTGAAACCACATCAGATTGCAGGATGAGCAATGGGTAGCTAGCCCAGAGTCAGAAGATAAAGGAAATCTTCAATAACAGAGGAATCACAATATTTTAGACTAAATCAACAACTGCCTCTGGGACATCCTCAAGGGCTAACCCAGTCCTAGAGCTTACTGTGCCACAGTGAAACTGAACCATTACCAAACTATCTCTGAATGGGGTCATCTCACCACTTCTGAATCCATGTGACTGTCTCCTCATTTAATTCCTTCCTATATCTTGCCCTCAAGAAAAGTATAAAGCACTTTTATCTTTGTCAAAAGATCCAAGGAGGAAGCTATATGGATCTTAGGATTCACTCCACTCTGGGACAGCTTAACTTGACCTCAATCTTGAATCATAGCTGTTTTTAGAGTCTTCCAGTCTTTTAATTAAGAATTTAATATTGGCAAAGCAAAATCCTTTCATGTTCATGGATGTAATATGGCATTCCTAATGTAAGGAAACCATGAAACTGAAGATAATCACATACACAAAAACCCCATGAAACTCGTTCAAATGTCCTAACAAAACAGAGGTATTCACTTAGTTCTAAGGATGAAACAAATCTGACTACACTGATAGACTGCATGAATGTTCTCTCAATCAGCTTTTGGATTAAAAAACCAAAAACCTTCAAACTGATGCTTTACTAAGTAAGTCTCAAGAGTTAATAAAAAAAGTACAATTTGATGATAAAATTACTAACCTATCTGGTATAAAAGGCAGCTTTCAAGTATGAATCTTAGGCTTTTAAAAGAATTACATACAAAGGGAATTAGTCCTAGGAACCAAGAACTGATTTCAGAACAGTTTAGTCAAGGAAATGTCACTAACTTTTACTGGATCTTGCAGTGGGGGAAAAAATACTTAAATCTTTAAATATTTCAGAATAAAACTTCTGGGAGGGGAGGTAGAAAAAATAAAAATATTCTAATACTTTACAATAATCTATATTTCTCTAATCATACTTCAAACTTAATATAATGAACTAAAATCATTTAATTTCAGAATATGATCACTTAATTACAAAAAAAAATCAAAATCATTTATAACAATGGTAAAGGGGAATATATATACACACATATATACATATGTGGGGCATGCATGTGTGTGTATACACATATACAGATACACACATAGCACTTAGCAAGCTTGGTTCTATAGTATATAAAATGACTAAAATGGTTGAGGAAACAAACGTTCAAACTTCCACACATACCGATTTATTAAGCAATGTATACCAATTATGTAACAAATCAGGACCAGATCTCCTCAGCTTGACATTGGACTTCAAATGCAGGGAGAGAAGATTTTTATGCATTAAAAGAAAGCAATTAATAGGATTTAAGCCATGATGTAAGATTAGGTTATCTGATTTCTAACTAGAGGAAAGATAAGGGGCTTTCTAAGTTCAGAGGGGGAAAGTGAACAGGTACAAGTACATCAAATTCCAAAAAAACAAACAACAACAAAAAAAGATGTCCCACTCCTCCCTAAGTGTCAGAATTCAATCAAACGAACAAGGAAATAGTTATTGATTGACCAGTATGGGGCCACTTTTCAGACAAGACATATAGGTTGCTTGAAATGTATGATTGTGAGAAAACTCTTTGAATCACTCTTTGGATCTAAGTTTCTGGTCGGCACAACCCAGTGAGGGGTGGGAAACCTGTGGCCGTCTAGGTCCTCAAGCATGACTGAGTCCTAGGTCCTTAATTAAGGGTCTCCAAGCAACAGACAGCAGTGGTCCAGTTTTCCAGTCATGAAGCACTAAGTCCAAACAATACATTAAATAAAGCTTTCTCAAAATTTCCACAAGTGAATAAAGTTTTCTTACAAGACAGAAATTGGACTAGACCCATAATTGAATTGTTGTTGTGTTTGTCCTTCATTCTCAAAAAGGACCATGACATCAAGATGATGACATGACTTGCAGTTGACTGATTTGAGTGAGGGAG
>CM053769.1:287605948-287667620 GCA_028658325.1 Potorous gilbertii | reverse complement strand
AAGAACAAAAGGTCAAGAAATTTAAGGAAATCAGTGAAAAATGTTAATGTGGCCTACCAGTACCAGATTTAAAACTGTATTACAAAGCAAGAATCACCCAAACAATCTGGTACTGGCTAAGAAACAGAGTGGTGGATCAGTGAAATAGATTAGGTATACAATACACAGTAGTTAATGACCTTAGTAATATAGTGTTCAATAAATGCAAAGATCCCAATTTTTGGGACAAGAATTCCCTATTCTGACAAAAAAATTTCCAGGAAAACTGGAAAATAGTTTGGAAGAAACTCGATATAGACCAACATCTTATACCATATTCCAAGATATGGTCAAAATGGATGCATAATTCAGACATAAAGGGTGATATCATGAGCAAATTAGGGGAGCACAGGAAATTTTGCTTGTTAGATCTACAGATAAGGGAAGAATTTGTGACCAAACAAGAGACAGGAAGCATTACAGGATGTGAAATGAATAATTTTGATTACATTAAATTAAAAAAGATTTACACAAACAAAACCAATGCAGCCAAGACTCAAAGGAAAGCAGGAAACTAGAGGGAAAATTTTTTTATCGCAAGTTTCTCTGATAAAGGCCTTATTTCTCAAATATATAGAAAACTAAATCAAATTTATTAAAAATACAAGTTATTCTCCAATTGGTAAAGATATGAACAGGCAGTTTTCAGAAGAAGATATCAAAGCTATCCATAGTTATATGAAAAAATACTCTAAATCACTATTGATTAGAGAAATGCAAATTAAAACAACTCTAAAATACCACCTCACACCGGTCAGAGTGGCTAATAAGATAGAGAAGAAACATAGAAAAATTGGAACACTAATGCTCTGTTGGTGGAGTTGTAAACTAATGTAACCATTCTGGAGAGCAATTTGGAACTACATCTGTCTCCTTCAGTTTCCTCAGCTGAAAGGACCTACCTCCCAGGGTTGTTATGAGGATCAAATGAGAGAATATCTTTAAAGCACTTGGCACAATGTGCAGAACATAATAGGTGTTTAAAAAATGCTTGTTTCATTGTTCCCCCTTTGGCCTCTCCATCCTAGTGACTGTTTTTGCCTCAGTTAGTGTCCATAGGATTAGTGTTGATAACTTTTCCTTTATCCATTTCTCTCTTTTTTTTTTAACATTAATAGCTTGTTTAAATAGTAACAAAAGCTAGCATTTTATATAGTGATTTAAAGTTTGCAAAGCACTTTACAAATATAATCTCATTTTATCCTCACAACAATATTGGGAGGTAGGTCTATTATTATCTCTATTTTGTAGATAAGGAAACTGAAACACAAAAGGCTCAAGTGACTTGTCCGGGGTCATACTGCTAGTAAGTGTCTGAATTTGAACTGTTTTTTCCTGACTCTAAGTCCAAATTTCTATCCACCTTTCCAATTAGCTACCTGTAAGGTAAGTTTAGGGTTATTTAAATTTCAGATAAAAGCTATTTTAATTGCACATCCTCTCATTTTATTCCTTTTCTTCTATTTGATACTGAGTGTAAAAAGCTTACAGTGCATTAGTGCACAGTCAAAATGACTCCCACATTAGTAACCAAATGTTTCCTGTCTGTTAAGATATAGTCAATTTCATTTTTTGTGATTATGAAGTTGTTCAGTGCTCACCCTGTCTAACACCTCCTGACTCTTCTTGACAATGATATCTATGATATAAGCCTTCTGTATAGTTGACAAGCTATTAGCATCAATTGTTTCTCAAACCTGAACCATATTTTCCAATGTATTTTTCACCATCTTTCCCTCATGCTCATCTTTACGCTGAAGCCACTGAGCAGTAAGGCTAAATGTTGACTTAACTGCATGTTCTTTTTGAGTTTTTTGCAGAATTTCTTTACCTCATCATTCTTTGCAATGCATAGGTATGTAATTAATAATTATCTTCATATTAGTCATTTTACTTGGTGCTTATCATGAGCACTGCAAGGAAAAAATGAATATTTATCACATAAAATTGGTTTTTTTGTTGTCAAGATACACAGTGAAACTAATTCAACCAACTCCTTTATGTGCTTCTTCAAAGATAATCCAGAGTCATTCTTCCATTTAAGCTGCATCTTTCTTATAGCTTCTGGTTTCATTAATTGTAAGAATTTATATATTGATATTCTTCTAATATGCTGGTTTGCTGGCATCAAATAAGAATCTCCCATTTAGGGTACCAACAGTTGCATTGGTCTAAAATTAAAAATCTTTTAAGAGTTGCTGTGACCATCAAAACTATGTTTCACTCTGACAATCCGCATGTACTAAAAGTGATTCATTCTTTGCAATAACCACCCCTTTTCATCACTGTAGAAGCTGAAAGGGACTTGTATAGGGCAGTGAATCATTTTCTACTTTTGCTTCACATGCTGCTAAGACCAAAGAATTCTTCATCATCATCATCATCATCATCATCATCATGTTGCTAGACTATAAGTGATAAGTTTCTCAAGATTCTAATTTATTTTTTTCTGGTTAATAAGTTATAATACATGTAGAATACAGAGAGGTTTGGATCAAAAAGACTTTTCTCAAAACACATCGATCTGGTTTGTTGACACCATCCTTTTTAAAGCTTACCTGGTGTGCCAATCTTTCTCCTCTTTGGCACGTTCCTTCCGGGCTTCTCTTTGCTTTTCTTCTAGTCTTTCTTTTTCCTGACTGGCTAAATCTAAAATAAATGAGTACCTCTTTAGAAATAAATCTGAATGGAAAGAATTCATTTCTAAATAAAATATATATAGACAAAAATCATAAATGAGAAGAGGTAATGGGAAAAAAAGGATTGGCTTTAATATTCTTTTTTGAAAAGTCTAAGCAAAAAAAAAAAATAGGTTAAATTGGAAAACTCCAAATCTCTAAATTAAATTTCATCATGGTTAGAAAATTATGGACAGTGCTACATTTCATGATAATAAAACCAAAAAGTACAACCAAAATATATGAGAGACAAAAGAAAAAACTTCAGTAACAAGGCATTGTTTTTGATTCTCGATCTTTTTAAAAACATAATTAATAGTCTTAGCATCTGTGCCTTATTATCTGTGTCTTCATGCTACTGGTATGAACCCAAAGCTGAATACAAAGGTTTGCAGATCTCAGGGAAGAACAATAGGGGGATGATTTGGTAGATAAACAAACCCAGCAATGACAACCAATTTAGGAGGAGTTGCTATGCTCCAAAACAGCCCTGTTTGAGTTTGAAGTACTCTCCATCCACTAACAGTGGTTGATTCACCTCTGCCTCAAACCTTCTTAAAGGCTCAGTTCAAAGCCCACCTTCAGAAGGAGGCATTTCCCAGTGCATTCAACTGCTGATGCCTTCCTTTTTCAGATTACTTTTCATCTGCTCTCTACATAACTAGTATGCACCTAGTTACTTACATATTCTCTCTTCCACTACAATGTAAGCTCTTCCAGGGCAGGGATTGTATTTTTTGCTTTTCTTTGTATTTCCAGTCCTCAGCACAGTGTCTGGCACATAGTAAGTACTTAATAAGTGCTTGCTGAGTGACAATGGTACTTATTTACTTTTTTGTTACTACAGAAAATTAAATTTATTTTTCAACATTGCACAGCATCCCTTGGAGAAACTCTGGGTTATCTTAACTAGGTTGGGAACAGCTGGTTTAAAGCTTTCTATATGAAATGCGTGCAAGATTTTAGGATGGGAAAGAATATAAGATGACGCTAAAGAAGAGGTTATAATAATTCAACAATAAACACATACCTAGGTTACCATTTTCCATGCCTCTGATATCTGGACGAAGGCGACAATCTGTAGGAGCTAAAATCTTTTCCATGCCCGTTTCTAGTTCATTGAGGCTCACAGTAAAACTGGTAAAATTATACATCTGGGAAAAAAATGCACATGGAAAAAGTTTTTACTACAAATGCTACTTTCGTAAACCAAGTTTTAATTTTTAAGCTGAGATCATTACGCCAAAAAAAACCCAACAACAACAAACCAAAATCCAGAACAAAAAAACTTTCCCTGAATCAACTTTAAACATAAAATAAGATGTTTTACCACCTGTTGCCTGGGATCAAAATTAGCTATTGCATTTGACTACCTATGCTGGTCTCCTGCTACACTGCATCAATTTTTGTTCTTCTCAATTCCACATACTTATCACTTATCACTGTACAATAATACTCAGTTCTATTCAATTACCACAACTTGTTCTGCCATTTTCCAATCAATGTGCACCTACTTTGGGTCCAATTTTTATTACTAGTGTTACCAGTAATAAAATACCAGTAATAAAAAGTGCTACTCTGAAGATCTCATTAAATAGAGGACCATTTTTTTTCTATCCTTGGATTATATATGTTCATGGGGGATTAGTGCATCAAAAGATGAGAAAAGTTTACTAATTTTAATAATTCAAAAGTCATATCTATTTCAGTTAAATCAGTTCGTAACTCCAACAGTATATTAGTTTGCCTGTCTTTCCACAGCTTTTCCAAAACTATTTCCATTTAATGTCTTCTTTGCAACACTTTTACAGCATTGATGACAGCATTCTTTCTTCTGAAAATTGCTCTTATTCTTTGATCATTTACCTATTGGGGAATGACTCTGAATCTGAGGTATTTGAGTCAATTCCTTATATATCTTGAATATCAGAATTTTTATCAGTGATATCCGATGTAAAGATTTTTCTCTCCCTCTTCAAACAAAAGCCTTTTAATTTTGCATAATCAAAATTATCTACTTTTTCTTTTATGATCTTTTCTATCCCATAGTTATAAATTTGTCCTCTAACTACAGATCCAAAAGGTACTTATTTCCTTCTATAATTTTTAAAAATGATATGACCTTTTATGTTCAGTCACTTATTCAACTGGTGCGTATTATGGTATGTGATGCCAATTACTGGTCTAAAATCCATTTTGCATCAAAATACTTTCGAGTTTTCCCATAATTCCTTGTCAAATAAAGATCTATTTTGCCAATATTTGAGTTCTTAGATTAATCCAACACAAGACTAATATTAAATGCTTCTGGATCTTAATTATCACTTATCCCGATCTACTCTTCTTTCTTTCGCTTTCATAAAACTAATAGCTTGGATGATCTCTTTCCATCCAGACTTGTAATTTCATCAGTGTAGGGAGCACATTCTGAGAAAATTCTCTCTACCACTGAAGATCAGCAACTATTAGTCTTAGGCGATTTTTTGGAACACTAAGATGTTAAGAGATTTGCTCAAGGTTACACAGACAGTACACATTAAGGCAAAAATTGAATGCAAGTCAGCCTAAGATGATGGCCTTCTATTCACTAGGTCATGCTGCCTCTCATCTTTTAATGACAATGATTTTAAAGATATCTGGTAATACTAGATTCCTTTTATTCCTACTATTTTTTCTTTCATTATTTCCCTGGAGATCGTAGACTTTTCAGTCTTCAAATGTAATTATTTTGTCTAGTTCTTTAAAGTAACTTCTTGGTAGTTTGGCAAACCATTAAATTTGCAAAATAACTGTAGTATTATAACTTTTATTATATTGGTCCTGCCTATCAATAATGAATAATTTTTCAATTATTTTGTTTTCTTTCTTTCTGTAAAGAGTGTTTTACAATGTAATTGCTAAAGTTCTGAGTGTATCTTGGTAGGTTAATTCCCAAATGTTTTATGTATTTTGCAGATTTTTTGAAAGTGATTTTATAATTTCCTCTTTTTTTGTGTGAGTAACTATATAGAAATGCTAATCATTTTTGTGGATATATTTTGTATTATGATGTTTTACTGAAGCTATCGTTTCAATGAGTTTCTTCCCTAATTCTATGAAGCCTTCTAAGAAAACACCCAGGTCACCTGCAAAGGGGAATTATTTCATCACCTCTTCAATGATGTTTATATATTTACTATTTCTTGCCTGCTTTATTGTATTACTAATATTTGTAGAATACTGTCAAATAATAATGAAGAAAGTAAACAATAATCCTTGCTTTACCACTGTTTTATAGGACATGTTTCAGCATTTCTCCATTCCAAATAATGCCAGTTATTAGTTTCTGATATATACTTTTAATTAAAATAAAGAAGGGCCCTCTGTGCTTAGGGTTTTTAAGATAAATGAGCACTGTATTTCAATGAATGCTTATTCTGCTGCTATTGATACAATCATCTGTGTTTTTGTTGGTTTTGTTAAAGCTGTAATTTTAGTGGCCAGTGCTAGTAGAAAACTACAAATCTTTTCATCTTTGATTCAATCATTAAAATGAACATGCTTAATATTCAATTCAACAAAAAATTATTAAGCAACTATCATACACAAGGCACTGGGATTACAAAGACAAAAATGAGGAAGATTATGTCTTGTTCAAAATAGCTCTAAAAAAATTAATCTTTAGAACAGAGCTTCTTAACTCTTTTTGGTGTTACAGACTTCTTTGTCAAACTATTTAAGACTACGGTCCCGTTCTCAAAATGTTTGTTGCCTGCATTCACAACTATGAGAAATGGTAAATTTCAGTGATGAGTGAAAATTAAACTGTAATTTCTGTCCTCATTCAAGGTCACTGACTTCCTGGGTCCATGGATCTGAGATTTAACAATCAAGAGTCCCTCAAACATCATTTCAGGACAGTCAATTTAAGCCTAAGAATAGGCCTACAAATACATATCTCTGTTTTTCTAAGTCAGCATGACTAAGCACCTCCATACCTCACCAGCCTACTTGTCAAGTGCCAAACCTCACAATTTCTACAATCTCAGATCTGCCCTGCCTCCAGACTCTCTTCCCTACAGCCTCTTTCTAAAAGATAAAAACGGCATTGAACTATTATGTATCTCTACATGACTAATATTAGGATTAATTGCATGCTCAGAAATACTGTTGTAAATAAACAAAGTATTATTATTCCACTATGCATTTACCTGAGACGAATTTGGAGGTCTTGTATTTATCCTCCAAAGGAGCTCACTTCCAGGTATGACTTGCACTGTATCATGGATCTCAGGGACATCATCATCAACCACATCACTCTCAGATTTTTCAGTCTCATTCCCCTAAAATATGTAAAAACATATGATTCATCTGGAATTCATTCATCCAACAAATATTTATTAAGTACTTAATGTGTGTAGAATGTTGCACTAGGCCTAGGCACTGAGGCACAAAGTTTACAAGTTGTAAGACATGATTCCTGTCCGCTTAGGATTTACAGTTTGGGAAGGGGACTCATACACAGATAATTTAAATACATAATGTCACATTTTAAATGTATTAAAAAAGTACAAAATCAAGGAGTGAATTTTGAGGCACAGGTTGTTACTGAAAAGAGGAATCAGGGAAGAATTCATGGAGGAGGTAGGTAGCATTTAAAAAGACTTTAATGGACGGTAAGAAATTAATAGGTAAAAAAAAAAAAAGAGGGCAGGTTATTCCAGTAAAAGAAATAGCATGAGCAAAGGAATGCAATGCCTGAGAAATTAGGTTTAGATGGAATGCTGGGGAGCAAGGGGGGAGGTTGTCAGATTGTGAAGAGTCTTGAAAGCAAGGCAAAAGACAATGAACACTGCCTGCTAAGCCACTGAAGATTTTTGAGAAGAAAAAGAATATATACATAAGGAAGATATTGTGGCAATTTTCAAGATGAAAGAGAGAGGCAGAAATACTGGAGGCAGAGGGAGCAGTTAAGAGGTCACTTGAACAGTTCAGGTAAATGGTACTGAGGTTTAAAAGAGGGTGGCAGCAAAAGTAGTAATGAAGAAAGAAAGGAAAGACATGTGGGGGTAAAATGGACAGAACTTGGTAAATGATTATATATGAAGGGTGATGGAGAGGGAAAAGTCAGACATCATGAAGGTTCTTTTTAACACAATAGACACTTCATAAATTCTAATTCTGAGTCCCAAGTCATCTGCAATATGAAACTTCTGGCAAAACAGTCAACAAAATTTAAGAATTCTGAAAATAAATTACACATTTATGACCCCTTCCTATTCTCCAATAATTTGTTCTTGTTAGTCAAACAAATTAAAGTATTAAGTAAACTATATAAATAAATAAAATAAAAAGTTCACAGGAATACTAGTGCTATATAGAAAGTCCTATAGCAGAGAACACCTCTAAGAAATAATACTTTTTTAACAGAACAGGTTCGTTATTTATGCTCAGCCTTAGCACTCAAAATTTCTGCACATAATCAACTAAGAGAAAAAGATGCAGCTTTTATGACCACTGAAAGATTTCTTTTTTAAAATAGCCTTTGCAAACTAAGTAGTATGTTAACAAATCAATAGGTCAATTGATATTCAAATCTGGGGAAAATACTCACTGATGATACTGTTGAATTCTTACCTATCTTTTAAAAATCAAATCAAATGCTACCTTCTTTACAAAACTTTCCCTGATACCCCATAAGAAATATCTTCCTCCAATGATCTTACACAGTCCTTTTTTTTTTAACTTTCTAAAGCCCTTGTCATATAATATTGGTCTTTACGCAATTATGATAATCTATTGTTTAACTCTTATTCCTTTAATTAGGGTGTAAGATTCATGAGGGCTGGAACTATTACTCAATTTCATACCCACCACAGTTGAATACAGTAAGGATGCTCTCACAACATTAGACTCAAAGTGAAGATGTAAAGGTGCACTAGATAACTGAGCAGAGCAATAGGCATCATTTGTTCATGAAGTCTTAGAAATCTATACTCTTAAAATGAGTGAACACTGAAGTAGAGGGACATGGAAGAGAGCACCTATAGAGGCTGAACACTGAACAGAAAAGGAATTATACAGACAAGGTTATACAGACAAACTAAAACTTAAAAAGTTACCTTTGTCATACTATTTCCAAAGTACTTGAAGTTTCCAATAAACCTTCTGCCATTAAACTGCTTACCACGTTTACTAAGGTGTTTCCAAACCATTAAACGCTGTCATTTAATTTCCTATATAAATCAATAGGCCCAGGTTCTTAGCCTGGTTTCTACTGTCCAAAGCTTTTATGAGTTGCTAACAAGTACACTATAACAGCTAGGTTAGTCCAGACAATTCCTGTTTCCTAATATCCAGTTGATTTTTTTTTCCAAAGCACTTTATGAAATGTCACTATATAAGATTTAATTGCTAAACTTCAACAACTTCATGTTAATAAAACACAGGGAAAAATTTAATAAACCCCATTTTCCCCTTTTCTTGAGAAAGGGCTTTTATTGAGAAAAAAATATATCTCACTCAATTTAGAGTATAGTCAGGTCGTTATCAATTTGGGGAAAGAAAAAAACCGTTTCTAGAGTACTCAGCACTCTTCTCTCACAAAGTTTTTACCAATGTCAATTTGCTCACTGACTTTCAACACTGAGTAGGGTAAACCAAAGTAAAATTAAGTAATTTACATACAACACAACACTGCATAATATTGGTTCAGAGTGGCTAAATGCTTTTTTAAATGGAATTTTTATTTGAGATCATACTGACTGATCTTCCTGAATGACACATTTCTGTCATCTAGATGTATATTTCTTTCCTCAAGACACAGGCCACCTCCATTTGGTGATTCTTAGATAGAAATAACCTCAGTATCTATAAACTCAGTCACAAGACAGAATGATATATAGGATCATTTATTCACAGCTAGAAAGAGCCTTAGAGATAATTTAGCCCAACCCACTCACATGGATATTCATATATTTATGTGTGCATACATATATACATATATGTGTAACGCATTAAACAAGAACATTGGGGGGGGTGAGGGAATATGTAAAGGAAAGAGTGGTATAAAATGTTGGTGGTATAACTTGCTAGTTGAATTTGCTGATTAAAAGAAAAATAAAGCTGGAAAACTGCTTCAATAAATTGAAATAGCACTTTGTAAAAACTGAATGCATGTTACCTTATTAGTCCAGCATGGGAGAAAAAAAATGATAATATACTTAAGAACCATTCTGTTACTCTTACTAAAAAAAAAGTTTCACTTAAAGGCCATTGGGAATAAAAATAAATTTAGTGTTTTAAAACTTGCAGAAAAGGTTAAGCATGTATAAAGATGTCAATCAATAGACAACATTTGAGGATCACTTTTCCTTTAAACAGAAGTATGAGTTTTTAAAATAAATGAGCATTAATGGTAAAAGTGACTATTACAGTGCATTTATATCACAATGTAAAATAAAAGTGACAAAGTATAACAGATGCTGACTATATGCTAAATCAACAATGAACATCTCTCCAGTGTACTCCAATTTACTTAATAGAAATCATTTCTTTTCAAATTGCAGCTTTAATTTTAGACTGAAGAATGAGCTAGTCCAAAAGTACAATATTGCACAGGGCTAAGAAAAAACGATTTTTTCCCCCTACTACTGGAATATTATTGAATACATTATCTAGTACTGAAAACTAAAGGGAAGGAAAAATATGGGGCTTATAATTATAAGCATTAATTATCTGGTTGAAAAAATTCACAAAACTTAAATGTCTCTGTGGGAAATATGCCAGAACACAGACCTTGTAAGGAGAAATACTTTTAAATAAGATTTATTTTCCTGTCTTTGGGGTGGGTAATCACTAAGACATTAGAAAGATGTGAACTCAAATGACATTCAATTCACAGTTTTCAGTTTCAATCAAGTCCAGAAAAACAGCTAGCTTGTTTCATTATGACAGAAAAACTATAACTTCTCCACTCATTTCCCACTTCTTATCTGGGGACACTAAGGTACACTGTGGTCTTCTTATAGGTTAGTTGAAAGCAAGGCTGATTTGCTAGATGTCAGTAATCATGAGCTAATTTATATGTATTTACTCTGAAGCCTTTCATCCACCTATTTTTGTTCTCAGATATGATACAAAAAGTCACAGGAACACTTATTCCAAGAATTAGAAACCTTACCAGTTTTGCTTTTTTCTGGTGGTCACCTTTCTTTTCATGCTTTTTGAAGGACTCATAGGAAACAGGATCTATGCCCCATAAACATTCCGTCCACTTGCCATATATCATAAAGAGCTTCTTTTTGCTGTGGTCAAAAAGAACTTTATTTTCTTTTTTGCATAGTTAATATAAATTATAAACTATTCATTTAAATTAGCAGGACTTTAATTTCAATAGTAACTCTAGCTTCCTTTTCTGATGTTTTTTCTTTTAGAGTATCTGGGATGCCTCTGGGCACCAAAATACTGAAAGATTAGTTTGGATCATTTATTCTAATTACTATGGACAGAATATTCATGCTCTTAGTTCATTCCCTTAAAAAAGTTAAGATTTAGTGCAAAGGCAGGAAAGAGTATTAGGGTATGAAAAATGGAAAAGCTGAATGGAAATGCTACAAGGGGCAAGCAGAGGTGAGAAAAATGGTTTTCATTAAAAAAGGATCAAGTTGCAAAAAGTTCAACTCAGTTATTAAGGGTTAAAAAAGTAGAAAGAAGACACAGAAGTTTCAGCATTACAGAATGGATCACTTCCCTTAGATAAGAATTTGGAAGAAAGGAATAAATTAAAGGATTGAGAAGGATGTAGCCAGTGGTAAATAATAAGCAAAAACAGTCATTTTCTTGTACCTAGTGGGGAAGAAGAAAGAACTATATGCCTGCAGTGAAGGCTTGAGAGGTGACATTTATGTCACCTTTATATCTATATATATACTTTATATCTGATTTTCTAGTGAGAGAGTCCATATTCCCTTGAGCTTGGGTTTAATTTACTCTAGAGGGCAATTTCACATTTGTTCAACAGCTTAAAAGGTAACATGTGTTTTATGTTTTCATAGCATGGAGAGTAGAAGAATGCCATCTTTGAAAGTTCTGCCTGGAATCAACACTAAACCTGAAGTCAGTAAAGAACGAGATTCTAAGCCTGCCCATAACACTGGAATGCATGAACCCTGGACAAAGACTTTTGCCTCTATGAGCCTCAGTTTCCTCATCTGTAAAACAGCAATAGAGTTATTGTGAAGACCAAATGTGGAAACGTATATAAAGAGTTCTATATGCCTTAAAGTACTATGTAAATATTAACTATTAGTATTATTAGTGTTATTGTAAAGGTACTATTATCTGTGAAGTTCATACCAGGGATTGGGCAAACTCAGTGAAATAACAGTAAGAAAAATGATCTGTTCCTAGGAGGAAAATTACAATTACAAAGGTACATTTTCAGGAATTATGCAACCTAACCTAAAAGCAGAAAACTAGAAAATCAATAACAAGCAAGAATGTGCACTCCCAGAGTTAGTGAGCACCAGGATTCCAAATTACATTCCCTGGATAGAATTCTTGAAAATGTCTCTCTAAAGTGCCTTGATATAAGTGCAAAAACAGTTTTCATGATGCATAAGATTAACTCTTCAGCCGTTGAGAATTAGTGTGTCTGCAACTTTTCTGTTTTAATGAACAAGGATGCTGTTCTTTCAAATGTGTAAGCTAAATTCTAATTTATTCAAATGAGGGAAACAAACTCCTTAATCCTTTTTTCTAAGTTATTTTATGAGTTATCTGAACAGGTCTTAAAACCCAGTAGGGCACTGAAGACTAAGAAATAGCAAATGTTTTCATTCTAAAATACAAATTTTCAATTAGAAGAAACCATTATTTAATTTCAGTTTTTCATTTCTTGGATGAGGAAAAGGAAACTGAACCTCAGAGAGGTGAAATGACCTGACCAAGAGGGATCACTTTTCACAAAAGCCACTGAAATAAGTTAAGGCAAAAGACAGATTACTTATTACAATACCACTAACAATTTATCTGCTCACAAAAGTAAAAAAGGTATTTAAACAATGGAAACCTAAAAAGCCAATCATGAAAAAAAAGTAGCTCTCACCACAAACTAGTTAAAGAGGCTCAGGTTTAAGCAGACAAAAGGTACACTGAGAAACCAAATGTACATTTCTGCTTTTAAAATGGCAACATGATTTCTCTAAGGGAATATATGTGAGAAAATTACGCAAATCACGTTACTATTAAGATCACTGATACAGACAGTATCATCCCAGAAGAAATCTCCCTAGGGTTCTAATTACCTATCATTATACCAAAAACAAAAACAAAACTCACCTAATTAAATGGTTTCCCTACCTTTTCTAATTTGAAAATAGGTTCTACATAGACAAGCTGTAGATATGACCAAATCTAATAAAAAACAGTAGTAATTTGAGGATTTTAATCAAGAGTAAAAGGGAGAAATAAAGGTTTTATTTTTAATCCTGTTGGCAAATCATTCAAACATTTTATGATGTCCAATCATAAGAGGGAGTAGTGGCCAGAAAGCCAAGATCGGAGTAAGAATGATCTGGGTTCAAGTACTTTCCCAAACACATATTAGCTATAGAACTGCTCAAGTCATTTAAACTCTCTATGCTCCCTGGGAACTCTCAATGACTCTAAGTTGAAGAACAGTTGATTTGCCTTGGAAGAAAGAGTTTCCTTACTAAGAGGTCCTCCACACCAATGAAATCATGGGTCTAGATGGAAAAGAAATTAATTTCAAAACTCAATTATGTTCAAATATTAAAGTCCAAAATAAAATAATTTATATAGAAGCTTTGTTTAAAGACAGAAACTACTTTAACCAACAATGATCTGTACCTACCTTTTGTCTTGAATGTATCCTTCTATTTTGTGAAGTTCTTTCCCAAACAGCCCACATGATTTAAAGTTAAGTACACACTTATCTCCAGTACTAGAAGAGAAACCATAAAACTCCACTGCATTATAAAAATTTTCCCATCATATTTCAAAGATTATAAGCAATTTATCTTAGGAGTATTCAATTTTAGAACCATTTCGAATAGAATCCCTTTACCAATCTTTGTTGCTGTCGCCTGATGACCTTCACAGCATTCTCCTGCCTTCCTTAGTGACACAGGCACAGGCTTCCTCTTCTCCCCATCCTCTGTAATCATTTATGGCAACCTGGATAGTCATATAAATGACCCTAACACCCAGGGCTCTCAATCCTTTAAACCTCAAATCTTATATCCAGTAAATTTCAATAAACATTTATTAATATGTGCCAGGTACTGTATGAGGTACTGGGAATACAAAGACAAAAAAGAAATAGTCCTCGCCCCCAAAGAGTTTATACTTCATTGAGGGAAAATAGCATGTGCAAGTAAGGTAATATATATGACACAAAATAATTTCAAGAAGGTATTAATAACTAGGGAGAGAAAATGAGAATCAGGAAATGACTTGCTTAAGAGCTAGCACATGAGAAGTACTTCGAAAGAAGCTCAGGATTCTATGAGGCAGAGATGAGGAAAGAATGTATTCCATACATAGGAGACAGCTTGGACAAATCCACAGAGGCAGGAATTGGAATCTCATGAAATGGTGTGAGTGAGCAGAAGAATGTGGCTGGCACAAAGAATGAGCAAAAGAAAGATGTATGAAATAAGATTAGGAGGTTAAACAGAAGTCAGCCTAATGAGACCTATAAGCCTATAGGCTGAGAATTGTTTTATATTAGAGGCAATCGAGTTACTGAATATTTTTTCATAAGGTTTGATGTGATCAGATGTATTTTAGGAAATGTGTTTAATTTGGCAGTCATATTTGAACTGGAGAGCAATTAGGAGGCTATTATAATACTTCATGAGAGAAATGATGAAAACCTGAACTAAGAGAGAGGTCCTACACATGCCTATAGGGTACTTAGTTGTAAATGTGAAAGGAAAATTCAAGAAAAAGATTAAGATTCAGGATACACACACACACACACACACACACACACACACACACACACACACACAAACGTGTATATGTTATATGTATATCTATTTAGCATTGAATATCTGTGTATAGGGGAAGATATGTGAAGGGGGCAGCTAGGTGGCATAGTGGCTACAGTACTAGGCTTGGAATCAGGAAGACTCATCTCCTGAGTTCAAATCTGGCCTTTCAAGTTGTGTGACCCTAGGAGTGTCACTTAACCCTCAGTTCCTCATCTATAAAATGAGCCAGAGAAGGAAATGGCAAATACTCTAATATCTTTGCCAAGAAGACCCTAAATGGGGTCCCAAAGAGTTGTATATGACTGAAAAACAACTGAACAACAACAAATTTGTGTGTGTGTGTATGGAGAGAGATAGATACATACATACACATACACACACACACACACACACATCAAATGAGACTATGTTTAAAATACTCTACAAACCTTAAAGGGCTATGTGAATGTTATTTTTATTCTAGATTCTGGACTTATTAGTAGAGATGATCACTGAACCATGCGAACTGATGAGAGCACCAAGGGAGAAAGTTTACCAAGATAAAAGAAGGCAGACCAAGCCTTGGGACCACCCATAATTAGCAATCAGGAAGAGGAAGATGACCCATAAAAGAACATCAAGAAGGAGTGGAGAGGCAAGGAAGAGCTCCAAGGGAAGAGAGAATGTTCAGGACGAAGGGGTGGTTAACAGCATCAGAAGCCACAGAGATGTCAATAAAACAAGACTGAGAAAAAACCATTGGATTTAGGAATTAGGATCATTGGTAACTTTGGATAGTTTTAGATGAATCAGCAAGTCAGATTTAGGGGGATAAAAAATGAGTGGAAAATGAAGAAACAGAAGCAACTGTAGTAAACTGCTTTTTCTAGGATTTTATCTCTGACAAGGTGAAAATATATAGGATGATACCTTAAGAGAACGGCAGCAACAAGTGAAGGATCTTTTTAGAAGATGGAAGAGTTCTGGGAATGTCTATATGCAGGATGGAAGGAGTCAGTGCATCAGGAGAGGCTGAGTACGAGAAAGAGGATGGGAGGGGGGAACCTCCTAAAGGATAAGAGTACAAGTGGAGATGCTAGCTTTAGCAAAAAGAAGGCTCACCTCTTCAGAGACTAAAGTAAAGAAAGGGAGAATGGGGGATGATGGACCGAGATCTGAAGATGTGGAGTGGGAGTAGGAGAGGAAGTTTGTAAAGGAAACCCTCTATTTTTTTCAGTAAAGTATGTAACAAGGTCTTCTGTTGAGAGGGAGTGGGAAGAAAGTGCATAATGAGAGAGGTTTGTAATAGCCATTGTGAAAACTAATAGAAAGTCAGTCAGGGAAGAATAAAAGGTTTGCTGTGCAGAAATGAAGTTCCAGTTTGAGGTTAGATGAGATCAATTTATAGTGAACATACTCACACAATTTTCTCTAGCAATGTTCAGCATATGACAAATGGAAAAAGGCTAGAGTAGGAACAACTGACGGTTGAAGTTTGTTAAAGTTTGACAAGAAGGCAGCTGACTACACATGTATGAAGGGAGGGACATGAGGCCAAAGCAAAGGTGATAGGCTAATACGAGGAGGAGCAGAGAGACTTTTAGGCCACTGTGAGGATGAATAGTTTTAAGAATGGTGAGATGGAAGGAAAGACTGAAAGAGAAGAGGGTCTGTCCAAAGAGAAGAATTTCAAAATTCTGACTAGAACAGTTAAGAGTCATGATTAATTCAAGGATATGAATATCCCTGTGTGTGGATGAAATAGAATGAAGGTGGAGTTTGTGGGAGTTTGGAAGATTAATGAAATCGGATGTCAGAATATTCATGGGAAAACATCAACAAAATGTAGTAGGCCTCAGGTGTAAGAGAAGGCTTGGGGGTAGGGAAGAATAATGTAAGCCTGGTACTACAGCACTATGTTGGTGTGGTTTGTCCTTCATTCTTAGAGGTGATGATCAGGAAGGTGGTGTCATGACTGGCAAATGAATTGGATTTAAGTGAGGCAGGGCTGTGCAAAGTCACTAGTCTCACTTTCTCCTCTGGAACCCTCTGGGTCCAATGGCAAGATATAGATAAGGACAACTTGAGATGGCCCCCACTACAGCACTAAACTGCTTAAGAAAAGAGGGAGAATGACCTGGAGGTCAGCAGATGAAACCACAAATGGGTATCTAGGGTTCCATAGTGCTAGCTACCTAGAGGATAAGGTCTGGGAGGCAGAAAGTCCACTTTAGGCATATTGGCATAGTGCCTGGCATATCTGTGGTACCACATCATTTCACTGTGACCCCATTTGGGTGTTTTCTTGACAAAGATACTGGAGGGGTTTCCCATTTCCCTCTCTAGCTCATTTTACAAATGAGGAAACTGAGGCAGTAACCTGACCAAGGTAACACAGCTAGCCCAGAGTCAGCTATTAAACATCTGAGGCCAGATTTGAACTTACAAAAGCAAGTCTTACTGATTCCAAGCCCAGTGCTCTATCCACTGTGCCACTTAGCTGCCACCTTACTGGATTTGAACTCAGATCTTCCTGACTTCAGGCCTCACACCACCTAGCTTGTATGTATGTATGCCCATATATGTCTGCATACAGACACACACACATATGCTTTTATATATACATATATATACACATATTCTTTCTCCATACATATTCTATATATAATGTATTCTCTCCCTCTGCTTCCTTTTTCTCTCCTTCCTGTCTCTCCTTTCTATCTCTCCCTCATACTTTTGTGTCCCTCCCTCCTCTTCATGTCTCTTTACCTCCTTCCTTTCTCTCTCTCCCTCCCTTTCTCACCTCACTCCCAAACAATCTCACTCACTCCCATAGTTCCCACTGTTATGTCAATACTTCCAAATCTTTTCAACTCACCCCGACCTTTTCCCTAAGTTTTAGCCCCATATGTCCAAACTCATCAAAGAATCTAATTGTTAAATGGTCCTCAGAAGTCATCTAGTCAAACTTGTACTCTGACCAGGTTCTTCTGGGGGCTTGCTTTTGGGAGGGGTGGGTTTCCAACCGTCCCCTTTAACCTACCAAGTCTTTTTTATTTCCTTACTTTCTCTCACCTATACTTCCAAATGAGACATTTAGTTAAACACACAGGGAGGTCACAAAAATCTTCCCTCCAAAATGTAACCCTCTTAACTAACAAATTCTGTTAATGGCATTGGTATTATCCTATTCCTCCCACTTCAAAATCTTGGAATCATCCTTGGAAACTAGTTGGATAGGCAGGATGAAAGAGAAAGAGTCAAATTTTGATTTGTTTTTTTACCTCTGAAATGTTTCTTATATACATTAACTGAACCTCCCTTTTTCCACTTTCACTGCCCAAACACTAGTTCAAGCTTTATTACCTTTTTACCTGGCCCATTAAAATAACCTCATACCATAGGCAGAGCCAAGATGGTGGAGTAGAAAGATGGACTTGCTCTAGCTCTCCCCGCATAGCCCATAAAATACCTGTAAAAAATGACTCTAAACAAATTCTAGAGCAGCAGAAGACACAAAATGACAGAGTGAAAGAGATTTCCAGGCCAAGACAGCCTGGAAGGCTAACAGGAAAGGCCTATCATACCGGGCTAGGAGTAGAGCACAGCCCAGCCTGGGCCATGTGGCATGGACAGGACTAGAGCAGACTTCAAGGCATGGAATCTCAGGTAGTGGCTGTGATACCCAGATTTCTCAACCCACAAACACCAAAGACAGCTACAAAGGTCAGTGAGAAAGCTCTTTCACCTGAGTGAGAGGGGAGTGTGGTCTTGCCCCTGCCCTGACTTCAGGGCGACAGGAGCCACTGTGGCATTAGCATCCACTTTTGGAACCCTCAGCCTAAAGACCCTGGGGTATTCAAGCAGGTAATCTGAGTCTCAATCTTGAGTGGTGGTCCTGGGGTGAGGAAGAGCACTGGTGTGGTAGAGGTGGTGAAGGCTCTGGAGAGGGAATCCTATTAGCAGATCCTAGGCAGAAAAGAGTGCTTGTGGTTGCTCCCAGACCAGAACACAGACCAGCAGAGGAGTAAACTCCTCTCCCTTGATTGGAGGAACTACAGTATACCCTCCACTTGACAAAGGACTCAAAAGTCAAGTAACTGGCTGGGAAAATGCCCAAAACAGGGAAAAAAAAAACTATAGAAGGTTACCTTCTTGGTGAAAAGGTATTTTCTTCCATCCTTTCGGATGAGAAAGAACAAAGTATACCATCAAAGGAAGACATAAAAGTCAAGGCTTCTACATCCAAAATCTCAAAAAAAAAAAAAAAAAAGCATGCAATGGTCTCAGGCCAGGGAAGCGCTCAAAAAGGGTTTTGAAAATAAAATAGCCTCATACCATGTGTCTCTGCTTTCTGTGCCTCTCCTCTTCAATCTAGTCAAAGTCACCACTACCAAAGTCAGCTTCCTATGCTCAAAAACCTCAGTGTCTATGGGATATATAGACAAGTTCATTAATTTGGCATTTCTCTACAATCTGGTCCCAAACCACCTCTCCAGGATTGTTCTACACTTCTACTTTTCACATATTCTGTGCTGTAGTAAAAAACCAGCTATTTCTTGTTCCCTGATCTTGTCCTCTTCTCTTTCATATCTGTACATGCTACTCCTCATATCATTCCTCGGATCCTCCAAATCTTACAAGTACAGATCACCTCTCATTGCCTCTCATCTCTACATCTTGAAATAATTCTCCCTCAATGCCTATTTTAGGATCCTTCTGCCATATAAATTCTTCCATGATGCCCCCAGTAATGTTATTTCTCTCTCCTTGAACTTCTCATGTCACTCTATTTGACCTCTCCTATACATTGAATCATTTTCTAAATTGTGTTAACCTATGCACATCTCATACCCTTTACAAAGTGCTCTGAAAAGGCCAGAGTGTTTTCATTTTTTATCTTTGTATTTTCAGTGCCTCACTTATATTTTGACAATAATTGTTTATTGAAGGACAAAATAAAACAAAATTAACCAACTCAGGTTTTGATCAAAATATAAAAACAGCATAACAATAAGATGGCATTGATCACAAATCAATTCTTGAGCCCTCATCATATGAAAGGCTCTACACTAGGTATTGAAATATAAATAAGACAAGACCCTTGTTCTTACAGAGTTCACAATTCAGTCCAACAAATGAGAAAATGTGAAAAGTAAAATAACAATGCATGACATATGTAACAGTTTAAGACAAAAACATAAAAATAAGAATCAACAATACCATGTGTTTATATATAGCACAATAAGTGTTTTCCTCACTACCACTCTGTGATGTACTCAGTATAAATATAATTATATACATTGTAGAAATGAGGTTCAGAGTGTTTAAGTGACGTGGCCATGGTCAAATACATCAGAATTGGGACTTAACTAAATTTTAACTGAGTCCTAAGTTTCTTCTGGATATGGGATCCTGCTTGATCATTACATAAAGACATGGTCAGTATCTTTTAGCTAGAGAAATGTTTTAACTCCACAATTGTGTTCTATTTTACCTGTGATTTAAAATTTCCACTGTTCCATACTGTTCTATCCACAATTTGCCAATAATTATATTATGTACACAGCAGGTAGGATTTGTCCACGTGTAAGCTTCATTATGTCTGCAAAAGATGCCAAAAAACAAGCAAGTCAGAGGCCAGAAAAGCAAACTCATTGCATAACCCAAAGAAGCCAAATCCCAAACAGAATTAAATCATAACGGTCTTAAACCCTCTAGCATACAATATTTCTTTGAACTCCCTCAATAGGGGCTATTTATTTAGCATTCGTTTGAAATTTATTTTTTCTTTCCTTTGTAACCTCAACAAAGCCTTTTACTTAAATGTCAAGGAAAGCTAATAAGCAATAAAAGAAGACTGAGACAAAGGAAAATTGCTTTGCTATGAAGTTGTCCAAAGAAAAACACTCTACAAAACTCACATTGTGGTAACTATGTGTTCGTTGGTATGAAAACTTGAAGGTATGGGAAACTGTCCCATAAAGTTAAAACAGTGTCTACTATCTTTACTACATGTATTCTAGCAATTTTCCTTTTAATCATGATTATCACTGAATGTCCTTGGATGGAGAAAAAGAAATTAACAGAAATCTAGACTTTAAAAATATGCATATTTCTAGTGAAGCTAGAACCTTAAACCAACCAATCAATCAATAAACATTTATCAAGAGCCTACTATGTAATACATACTGTGCTAAATGCCTTAAATAGCTATAATTACCAGAAAAAATTAGATCATGGGATCCTGGAGCTGGAAGGAAGTATAATCTAATCCTTAAAGCACGAATACCCACTATGGTATCTACAACATCAAAGCAAATGTGTCCTGTAAAGTATGGACTCAAGTTACCCAGGTTGGGTACAAAGATAGTTTAAAATCTGTCAAAGTGGCTTAAATTCTGTGGAGCCTATAGTAACAGTGAATAAAAAGTGTTACTAAAGGATTATAGCCATACATTTGTATAAAAAGACTTTTTTCTTTGAAAAGGCCCTCCCTACAACACTATCTTCAAGGTGCCTGGCCTTGGACTTCATAGAGAAGACTATTATTATAGGCTTTCTTGGTACTTGTGATAAATAAATTTCCTTGAAGATGGTCCAACACTGGTATATTTGGTTGTATACATCTATGTGGCAATGAGTCACGTTATAGCAAGGCTCCAAGATACTAGTTAATGTATATGATGATATATATAGTTGGCTGCCAAAATGAAATGTCCCAGCTGAGCTTCATTTGATCCAGACTCCTGAAATAACTGATTTATCAGTCTCCGTATTTTTATTTCTAACGTGTTATAATCCAAGCTATGCATTAAAATCAGATTAATCTTTTAAAATTATAAACACCTCTGACTGAACTCTACTGCTTAGACTCTTCAGTGATTTTCCATTGTTTTCCAAATAAAACCCTTGTTTGTTAAGCTTTTCATAACCTGGTTCCTTACTACCTTTCTGGTCTTCTTACACATTAAGCCCCACTACGTACTCTACTGATCTAGTGGTGCTGGCCTCTTGCTATTCCTAACAAAACACAGTCATCTCCCAACTATGAGCACTTTAATTTGTTATCCCTCATATCTAGAACTTTCTCTCTTCTCATTTCTGCCTCCTGGCTTCCTTCAAATCTAAGTTAAAGTTTTACCTTCTATAAGAAGCTTTTCCTAATCCTCTTTAATGTTGGTGCCTTCCCTCTGAGATTATCTCCAATTTATCCTGCATATACACCTTGCTTCTGCTTAAGTTGTATGTATGTCATCAGACCGTGATCTCTTTGAGACTAAGGTACTGGGGGGAGAACGTCTTTGTTTGTATCCTCAGTTCTGAACATAGTGCCTGGCCAATAGCAAGTACTTAATAAATGCTTACTGACTGTTAGCCTGACATTCAAAGCACTCCCAAACCCACGTTTCTACCTTTAATTACATTTTAACCAACTTGAACAAGTTACTGTTTTCCAAATGCCTTGAGTTTTCTCATACTCACCATGTTTACTGCCTACTGGAAAGCTAGTGTCCAATATCCAAAGCCCAGCTCAAACACTGCATCCTCCAAAAACCTTCCATAATTCTCAAGCTGGAACTCCTTATTCCAAACCTTCACATTCTGTTTGTACCTCTTTTGTAATACAAGTAAACTCTGACAAATTTATATTTATGTACATGTTTTATCTTATTAAATTATAAACTTGTTCAGAGCAGAGTCTATTTTTGATTTATCTTTGTATTTTCCTAAATATCCAGAACATTTGCATGTACTATATAAATATTTGATAAATTCATAGCTGGAAATAATTATGTTGACTATGACCCTAAAATTATATTGCTATACTCAAATAAACTAGGCTAACACTTTTGACTGTGGTGTTATCTTCTAACCTTATAATTCATCACTAAATTAGAAAGTTCTGCTTATGGTAAACAAAAGATTAGAGAATATTAATAATGTACAAAAATACTTTAGAAAATCACTGAGTAGCCAGACATCTGAACAATTCTCCAAGTTAACTGAAAATCTAGATCATATGATTTATCAAAATTTGTATTTAAGTTACTTTTCAGTGTTACAAAGGTTAAAGTATTTCAGTTAAAAGGGATTATTATTTTTAACAGTATCTACCTGGACCAAGTTAGAGAAGATAAATGAATCCATCAAACTATAAGGGTATGGACACAAAGACAAGAGAGATGTTTATTAAGCAAATTGTCTTTCAAAGAAATAACTCATCTCTCCTTTAATGGGGAGAGATCCATGAGCTAAATTATCCAATACTTACTTGAGAAGCTCCAGTGTAATTGTTCCTCGGGGTTCTGCTTCTACACTTTTCCCCCAGAACTTCAATTTGGGATAGATTGAGCCATGAAAGATAAAGTCCTGATTGAGACCTTCAGAATAAAATGCACTAATGGGAGGATGGTGACTGACCTGTTCAGATATAAATCTGAATCCTAAATCATCCCTAGAAACCAGAAAAAGAAAGGGGATTGGGGGGAATATGGAAAGGATAAAGGTCCACATTAATTCAAACAAAATCAGTTACTGAAATTGAAACAAATAAAGGTCAACCCATAAATCAAAACAAATACTGAATCTACACCAATTTTCATAGCTCCGTTAGTGGGCAGGCAATGGTAAATTGATGTCATTTGGGGTTTGGTTAGGACACATCTCAATTCTTGTCCTTTATAAGCAGAGTGGGAAGTAGAAGCACATATGCTCTATCATTCAAAACAAATAGTATTTGGCCAGAAATGTTTAATACATAATTATTTTATTGCAGCAAATTGTATAATTAGCAACATGCTGACAAAATACATCACTTTTACCTTAGGAGAATATGAAAAAAATCTGATAACATGACAAGGAAAGGAATATGAAAGTTCCTCAACATGGACACCTAGGTATATTTCATAGGATTGGTATTTGGTATTACATTAGAATAATTAAGAGTTTATACTAAGAAGTAGCTTAGGATAAAGATGCAGAAGAACAAATCAGAATCAGTGAATTAGATATCGGTATAGGAAGTTCTTGCACTATCTCTGGCACAACAAGGCCAGGGAACTCCCAATGCAGATCAGGAATTCACCTAAACCTTAACAGTCGCAGGTGTACTAAGATGTTATAACATTAAATTTAAAGAGTCAAAGACACTCCAAGCCAAAGCCCCCATTACTTCCCAAGAAATCAATCATTTTACTTTTAAAAAAGGTTCTCCTGGAACAGCATTTCTTCAGGAATTCTTATAACATTCCTGAAGATATTTTCATGGTATTTCTTATAGTTCAATATATTTCTGGCCAGGGACATGATTTTAAAAATCTTCTCTCAATAAGAATGTCAGTTGATAATTGTTCAGGTACTGTTCATACACCCACAGTTACAGTCATTAAAAGGCTAAACCACGTAATTACTAACTTACCCAGAATTAGAATTTCCAGTCATTAACCAGAAGTATTTTGTGGAGAGGAAGGAGAGTTTAAACATAAGATTTTAAAAACCTACCTACCAAAGGATGTAATTTACAAAATGAAGGCTCATGAGCCAAAAAAAGAAAGCATATTTTTAGCTATAAAAGAGGAACTTGTAGAGGAAAAAAGGAATTAGTAAATGACTTAGCTTATTTATGTTACCTCCATATTAGAAAGATTGTTCAAGGTCTTACATGTAAAATAAAGTAGAAAAGCATTCTTTGACAAAAGTATAAACTAAGAATCAAATCATGACTTATCGGATGTGATTTTTTTTTCCAAAACAGAACAGTAATTTTATCAGTCTGTGAAGTTTAGTTTAATGAAATAAGTTCATGAAGTTAGACACCATTAGGTGTCATGGTTTATTAAACATTTCAAGTTTCTGAGACTATTTCATCCCTTTAAAAAGACCTATTCTCTAGAATTTTTCATTATGCAGTAAATTAAATGTACTCTTTGTATTCTGCCTTTTAGTGACCAAAATGTTAATAAAAAATTTAATGAATGGCATCAAATTTATACCTAAAATATAAACGTAAGTCAAAGGAAAGAGAGTCTAGCTAGAGTCAAAAGGAATACTTAGAAAATAAGTGCCATGAGTATTAAAGTATAAACACACACGCCTTTCTCTGTGCCTTAGTTTCCTCATCTGTAAAATAAGTCTGTTGGATTTCTAAGGTCTTTTCCCAGATCTAACAAAATATGATTGTGATCGCATGCTGAATTCCACTATCCATAATGAAATGAAGCACTGGAGCATGTACAATGTATTCCTGTTAACTACTCAAGCTCTCTAGAAAGGTAATGAGATTTCAAGAGCAGCTGCTCAGCTCTTCTGTGCCAGCAAGCATCTAAATCAAATGAAAAATCAAGATAGTATTCAAACACTAGCTGTACACATAGAAAGGCTGTCAGCTGGACCATCTAGGGCTGCAGAGAAATTAAAGACTTGGTCAGAAAGCAGAGGAGAATTGGAAAATAAGACATTTATAAACGCCTTCATACATGATGGTACTGATTTATGTGGACAAAATGAGCACATTTATGTTACCAAAAACAGTTAATCTACCCTCTCCCCAATTTAAAATTTCAGTTAACCAGAAATGTTATACTTCACTTCTAGAAGAAATGACAAGAAAACAGTGACATCAAGGATCTTTTCTTCCTTTGTCTCTCTCTGCTTCCCAGAGTGAACACAATCTCCTATAATGTATATTGTATAATCCTGTTCTATTAAGAATTGATGCTCAGAATAATCACTCTTCAGCACTATAGCACTCTCAATTACTAAAGAATTATTTTTAAAGACCGTTTTGTTCTGAATGTGTACTTTTATTTGTGTGGGAAACTCCTAATGCAGATCAGCATTTCACCTAACAATTAAGAGTCTTAGATGCACTAAGATGTTAAATGACATACCTACGGTCACACAGCCAGTCCATTTCAGAAAACGGACTTCACCTCAGAGAAGCCTGGCTACAGGGCTGCCCTCTAACTAACCATGCCAAAATAATAAAAATTGTAGTAGAAATGATAACATTATTCATATTCACAGAGTAGCTAACTATTATTATATTATATAAATTTACATAATATTTTATTCAAAACAACCCTGTGAAGTAGGCATTACGTTATTATTCCCATTTTATGAGAAAGGAAACTGAAGGACATGGGAGATTTGAGAGACAGTAAAAGGTCACACAGTTGTTAAATGTTGGAGCTGGGTCTTGAATAAAGTTCCACTATTTTAAGTTTTGTACTATTTCAGAAAGCTGATTGACATATTTTAATTTACTTATATCCCCAGTGCTTGAATATATTTTAATGTTGTTTTCACTACCATAATGAGCGGGTAGCATAGTGTAGTGAATAAAATGTTAATCTTGCAGTCAGGAAGGCCTGGATTCCAATTCTACCTTAGACGTTTAGTAGGTGTGCTACCTGGAGCAAGTCATACTGTCACAAAGCTTCAATTTTAGTTATCTTTAAGAATAGTATCTCCCTCACAGTGTTATTAAGAGAATCAAATTAGAATTAAATAATGAATGTAAAGCACTTTGAAATCCTGAAAGTGCTACATAAATGTGAGCTATTATTATTATTATATTTAAAGTGGTTTTAAGAGGATTTTCCCATTAATCTCCCAATAAATCCAATATTTCAATTAATTAAAAATATTCATTTTATTGCTACTACTCTACAACATGTACTATCAGTTCTAGGAAGACAGGTCATAGTGTTTTCTGCAAAAGTCATACTCATTTCTTCCTTGATGCCTTATGAGATATAACACAGTTTAGGAGATGAAGGTCTGGACTTGGAGTCAGGAAGTACTAGGTTAAAATTCTTTCTCAGAGACTTTTCCCCTGTAAGACCTCAGACAAATCACTTAAATTCTTGAGAACTCAAAGCCCTCATCGGAAAAATAAGGAGGCTGGACTCAGTGAATTCTAAGAACCCTTCTTGCTCCAAACCTATGATTCCATGACCCTTTTCTTATAATGTTTCTCTCACCTTCTCTGACAATGGTACTCCAGTGTGGTGGCCAGCAGTAGGCTTGGTCCTTTCCTGAATTTGTATTTGTATAGCACGGGCACCTAGGAGGCCCAGTGCAGAGAGTGCTGGACCTGAACTAAGGAAGCCCTGAGTTCAAATCTGACCTCAGACACTGACTAGCACTCGGGGAAAGTTACTTAAGCCTGTTTGCATTAGTTTCTTCATTTGTAAAATGAACTGGAGAAGGAAATGGCAAGCTACTCTAGGATCTGTACCAAGAAAATCCCCATGGAGTCACAAAGAGTAAAGAACATTAGCAATACAGCACCTTCAGTTAACAACACACAATTTAGCACTTGTTGTCTAAACTTTTAGACCTGGAAGGGTCTTGGAGATTATAATTTTATCACCTTATTTTATAGATGAGGAGATGAAGGTCAAGATGAGTTCAGGGGCTTATGAAAGATCACAAAGCTTATCAGTGACAAAGACAGCACCAGAAGAATCTTGGTAATTTAATATATATTAGCTTTGTCTCTTCTAACTCATTCATAATTTTTTTTGAGGGCAAGAATAACATCTTATATATTTTTTAAAATAGTCCTCTATAGCACTTAGTAGACAATAGAAACACTGGTACTCAGTTACTGACTATTTCTCCAGAATTCGAGTTAGCCAAGAGCATTCTATTAAAAAAACCTCATTTTCATATCACTACTTCAAAATTGAAAGTAATAACAGCACAAGAGATGACTATTATTAGGTTAAAAGTTAAAATAAGTGGCAAAATTAAGGATTTTATATTTATAATGTATTATTGTGTCATGCATGCCTATCCTAAACTCTTCCTTCTTTTCCACAAAATTCATTAAATTAATATTGGAAGAAATATTATGGGTGGTATAAAAATGAACTAACCTCATTTTACAGAGTAGTACCCATTTATATCTTGGCTTATAATGTCCACAGTCCTTGATACATAATAAAGCAACATTTCTTTTAAAATACCCTACAATATAGATTTCATTTTAGTAAGTCCCATAATATTGTCTTTTCTTTTATTCTGAATTTCTAAGGTTTTAATGTTTTACTAACAATATTCCACATTTATGAGATAACTTCTCTAGAATTCAAAATGTTTAATGAGATCTTTTGAATAACAACTAATTCAAATTATTTATTCTAAGAGAAGAAAAACTGATGTTGAAAATAAAGATTTTCATTTGCTAAAGGAATTTCAACCACATGATATCAATGATGTGTACCATTTATTTGTTCTTACCTGATTAATTCATATGTTTCCCCCAGTAGTGGATTGAATGGTTTACCAGTCCTCTCCCACTGAGAAGCCACAGCCGAAACTGCAAAAGCAGCTACAGCCTATAAATAACCCATAGTATTAAATGAGAATATTTTCTAATATGTAATACATACAGTACTGGGGAACAATCGTGTAATTAATTGCATTCTTTCCTCCTAAAAGTGATTTCTCAGTTTTCTATTTACAATTTTTTTAGACTATAACACTACTAGAAGAAGGAAGCAATAAAATAAGCTTTTTTCTCTTTTCCTAATTAAAAAAAAAAAAAGCACTCCTTCAAACAGGTCTAGAAAATGCATCAGATGAAATCCAGAAAAAGTGACAGTTAGTTATTTATCCAGCCTGAGTCAGAATATGGAAGCAGACACATGGGTCTGTAGATACTGAGGACAAGATCCAGCCAGGAGTGTGCCACCTAAGTGGTACTCCAGAACCCACACAGAGGCTATGTACCGAGGCTAGAAGTCCCAGACCTACACAGGGGCAGAATGCAGAAACAGGTGAAAACTGGCAGTTTTGGTGCTACTTCCCAGTTTGGGATCACAAATCAAGTGTGGACCAAGAAAGAGATCTGTGCCCTGGGGTGCCATTCCTGGTTAGGAAGACCCTGGGCAGTGTACTGAGAAAGAAGGAAGTTCAGAAGCAAGCATCACAAGTGTGGCCCATATCCCAAAAGTAGTGAAGGGTCTCAGTTCCAACATCTAGCCCAATTTGAAGGGTGCAGAGGAATAACTAGGACAGAAATTCCAGGCCAAAAGAGAGACAATTCTCCACCACTCTGAACCAGAAGACCTTTCCACTTGGTTGACAAGGGCAGAGTCTAGTAGCAGTGTTCTCTTGCTCAAACCCAAACCCAGACCAGGAACTTAAAGAGCTCAGATCCAGGAGCAATGTTTAAACTGCTTTGGATCAGACCACTTGGAGAGCACTGAAAATCTGCAGGTTCTCAGTTAATTCTAGATATCTGAAATATAACACTCAATATGCCAAGAAAGCAGCAATAGGACCAGACTAGACATTCCCTCTGTAAGTGTAGCAAACCCAGTCATTATATTAAGTCTGAAGTCAGGAAGTAAGAAGAATGAACAACCAAAAAAAAAAGAAAACAACTCATCGTTAAAAACCCTTGTAGTTGGAGACACTCAAAACACAAAAATCAAAGAGAATGACTGAAACATCTACAAGCAAAGTCTCACAGAAAAACATAACTTGGGCACAAATTCAATGAGTTCCTAAAAAATATATAGATTTTAAGACATTTTAAAAAATTGTTGAGTGTCTTATTTTCTCCCAGTTACATGTAAAAACATTCTTTTTTTAATTTGATTTCCACTTTCTCTCCTTCTCTCTTTCCTTTTCCTCCTCTCTTCCTAAGAGAGTAAGAAATTTGATATAGATTATACTTGTGCAATCATGCAAAACATATTTCTATATTAGTCATTTTGTAAAAGAAAACAGAAAAAAACCATGAAAAAAATGAAAAATAATATGCTTCAATTTGCATTCAGGCTTAATAAGTTCTTTCTCAGTAGGTGGATAAGCATTTTTTATCACGAGTCGTTTGGAATTGTCTTGAATCATTTTATTGTTGAGAATAATTGTCACAGTTGATAATTATATAATATTGCTTCTACTGTATACAATGTTCTTCTGCTTCGGCTCACTTCACTTTGCATCAGTTCATGTCTTTCCAGGTTTTTCTGAAATCATCCTACTTATCATTTCTTATAGTACAAACAGTATTTCAATATAATCATATACCACAACTTGTTCAACCATTCCCCAATTGATGGACATCCCCTAAATTTCCAATTCTTTGTAACTACAAAAAGAGCTGCTATAAATATTTTCCCCTTTTTTGATTGTCTTTGGGATAAAGATCTAGTATTGGTACTGCTGAATTAAAGGGTATGCAGTTTTATGACCCATTCGTTGGGCACAGTTCCCAATTGTTTTCCAGAATGGCTGGATCAGTTTACAACTCCAATACTGTTTTAGTGTGCCAATTTTCCCAGAACACTTCCAAAATGTACTATTTTCCTTTCCTGTCTTATTAGCCAATCTGACAGGTATGAGATTTTAATTTGCCTTTCCCTAATCAACAGTGATACAGAACATTGTTTTCATGACTATAGATACTTAGATTTTTCACATGAAACCTGCCTATCCACATCCTTTGAACATTTATCAATTGAGGAATGACTTTATTCTTATAAATTTGACTCAATTCTCTATATATTTGAGAAATGAAGACTTTTAGCAGAGAAACGATGTAAAAATTATTTCCCATCTTTCTGCTCTTCTTCTTATCTTGATTGCAACTGGTTTTGTTTGTGCAAAACCTTTTTAATTTAATATAATCAAAATTATCCATTTTATCTGTCCTATCTCGTTTGTCATAAATTTTTCCCTTCTCCACAGACATAACAGATTTGTTTCCTGTATATATATCCTTTATGTCTAAATTATGCAGTTATTTTTACCTTATTTTGGTATATGGTGTAAAATTCAAGTCTATACCTACTTTTAGCTATACTGTTTTCTAGTATTTCCAACAGTTTTGTCACAGAGTTACTGTCCCAAAAGATTGGGTCTGTGGGTTCCTCAAACACTAGATCACTGTGGTCACTTAATACTGAATATTGTGTACCTAATCAATCCCACTGGTGCACCACTCTATTTCTTAGCCAGTACAGATTGTTTTGACATTTACCACTTTATAATATAGTCTAAGGTCTGGTACAGATAGGCTACCTTCCTTCACATTTTTTTTTTCAATAATTTTTTTCAATATTTAATAGGGTAAATTAATAGATATTAATTTAGGTAGAATTATTATTTTTATTATATTGGCTCAGACTACCCAACCAATATTTTTCTAATTGTAATCCTAATCTGCTTTATTTATATAAAAAGTGGTTTGTAATTGAGGTCATATAATTCCTGGGTTTGTCTCAGCAGATAGATTCTCAAAATTATGTTGCCTATAGTTATTTTAAAAGGAATTTCTCTTTCTTACTGCTGGACTTGGTTGGCAATATATAGAAATGCTGGTGATTTATGTTTAGTTTATGTCCTGCAACTTTGCTAAAGTTGTTGATTAGTTCAACTAGTTCTTTAGTGGATTCTCTAGGATTCTCTAAGTATACCATCATATCATATGCAAAACGTGACAATTTTATTTCCTCACTGTCTGGTCTAATTCCTTCAGTTACTGCTATAGCTCACATTTCTAGTAAAATACTGAATAATAGTGGTGAAAATGAGCATCCCTGATCTTTCTGGGAAGACTTCTAGTTTATCCCCATTGCAGAAAATGCTTACTGTTGGTTTGAGATAGATAATACTCATTTTAAGGAAAGCTCTATTTATTCTTATTCTCTTTATTGTTTTTAATAGGAAAGGGTGTTGTATTTTGTCAGAAGGTTTTTCTGAATCTATGGAGATAATCATAGGGTTTCTGTTGGTTTTGTTATTAATATGGTCAATTACACAGTTACTTTTCTTAATATCAAACCAGTCCGGCATTCCTGGTATAAACCTCACTGGTCACTGTGTATGATCTTTGTGGTATATTGCTATAATCTCCTTGACAGTATAAAATTTTTGCAACAATATTTATTAAGGAAATCAGTCTAATTTTCTTTCTCTGTTTTTGCTCTTCCTAGTTTAGATATGAGCACCATGTTTGTGTCATAAAAAGAATTTAATAAGATAATTTCTTTGTCTATTTTTCTAAGTAGTTTATATAGTATTAGAATTAATTGTTCTTGAAATGTTTGGTAGAATTCACTTGTAAATCAATCTGGCCACAGGATTTTTTCTTAGGGAATTCAATGATGGTTTGTTCAATTTCTTTTTCTAAAATGGGATTATTTAAGTAGTCTACTTCCTCTTCTGGTCACCTGGGCAATTTATATTTTTGTAAAAAGTCATCCATTTCACTTAGATTATCAGAATTATTGGCATATAATTGGGCAAAATAGTCCCTTTTTGCTCTAATTTCCTCTTTATTGGCAGTAAATTCACGTTTTCATTTTTTATACTGGTAATCTGGTTTTCTTTTTTTAAATAAAATGAATCAACTGTTTGTTTTTTTGTTTTTTTCATAAAACCAGCAGCTAGCTTTATTTATTAGTTTAACGTTTGGTTTTTTGTTTTTATTTTGCTTTCAACTTTGTTAATCTCCCCTTTCATTTTCAGGATCTCCAATTTCGTGTTTAATTAAGGATTTTTCATTTATTCTTTTTCTAGTTTATTTTTTTTTTAGCTGCATGCCCAATTCAATGATCTGCTCCTTCTCTATTTTATTGATGTAAACATTTAGATATGTTTTTCCCTAAGCACTGGCTGCATCCCATAAATTTTGCTGTACTTGTTTCATTGTTATCATTTTTGTTAATAAAATTATTGATTGTTTCTATTGAGTTGTTCTTTGATCCACTCATTCTTTAGGACTAGATTAGTTTCCAATTAATTTTTAATCTATCTTTCCATAGCCCTTTGTTGAATGTACTTTTTATTGCATTATCCACTTGCATTTTATGAGTGAGTTTATTCCACTCACATTAACAGTCATGATTAGTTTCCCTTCATCCTGTTTTCCCCTTGTTTCTTTCTCCCTCCCTCAGCCCTGTTCTCACCAATGTTTTGCTTCTGACCACCACCTCTCCCAATTCAATTTCCCTTCTATCTGTTCCCCACCTTTTCTTATTCCCCTCCCCTCTTACCTCCCTATATAGGGTAAAATAAGATTGAATGTGTATGTTATTCCTTCTTTGAGTCAATTACTTTGGGAATAAGGTTCAAGGGTTGTCCACGACACCCTCTCCATCTTTACCTACACTGTAATAGGTCTTTTGTGCCTCTTCACATCTTACCTTTCTTCCCCATTCTCCCATTGCAATTCTTTTTCCACACTCCAGAATTTTGTGGTTTCTGTGGATATCATCCCATTAAAGTCAACTTATACTCACACTCTCTGTCTATGTATACTCATTCTAACTGCCTGAATAGTGATATGGTTCATAATAGTTATAAGTAGTGTCTTCCCATGTGGGGCTGTAAATAGTTTAACCTTACTGAATTCCTTGTTTTCTCTTTCCTGTTTACTTTTATATGCATCCCTTGAGAACTACATCCGAAAGGCAAATTTTCTATTCAGTTCTAATCTTTTCATCAGGAATGCTTGAAAGTCTTCTATTTCATTGAATAGTCATTCTTTCCCCTGAAGAATTAAGGATTATACTCAGTTTTCCTGGGTAGGTGATTCTTGATTATAAACGAAGTTGTAAACAGGTTGTAAAACCCGTTTGTCTTTCAAAAAATCACATTCCAAGTCCTCTGATCCTATACAGTAGAAGCTGCAAATTCTGTGTAATTCTTACTGTGGCACCATCATACTGGAATTGCTTATATCTGACTGTTAGCAATATTTTCTCCTTGATTCAAAAGCTCTGGAATTTGGCTATAACATTCCTAGGAGTTTTCATCTGGGGATCTCTTTCAGAAGGTGATCAGTGTATTCTTTCAATTTCTATTTTACCCTCTGGTTCTAAGATATCAAGGCAGGTTTCCTTGATAAATCCTTGAAACATGATGTCCAGGCACTTTTTTAAATTACAGCTTTCAAGTAGTCCAATAATTCTTAAAATCATCTCTCCTGAATCTAATCTCTAGGGCAGTTGTTTTTCTAATGAGATATTTCATATTTTCCATTTTTTAATTCTTTTGATTTTGTTTATTGTTTCTTGATATCTCACGGAGTCATTAGATTCCACTTGCCTAATTCTGATTTTTAAGGAATGATTTTCTCCAGTGAGCTTTTTTATCTCCTTTTCTAAGTGACCAATTCTATGTTTTAAAGAACTGTTTCCTTCAGGGAATTTTTATACATCTTTTTCCATTTTTTGTGCTTCCCTTACCTTCTTTCATGATTCTCTTGCATCACTCTCACTTCTTTTCCCAATTTTTCCTCTATCTCCCTTCTTCAATTTCTAAAATCCTTTTTGAGCTCTTCCAGGAGTTCTTTTGGGGCCTGAGACTAATTCACATTTTTCTTTGAGGCTTTGCATGTAAGCAATGACATTGTTGTCCTCTTTTGAATTTGTGTTTTGATCATTCCTGTTACCACAGTAAGTTTCTATGGTCAAGTTCTTTCTTTGTTTGTCTGCCTATTCTGTGACTTGTAATTTTATGTTAAAACTGAACTCTGCTCCTAGAGTGATGGGGGCATTATCCCAAGCTTCTTGTGGCAGGATCAAGAGGACCATGCCATTGACTAATATGCCAGGGCTCAGGCCTCCATTTGCCGGCTATTCTGGGGGCATGAAGACTGTCTGCTGACTTGCTGGGGTACAGTCTACTGTTGGCTAGTCCAAATGCCACCTACACTAGACTATGATCCCTTTTAACCTGAGTGAGACAGACCTTTCCTACTAACCTTTTAAGTTGTCTTAGACAACTGGACTGGAAAATTATTTCACTCCATCATTTTGTTGATTCTGTCACTCCATAATTTGTTTTAAGGCATTATTTTATAGTTGTTTAGAGGTGAATTTGGGAGAGTTCTGGCTAGTACCTGCCTTACTCCCTATAGTGGTGATTTTTTTTTTAAAGACTTAAAAATACCTTTATAAATGAGAGTACACAAAAGGAAAAAATTGTAAAACAAATTAAAACTATGGAAGAAAGAACTGGAAAGGGAATCAATAGCTTGGAGCAAGACATACAAACCTTGCCCAAGAAACAAACTCCCTGAAAATCAAAATGGAATTGAAGTCACTGTCTCCATGAGATAATAAGAAACATTAAAACAAATTCAAAAGACTGAAACAATATAGAAGAAAATGTAAGGCATTTCATAGTGACAAGAAGTAACTGGCAAAAAAGATCAGGAGAAAAAAAATTAAGAATTACTTGACCATCTGAATGATCCAAAAAAAAAAATCTGAGATACAATATTTCAAGAAATTTTAAAAGAAAACTGCCCAGATCTCTTGTAACCAAAAGGCAAAGTAGAAAAAGAATCCATCGGTCACCTCCTAAAAGAAACCTCCAAATAAAAACTCCCAGAGAAGGGACAGGATCAAAAGAGAGAATAGAAGCAATGGGGAGCAGAACAGGATGGAGGGAAATATAGTTAGTGTTACACAACATGACTATTATGGCAGTCATTTGCAAAACTACACAGATACAGCCTACATTGAATTGCTTGCCTTCACAAAGGGAATGGGTGGGGAAGGAGGGATGGGGAGAAGTTGTAACTCAAAGTTTCAGGAAAAACTGTTGGGTATTGTTCTTGCAACTAGGAAATAAGAAATACAGGTAATGGGGTATAGAAAGTTATCTTGCCCTACAGGACAAAAGAGAAGATGGGAATATGGGAAGGGAGGGATGTTAGACGAGAGGGCAGATTGGTGATAGGGGCAATTAGAATGCTTGGTATTTTGGGGTGGGGGGAAGGGAGAAAGGGGGAGAAAATTTGGAACCCAAAATTTTGTGGAAATGAACGTTGAAAGGTTAAATAAATTTTTTAAAAAAGAATTGCAATGACTGCACTGACCACTAAAAATGAAAATTTCTACATATAACAAAGCCCAGTATTTTAACAATTAAAAGGGTTAATGGCAGAAACAGATTGAGGTTGCTTACCTTCATTCTTTCCAAGGGCTGTGTTTGAAAAGAAGCTTTATGAATGAGGTATATATGTTCCATGTATTCAGTAATTCGCTGGAGGAAACTCAATGGCTCATTGAAGACAATAGGCATTGTGATTTTTGATAATTCCTAGATTGAGAAAATAATAAATTACCACCTTTCTGGTGCTGTTGCCTTAAAAAAAAGCCTTTCACTTAACTCTGCCATCCCCTTAAGTTATAATTCCATTACTCTTCCATTTCACTGCTAAAGTCTAAGAAATTAAATTCAACAAATATTAAGAACCTATTATATACTAGGGACTGCTAGGAGACAGAAAAACAATGACAAAAACAAGTCATTTTCCTCAAGAAGCTTACATTCTACTGAGCAGTAATAATATACACACAGATAAATATGGACAAAATAAATACAAAGTAATTTAAGAGGAAAATTCTAACAATTGAGAGCGAGGGAACAGAAAGAGGTCTCTATTGGGTGACATTTAAGTTGAGTCCTCAACAAAACTAAAGATTTCAAGAGGTAGGGGTAAGGATGGAGAGCAGTCTGTGCAAAAAGACAGGAGACAGAATGTCATGTATAGGAAACAGCATATGGGCCATTTGCCTATAATATAGAGTGCATGAGATAAGGTTATATTTAATCAATTCGAAAAAATTTTGTAGCCAGATTATGAAAGGCTTGAAATGACAGAGGAATTTGCATTTTATTGTAGAGACAAGGGAAAACAACTGAAGCTTCTTGAGTTGGAGAGCAACATGATAGTTACATGAATATGATAGAACGTAACTAGAGGACAGATTAGAAAGGAAAAAGGCTGGACATACGGAGACCAATTAGAATATTAATGCAATAACCCAGTCTAGATGTAATTAAGGCTTGAATTTTAAAAAGCTGTCTATACTTATTGCCTCTATTTCAAATCTCAATCACTTCTTAACCCCTTGGCAATCTGACTTTTGACCCTATTAGTCAACTGAAGCTGCTTTCTCTAAGACTTCGAATGTTTTTAAAAAGAAGTTTTTATTGATATTTTTTCTATTTTTTACATCACCAAAGTTTCCCATGGTATCTATCCCTATTCCCATCTCCCTTCCACAGAGCCACTCAATATAATAAATAGCATTTTTAAAGAAAAAGAAAAGAGGAAAAAAAGTCAGCATAACTGATTGACACATCTAAAAGTTCTGAAAATATGCACCAAGGTGCCACAATTGTAGACCTCCTAACTGTGCAAAAGGAATGGAGTGAAAGCATTGTGTCAAATCACTTCTTTTGAGCCATGGATGTTCTACACAACTTTGTAATATCAATTTTGATTTTGGGGTGTATGTGGGCTTTCCTTTCCATGTACACTGTCGTGATTCCAATATATATAGTTTACTTGGTTCACTCTGCATCAGTTCATGTGGATCTTTTCACACTTCTCTGTACTCATCATTTTCATACTCATTTCTTACAATGCAGTGTAATATTACATTACATTCATGTGCCAAAATTGATTAGCCATTCCTCAATCAATGGATAATAGATCTATTCTGTTTCCAATTCTTTGTTATTACAAAATGCTACTATAAATATTTGGTGTATATGAGGACTTTCTTTTTATCAATGGCCTCCCTGGAGCATAAACCTAGCAATGGAATCTCTGGGTCAAAGGTTATGAATATTTTCATCACTTAGTGTAATTCTCAACTATTTTCCAAAACGGGTATATTAATTCATACGTTCTCACAATCCTTCAACACGAACTATTACTATCTTTTGTTATCTTTGCCAATGAAACTTCAGAGTTGTTTTGATTTGTATTTCTATTATTGGTTATTGGAGTATTCTTTCATGTAGTTGTTAACAGTTTGCAATTCTTTTCTTTCAAGAATTATTTATATCCTTTGACTATTTATACTGTGGAATGTCTTTATGATGTACACACACACGTATATACATGTTGATGTGTATAACTATATACATATGTGTGCATATGCATATATGTGCATGCATTTATATCTATTAATTACTTCTATATCTTGGATATCAAGCCCTTATCAGAGAAATCTGATACAAAGATGCTCTCCCACTCAAGTGCTTTCCATCTTAAGTATATAAATTTTGCCTGTATAAAACCTTTTCATTTTCATGTTATCAAAGTTATCCATTTTATTTTTTATACTGGCCTTTATTCCTTGGTTAAGAACACATCTATACATAGCTGTAAAAGGTTATGTGATCTGCTTATCTTCTAATTTTTTTTAATATTATAATCTTTAATATGTATGTTATGCACCCATTTATAATGTAATGTGGAACGTGGAATACAGCATAAGGTATTGCTCTACACCTAATTTCTGCCAGACTTTTTTTTCCAGTTTTCTGAAAAGTTTTTATCAAACAGGTATCACATTTCTAAGTAACTTACGTTTTCTGGTTTACTGAACACTACCCAATGATCTCTAAATTGTTTTTGATCACTCCTCTTCCTTGGTGACTTCTCTGCAGTATTTGACACTGATGATCATACCTTTCTCCTAGAAATTGTCTCCACCTTGGGTTTTTAGGACACTGCTTTCTCCTTTCTCTTAAACTTGCTTGATCACTCCTTTGCTGGATCATCATTCATGTCCCATCCCTGATGTGTGGGTATACCCAAGGGCTATGTCCTTGGCCTTCTTCTTTTGTCTCTAGATTAACTCATCAGTTTTCATGTAGTCAATTATCATAGTTATATAGATGATGAATCTACACATCAAGTCCTCATCTCTCTCTTGAGGTCCAATCCAACCCCTATAGCCCTCTTCTGGACATCTCCACCTGTATGTTCCATAAACATCTCAAATGCCACACGTCTAAAACAAAACACCTTACTTCTCAAAACTCATCCCTATCTTCCTAATTTCCCTTTTTCCATCTACAGTACTGTCATCCTTACCAATCAGCCAGTCTGATCACCTCCAAAATTGGCTCTTCACTCTCTCTTACTCCTCTTATCCAATAAGTTGCCAACTTCTGTCAATTCTACCTCCATATCTCTTGGATCCAACTCTTTTTTCAATTTCCATAGTTGAAATTCTAATTAAAGTCTTCATTAATGTGTCAAGCACTGTGCTAAATTTTGGTAACACTAAGAAAGGTAAAAATTGTCCCTCTCCTCAAAGAACTCACATTCCAATGGGTGACACAACATGTACATAACTGTGTATAAAATAAAGAGAATAGATTTCAGAGATGAAAGGCACTAGCAGCTGGGAAGAGCAGGAAAGGCCTGGATTTAAGCTGAGGCTTGAAGAAGGCCAAGGAAACTAAGAAGATGAAGTGAGGAAGGAAAGTATGCTATGCATAGACAGAAGCTAGTGCAAAGGAGATGCAGTGTTAATGTGCAAGGAAAAGGAAACAGATCCATATAACAGGATCATAGAGTTGAGGGGAATAAAGTGTAAGAACAATGGAAAGTTAGGAAGGAGCCAAGTTATGAAAAGCTTTAAATGCCAAACAAAGCAATTTATGTTTGATGCTGGAAGTAATAAAACGCCAATGAAGTTTACTGAGTAGCGGAGTGACATTGGAAGACCTACACGTTAGGAAAATCACTTTGGTAGCTAAATAGAAACTGGATTGAAATCTGGAAAGACCTAAGGCAGGAGACCAATTAGAAGGTTAACGTAGTAGTCCAGGAGAAAGGTGATGAGTCAATTTTGTTGAGTGCAAAGGTGTTGTGAAGATAGAAATGACAAACTTGGCAAAAGACTAGTTGGATACGTGGGCATTTAAAGTCTTTCACAATCTGTTTCCAACTTATCTTTCCAGACTTATTTCACTGTCATACTCTTTTTGTTCTAGCCAACTATATCTCTGAGCCTTTTCCAAGGCTAGTTGTCTATAGCTAGGATGTTCTTCCTCTTGGAATCTCTAGCTCCCTTCAAGACTCAGTTTTAAGTACTATTTCCTAAAAGAAGTTTTTACTGATCTTTCTCAGTTATTATTCTTCTCCTCTTGCCCATCTGTCCCCCTACTCCTATCCCACTCAGAACTTCTAACTTTTGCCTTTTTATAATCTCTTCTTGATCTTATTTGCATATAAAAGTATGCACATGCATTTACTGTATATATACAATATATTTTATATGTATGTGTATGCATATATGCAAGTATGTATATAAACATACAGTCTGTCCAAAAAGTCTTAGTACAGATTTATGTTTTAAAAGTTTAAAACTGAACTAAGGCTTTTGGGATATTAGAGAGACAGATACACAAATAAATAGAGAGAGAGAGAGATGTGTATGTGTGCGTGTGTGCGTGTGTATACATATATATGTGTATATATATATATACATACATACATACATACATATACTTTTTTCTTTCAAGTTATGATAAGGCTGTTAAATTCATAAGAGTTGAAAATAAAAAGGTTTTTAACCTTCATGTTTCAAAATAAGGTAATTCGAACTTACCAAGCCAATGCATTTTTTTAATATACTCCACACACTGAAATCACTTCTAGTAAACATTGGGGCAGGCAATGATGTCCTTCAAAGAAAACAAGGTTGCAGCAACATTAATAATAAGCATTTGCTAATAAAATAGATTTACTAATGGTTATTTTCTATGACATGACAATTTTTCTTTAGATTTTCATATCTAATTTCTGTAATTTTCTATTCATTCAATTTTGAGAAAGAGGTTCAACTTCTAATTAACTGCTCAAAGGGAAAAGATTTCTACATGTTATTATATTAATTTTGTATTATAAAATATTTATTATTACTCTAGAGTAATAGAACAATTTCAATTATCCAAGAATGATATTGGAGCAAAAGAAGAACAAATACACACATTCAACAGAGAAACAAAGAAGCACTTGTTGACGTGATTAGGTTTGGGGAATCATCTACAACCCATACTACTAGACTTTCCTTTTTCTGATGTTTTTAGGTTGAAAGCAGTTTGGGCATTCAATTTATTTAAATTCTGTGTTTAAAATGAACTTAAAGAATCTACCCTGAGAAACAACATATCATTTGGCAGTACACACACAGTACAAGAACATTGTTGAATTTAATTCAACAAACAGTAACTAAGCACCTACCACATTAAAGGGTACTATACTAAAAGTGGTGTTAAAGACACAAAGATAAAAATGGATCTAGTCCCTGACATCAAGGGGTTGATAACTACTAAGGGAAATATGACACATATTCAAAAAAGTATAATCCAAGGTAAAACGGAAGAAAGATAAAAGTGGAGATCTAACAAAACATTCTAGAAAAAGTATGGGAGTAAAACTGTCAATTTATTAAGGGCCATCATGGAAAGCCTCAAGAAAGATCTCAAGGAGGTGGCACTTGCACTAAGACTTAAATACAAAAAACAGATTTGGAGCTAGAAAAGAACCATAGATATCTTACTCAAATCTCATTTTACAAATGAGGAAACTGAGGCTCAGAGAGGTTAAGTAACTTGCCTAAGGTCAAGCTCATAGTAAGTAGGAAACCCAGGATTTCAACAGGTGGAACTAAGTACGTAGAGTATTTCAAGCTGGATCCTCCTTCAGATCACACAAATAGGTATCCTACAGGTATTCAAACTGGCCCTCTCTATCCTCTACCTTCCCTATTACTGTAGAGGGCTCCAACATCTTTCCAGTCCCTCAGGCTCACAACCCAGGAGTCATCCTGGATTCCTCACTCTCTCACTTCCTATATCCAAAGTTGTTGTGAAGAAAGGCGATTTTACTTTTGCAACATCTCTCAAATCTGCTCCATTCTCTAGACACTGCCACCACTCTAGTGAAAACACTTATCACCTCATATTTGAACTACTGCAATAGCCCGTTGGTGGATCTGCCTATTTCAAGTCTCTCCTCATTTCAATCTATCCCACATTCCTCCACAAAAGTGATCTTCTTAAAGTGCAGGTCCAATCACGTCATTCCACTCCACCTCTATTAAATAAACTTCAGTGGCTCCTTCTTACCTCAAAGATCAAATACAAAACGCTCTGTTCAGCATTCAAAATCCTTCATAAAGAGCAGGAGCCAAGATGGCAGAGAAAAGACAGTGACTCGCCTGAGTTGTCCCCAAAAGCCCTCTGAACACCTTTAAATAATTCCATAAAACAATTCCTAGAGCAGCAGAACCCACAAAAGGACAGGGTTAAATAATTTTCCAGTCAAACACAATTTAGAAGGTTGGCAAGAAAGGTCTGTTGCACCATTCTGAGAGTGGAACACAGTACAATGCAATCTATACCAACACAGACCTGGCCCTCAGCAAACACAGACCAAGGCCCTCAGGAACAGGCCTTGGGAGCTACTAAATCTGCAGCAACAGCAGTTGCTCCTGGAGCTCTCAGCCCACAGCACAAATGTTAAGGGGGTTGAGCAACAGGGGTCTCTTTGTTGGCCTTGCGGAGAGGACTCTGTTGCTTTGCCCATACTCAGATGTGGATCACAGTCTTGGGGGGCAGTCACAGGGCAAGGAGGAATAGCAGCACACCAGAACTTGCAGGCCATAGTACAGTGGAAAACCCTCATCACAGCTGCAGGACAGAAAAGAATGTGATCATTCATAGACCAAAGCACAAGCCAGGAGAGGAGTAAATACATTTCCTTAGATCATACCACCTTGGAAGAACCGAAAACTTATAGGTCCCTAGAAGTATCTCTGAAAACGGTTGCCCCAAAATCCTGAAACATGGGACAGCGCTAAAAGCAGAGCCTCATTTTAACAATGAGTAAAAAGTTAAGGTACAGACTGGAAAAATGACCAAACAGAAAAACAATTCTGACTATATACAGTTATTATGGTGACAAGGAGGAACAAAAAATATACCCAGAAGAAGATAGCAAAGTCAAAGTTTCTGCATCCAAAGTCTGTAAAAAATCTGAATTGGTCTCAAGCCACAGAAGGGCTCAAAAATTATTTTAAAATCAAGTAAGTGAGGTTGAGGAAAAATTGGGAAAAGAAATGAGAGTGATACAATAAAATCATGAAAAAAGAAATCAACAGCTTGATAAAGGAGACACAAAAAATACCAAAGAAAATAACACCTTAAGAAACAGACTAGACGAAATAGTACAAGAGGTACCAAAAAGCCAATGAGGAGAAAAATGCCTTGAAAAGCAGAATTGGCAAATGGAAAAGGAAGTACAAAAACTCACTGAAGGAAATAATTCCTTAAAAATTAAAATTGAGCAAATAGAAGCAAATGACTTTATGAGATATCAAGAAACAATAAGACAAAATCAAAAGAATGAAAAAATAGAAAATGTGAAATATCTCACTGAAAAAATAACTGACCCAGAAAATGGATCCAGGAGAGATAATTTTAAAATTATTGGACTACCTAAAAGCCATGATCCAAAAAAAGAGCCTAGACATCATCTTCCAGGAAATTATCAAGGAAAAATGTCCTGATATTCTAGAACCAGAGAGTAAAATAGAAATTGAAAGAATCCACTGATCACCTCCAAAATGAAAATTGCCAGGAATTTTAGAGCCAAGTTCCAGAACTCCTAGATCAAGGCAAAAATATTCCAAGCAGTCAGAAAGAAACAATTCAAGTAGCGTGAGTCACAGTCAGAATAAAATAAGATTTAGCAGCTTCTACATTAAAGCATCAGAGAGCTTGGAATATGATATTCCAGAAGGCAAAGGAGCTAATTATTACAATCAAGAATCACCCACCCAGCAAAAGTGAGTATAATTCATCAGGGGAAAAAAACGGATAGTCAATGAAATAGAAAGCATTCTTGATGGAAAGACCAGAGCTGAATAAAAATTTGACTTTCAAACACAAGACTCAAAGGAAGGATAAAAAGGAAATAGAAATCATAAGGTTAAACTACTTACATTGCTACATGGGAAGATGATACTAGTAAGAATGTTCTCATTATTAGGACAGTTAAAAGGAGTATAGATAGAGGGCACAGGTGTGAATTGTTTATGAAAGGATGATATCTAAAAAAATAAAATTAGGGGGTGAGAGATGAATGTACTGGGAGAAAGGGAAAGGTAGAATGGGACAAATTATCTCATATAAGAGAAGGAAGGAAAAGCTTTTAAAGTACAAGAAAGATGGGGGAGGTGAAAAGGAGGGAGCAAAGCTCCTTACTCTCATCAAAATTGGCTCAAAGAGGGAAGGGGGGGTGATACAAGGGAGGGTAGATTAGGGGTTAATCAGTAACAAAACACTTTTGAGAAGGCAAAGTAGGGAAAATAAGGGGAAATAGGATAGAGGAAAATATAGTGAGCAACTGTAACTATGAAAAAGGTGTCTGATAAAGACCTCTTTTTTCAAACATATAGAAAACTGAGACAAATTTATAAAAATAAGAGCCATTCCTCAATTATCAAAAGACAAGAGGAGTTTTCAGATGAAGTAATCAAAACTATCTACAGCCATATGAAAACAATAGTCTAAAATCACTACTGATTAGAGAAATGCAAATTAAAACAATTCTGAGTTACTTCCTCATTACCTATTAGATTGGCTAATAGGACAGAAAAGGAAGATGACAAATGTTGGAGGGGATATGGGAAAAATGAGACATTCACAAACTGTTGGTGGAGTTATGAACTGATTCAATAATTCTGTAGAGCACTTTGGAACTATGCCCAAAGGGCTATAAAAACTATGCATACTCTTTGACTTAGCAATGCCACTACTAAGTCTGTTCTCAAAAGAGATAAAAAACAAAAATGACTTATATGTATAAAAATATTTATAGCATCTCTCTTCTGATGGCAAGGGATTGGAAAATGATGGGATGCCCATCAAGTGAGGCTGAACAAACTGTGGTAAGTTATTGCAATGGAATATTGTGCTGTAAGAAATGATGAGCAGGAGGCTCTCAGAAAAACCTAGGAAGACTTACACAAACTGATACAAAGTGACATGCACTGTATACAAGGTAATAGAAATATTATAAAATGATCAGCTGTGAATGACTTAGTTTCTCTCAGTAATACAATGATCCAAGACAATTCTGAAGGACTTATGATGAAAAATGCTATCCATCCCCAGAGAAAGATCTGATGGTGTCTAAATACAGATGGAAGCATACTTTTTTACTTTATTTTTTGTGAGGGTTTTTGTCTGTTTTCTTTCACAACAAGACTAATATGGAAATATGTTTTGCATGATTATACATGTATAACCTATGACAAATTGTTTGCCTTCTAAATGAGGGGGATGGGGGAGGAGGAAGGGAGAGAATTGCAACTCAAAAATTTTTAAATGAATGTTAAAAATTATTTTTACATATAATTGGAGAAAAATAAAATACTAAAAAAAAAGTGCTTTATAAACAAGCCCCCTCTTACAAGTCTTCTTACACCTTACTCCATAAGATGTACTCTTTGATTCAATGATATTGGCTTCCCAGCTGTTCCAAGAACAATCCACTATCTCTCAACTCCAGGTGTTTTCTCTGGCTGTCCCACAGGCCCAGAATGTGCTCCCTCTTTAATTCTGACTACTAACTTCCCTGGCTTCCTTTACATCTCAACTACAATCCCATCTTCTACTGGAGGCCTTCCCCAACCCTCTCTTAATTCCAGTGACTTCTCTTTGTTAATTATATATTTGTTATGTATCTTCCCCTAGAGAGCAGGGATTATCTTTTGACTTTTTTTGTACCGTCAGCACTTAGCACAATGGTTGGCATATAGTAGACTTAAAAAATGTTGTTTGACTGATGAATGTACAGATAAAGAGAAGATGATAAGAGGAGACAAGATAAGAACAGAGTAGACCAGTTAGACTATATGTTAGGTAAGGCTAAAAGGTGTGTTTGTAGGGGGCTTTAAAAACCAGCCTAAAGAGTTTGTTTTTTATATTATGGATGACAGAAAGCAATTGAAGCAAGAGAGGAACGTGGTTAGAGGTGTACTAAAAGGTTATTTTGGTAACCTGGTTTAGGATGGTCTGAAGAGGGATAAAAGTTAAAATAAGAAAAGCAATTAGTAGTAGTAGTCTAGGAGAGAAATGATGAAGAACTGCACTAGGGTGGTAGTAATGAGACTGGGGAGTAAGGAGCAAATGGAAGAAATGAAGAGGTAGAATCAACAAGACTAGACAATGGAGACTGAGGAAGAAGGAAGAATCAAAGATGGCTAAACTTTCAACATGGAGTAATTAATTAGGTGGATGGTGATGACATCAATATAAATAAGGATGAGATGACTCAACCTGACTGATTTACAGGTAGACAGATAGATAAACAGACATAAAGACATAGATAGATATTAGATAGAGAGATAGATAGATAGATAGATAGATAAACTGACTGATTAATAATGAATATATTTTTTCTTTCAAATTACTAAGACTGTATTAAATTTATGAGAGTTGAAAATAACAGGTTTTTAACATTCATGCTTCAAAACAAGTCAACTCAAACTTACCAAAGAGAATGCATTTTTGGGACTGGGGACAAAATGAATTCAGTTTTAGACATGTGGAATTTGTGATATCAGTGAGCCATCAAGGTAGAGATGCCCAGCAGGCAACTAGAGATGTGGTACTAGAGCTCAAATAAGACACTGAGAAAAGAAATATAGATTTCAGAGCTATCAACATAGAAACGACTGAACACATGAGTGAAGATGGATCACCAAGAGAGAATAAGAAGAAAAGAGGGCCCAGAATATATCGTTGGGAAAGGGGCACAGCCAAGATGGCAGAGTATTGGCAGGGACTCGCCTGAGCTCTTCTACAAACCCCATCAAATACCTTTTAAAAAATGACTCTACACAAATTCTAGAGTAGTAGAACCCACAAAAAGATGGAGTGAAACAAATTTCCAACCCAAGACAACTTGGGGGGTCAGTAGGAGAGGTCTGTTTGCACCAGGGTGAGAGAGGCCCATAGCATAGCAGAAGTTGTACCAATGCAGACCAGGCCCCAGAAAAGCCAGAGGAGATCTTAAAGTGACTGAATCACTGGTAGCAGTGGCACTTTCAGACCTCTCAGCCCACAGAAGCCAAAGAAAATTTAAAAGGTCAGCAGGAAAAGTCCGTCACCCCAGATTGAGAGTGGAGTGCAGTTCAGCATAGGCCATGCCAGCACAGCTCCGGCTATAGCAAACCAGGAACAGGGAGTGACTAAATCAGCAGTGGTTACGACTGCTTACGGAGCTCTCATTCCAAAGGTAGTGAGGAACAACTGATCACACTGAGGCAACAGTCCATTGCTTTGCCCATACTTGGATCTGGTTCCTGGGTGACAGCCCCAGGGCAAAGAGGAGCAGTGGCATAGCACAGCTTACAGTCCTTTGTGAAGAGGGGAACCCTCCTCATAGTTACAGAAAAGAGTGCTTGTGGTCACTCACAGACCAGAGCACAGGTCAGGAGAGGAAAAAACATCTCATACCATCTTGGAAAAGCTGAAAACTTATAGGTTGTTAGAAGTATCTGTGAAAACAGCTGCACAAAACCCCTAAAACTTGGGACAGTGCACCCTCCATCCTGGAAGCACAGCCCTACTTTAACAAAGAGTCAAAAGTCAACTAATAAGCTGGGAAAATGAGCAAACAGAAAAAACTGACTATTGAAAGTTACTACAGTGACAAGGAAGACCAAAACACACACACAGAAGAATACAATAAGGTCAAAACTCCTTCATCCAAAGCATCCAAGAAAAATATGAATTGGTCCGAGGCCATGAAAGAGCTCAAAAAGGATTGGGAAAATCAAATAAGAGAGGTGGAGGAAAACCCGGGAAGAGAAATGAGAGTGATGGAAGATAATCATGAAAAACAAGTCAATAACTTGGTAAAGGAGACACAAAAAAATACAAAAGAAAATAACACCTTAAGAAACAGATTAGGCCAAATAGTAAAAGAGGTACAAAAAATCAATGAGGAGAAGAACATCTTAAAAAGTGGAATTGGCCAAGTGGAAAACGAGGTACAAAACCTCACTGAAGAAAATAATTAAGATCTTTCTCATTATTAAGGCAGTTAGGAGCATATATAGACAGAGGGCACAGGTGTGACTTGAATATGAAGTGATGATGCCTAAAAAATAAAATTAAGAGGTCAGAGAGAGATGTACTGGGAGAAAGAGAAAGGGAGAGGTAGAATGGTGTAAATTATCCCACATAAAAGAGGCAAGAAAAAGCTTCTGCAGTAAAGGGGAAGGTAAAGGGAGTAAGTGAACCTTACTCTTATCAGAATTGGCTCAAAGAGAGAATAACACAGATACTCAATTGGGTATAGAAATCTCTCTTACTTAGCTTGCAGGAAAGGGGATAAAAGAAGGTGGGGGAGTGATACAATGGAGACAGATTAGGGGAGGGGTTAGTCACAAGCAAAACACTTTTAAGGAGGAACAGGGTGAAAGGAGAGAGAACAGAATAAATGGAAAGGGGACTGGATGAAGGGAAATACAGTTAGCAATAACCATAAAAAGATTTTGAAGCAAGTTTCTTTGATAAAGTTATCTTTTCTCAAATATATAGAGAATTGAGTCAAATTTATAAAAATAAGAATCAATCTCCAGTTGATAAATAATCCAAAGATTAAAAAAAAGAGTTAGAAGATAAACCAGAAAGAGATCAAGAAGAAGCTGTTAGATCAATAGAAAAAACTAAATGGAAAGCGTATCATGGAAGTTAAAAGAGACAAGACAGTTCACAAAAAGGAGTGATAATTTCCTTTAAAGTAATAATGGCAATAGAGTGGTAAAATAAGAAGGCTAATTTAGAGGGGCTGGTTTTTTGTTTTATCCTTGTCTAACCCTGAGCAAGTAATATCACCTCTGCCTCAGTATCTTCATCGGCAGAACAGGAATAATATCTTCTCTCTCCCAAGGCTGTTGTAATGATCAAATTAAACAACGTTTGTAAAGTGCTTAGCAAGCATTAAAGTACTATGTGTGCTTGTTGGGTGTCATCACCTTATTACTATTAATCTTATGATTCTATGACCCACTGGAATTGGGTCAAAGCAGATCTGGTTTCAAATTTCTGACTAGTTGGAAGGCAATGAACAGAAAAACAAAAGTTTTATGAAGTTTGAAAATACACTATTTAGTGTTTTAGAAATGCACCCAGCTACGCTTTTGAAACGTCCTAAAAAGTAGATGTCAAACTTGTATCCCACAGAACTTGAGTGCACTGGGGACCATATTAAAATTTAATTGGGAAACATTTTAACAATCGAAAAGTTGTTGTTCAGTCATATCTGACTCTTCATGACCCTATGGACCACAGCACACCAGGCGCTTCTATCCTCCACTATCTCTCAAAGTCTGTCCAAGTTCATGTTCAATGTTTCCATGACACTTTCTATTATTCCTTTCATCCTTTTCTGTCCCCTTTCCTTTTGTTTTCAATCTTTCCCAGCATCCCAATTATCTTTTCCAATAATTCCCATCTTCTCATTATGTGGCCAAAACATTTAAGCTTCAGCTTCACTATTTGATAAGCTTCCAGTGAAGAGCCTGAATTAATTTCTTTAAATATTGACTGATTTGATCTCTTTACTAAGGGACTCTCAAAATCTCCAGCATCAAAATTTGAAAGCATGGGTTCTGCAGTGCTCAGCTTTCCTCAAAGTCTTGAGTTTATACATACACAGCTACTGGAAAAAACATAGCATTGACTATATGGACCTTTGGCAGAAAAGTGATATCTGTTTTTTAGTGAGCTGTCAAGATTTATGCTAGCTTTCCTTCCAAAGAGCATGTATCTTTTAATTCCATGGTTGCAGTTGCTATTTGCAATTATCTTTCAGTCCAAGAATATAAAAGCTGACACTGTTTCCACTTTTCTTCCCTCTATTTGCCAGAAAGAGATAGAACCCATTGCCAACATCTTAATTTTTTGATGTTTAAGCTTTAAGCCAGTTTTTACACTCTCCTGTTTCACCCTCTTCAAGAGGTTTTTAATTCCTCTTCACTGTCTGCCATCAGAGTAGTACTGTCTGCATATCTGATACCACTGATATTTCTCCTACTAACCTTAATTCTGGCCTTTGATTCTTCTAGCCTGGCACTTCATATGACGTACTCTGCATATAAGTTAAATAAATAAGGTGACAATATACATCCTTGTTGTACACCTTTTTCAATCTTAAATCAATCAGTTGTTCCATGTTCAGTTCTGTTGCTTCTTGGACTACACACAGGTTCCTCAAGAAACAAGTAAGATGATCTGGTACTCTTATCTCTTTGAAGACTTGCTACATTTTGTCCACCTTAGGTAACCCCACAGTACAGCAAAGCTCACTGTTTCACTGAACTAAGGAAGCCCTTCCACCAGGAAAAGGCAGTGATGGGGGTGGGGGTGTTAACAATATAAACAAGTATGCAAGGCAGATAATGTTAACATGTAGTTTTCTAAGTCAATATGCAGACTGTAAGGATCCATTTCTATTGGAGGTTGATACCACTGTTCTATAATATGGCAAAAAGTATGCTATTACCTGTGTTTCTTGATTCCATTCTCTTGTGGAGACCTCTCTCCATTTCTTCCAGTCTTATTGCTTTTGCTAGTGTCCAAGTCAATCATTCCTGTGACTTTCTGATTTGCCTCTGAAAACTCCCCTGATGAATTGTCAGAATCAAAGCCTACCCAAAACAAACAGAAGACAATAACTCCTTCAGGATTCTGGTCACTAAGAAGTAAATCTACTTATCTTTTGATAAGAATAACAAAGTTTTTGATATTACTTTATGGAAAAATATTTTAATTAACAAATACCAGTGAGATTAAAATCATTTTTCATGATTATGTCACAGCGGAGAACACCCAACTATCTTCCAAGTTAGAATACCTAGATATAGATATATAGAGAGAGATATAGATATATCTATATCTAGATATAGATATAGATATATCTATATCTAGATATAGATATAGATATATATATATCAGATCATCCTCATATAATCAGAGATATAGAGCTGGAGGGGACTTTAGAGGTCATCTAGTCCAATTTCTTCATTTTTATAGTTAAGGAAATTAAAGCCCAGGGAGATGAAATAACTTGCTTAAGGTCACACTGTTAAGTAAGTAGGCATTAAGGTGGCTTTTAAACCCAGGCCCTCTGATCATTTTTAGGTTAGGAGATAGTTTCTGTTTATTCCCTTATTCAGAGGTTAAAACTGTAACTGTCATCAACTTAGCAGTTATGTATTTCTGCCAAGAATCTTCAAGATTGAAAAACCTACTCCAACACCCCCTTGTGGATAGAGGTGAGCCAGGGTTCTCAAAGCTTGTCAGCAGAATACAAGTTTCAATAGGCTCTACATCAAATAGGAAAAGGTTTGAGCACAGTCCCAGCCAGAGATAGTGTCTGCTAAGGATAAGCCTAGCTAAATTCTGAGAGGTCCATCACCAGACCACCATTATCTGGTTTTGTAATTTTAAAGTGTATGAATTAATATATTGGCTTTGATGACCCATGCAAACGATAAAAGTGTAAAACATGTGGTTCCCTTCTTCGGTGACATCAAAAGTAGCAGAAAAGGGTAAGGAGAATGCCAAGAGTGACATAGTTTGGGAGTCATCTACAAAGATTAGCTGTTTTAACATACATTCTTTGTCTACTGACCAACAAATTGATACCACTGAAGGACCTGAATAACATGCATATTGGCATTATAAGCCACGTAACAAGGTTAATGGTCCAGAGAAAGGCTTCTCCCAAATTAGATGGATTTTCTGTAGGAAATTTAGGAAAAAGACATGGACTAGAGTCATACAGGATAAGAAGACAATGGATGATTTTTAACCAGTGGAGGGAATATCTGCACTAACAAGGTCAAAAAGCCTTTTAAAAAAGTGCATTTTTCCATTGGGTAAGAGCTCTATGCTAGGCAGAAATATCTTTAAAATGCAACAAGATTTAACAGTTAAATATCTTGTATCTATTGTATCTTGTAACTAGAGGAATGAAAATATTACAACATCAAAAGAATAAAAGAGGAACTAAAAATTTTAATTTGTGATTTAGAATTAATGATTTAGACTTAAAGAATAATTTGTAAATAAATTCCCAAAGATTATTTATTTAGAAGTAAGTCTTTGAACTCTAAAGATATTTGTAACTCATGAGACTTTTCTCATTATTAGGGTAGTTGAAGGGAACATATATATACATATATATATATAGCCATAGGGCACAGGGTGACTTGAATATGAAAGGATATCTTAAAAATAAAATTAAGGGGTGAGAGAGAGGAATGTACTGGGAGAAGAAAGGGAGAGGTAGAATGGGGTAAATTATCTCACATAAAAGCAGCAATAAAAAAGCTTTTACAGTGAAGGGGAAGAGAGGGGAGGTGAGAGGGAATGAGTGAACTTTACTCATCAGATTTGGCTACCCTATCCTACAGGAAAGGAGGGGGGAAGGGAATAATGAAGGAGGGAGGTAACAGAAGGGAAAGAAGAATGGAGGAAGGGGTAACCTGGAGAAAACACTTTTGAGAAGGGAGAGGGTCAAAGAAGAGAACAGAAAAAACAGAGGGCGGGATAGGAGGGAGAGAAATATAGTCTTTTACAATGTGACTATTATGGAAATGTTTTGCATAATTATACATGTATAACCTATATCAAATTGCTTACCTTCTCAATGAGGGTGGGTGGGGAGGGAGGAAGGGAGAGAACTTGGAACTCAAAGTTTTAAAAACAAATGTTAAAAATTGTTTTTACGTGCAACTGGGAAATAAGATACACAAGTAATGGGGTATAGAACTCCATCTTAACCTACAGGAAAATAGAAGGGGAAGGGGATAAGGGGCAGTAGCAGGATAGAAGGAAGGGCAGATTAATTAATTAAAAAGAAAAAAATGCAGATCAAAATAAAAAATAAGTGAGATCATATGCTTTTTATTTAACTATCTACTCATCCAAATGTGAACTACCATTACATTCAGGCATTGCTCTGCAATCATTCTCCATCATAAGTGATTTCTCCATGAAGAAACTGGAAGCTAAAGAAAAAAATGAAAATATTTGTTTTCTTTTAAAAAAAAAATCTACACAGCAGATTCTATAAAATACCATTGATACACCTGAAAAGCAAATGAAATGAAGAGAAGTACTACTATTTTTCAGATAATAAAATAGATTTGTGTATCTTCTGTTAAAAGGTAAGAACTTAGCTAGAATAATAAAAATTTTAAATTGGAAAGGGCCTTAGAAATCTCATAGTTCAACTCTATTTTAGATATGAGAAAACTGAAGCTCAGAGGGATGAAGTTACTTGCCCAAAGTTACACAGTCAAGTGTTAAGAGCTTTGGGGTTCAGTTTCCTCATCTGTAAAATCAGGGGGTTGGACAAGATGGTTTCGGATGTTTCCAGATCTATCATACTTTAAAAATAAATAAATTCCCTGAAAAGCTTACCTAGGGATGAGACTAAATAAAAGTACTATCTTGAACATCAGTAGAATTTTTAAAAATGGATTATTACTTGGATTTTCTTTAAATCATCTATCAATTTTCAACATCTATTTAGAAAAAAAAGGAACATGGACAAGAACTGAACAGGATGAAAAGGAATAGACAGGCTGATGACACATACCATGGAGGGTGTACTTACACCAGTTAAATCATGGGTCCAAAGCACCAAAGCCAGCCAATATTAAAAGGAAGTATTAGTAAATAAATGTTTCTTCAAATAATGAATTATTTAAAAACTAATCAGATGACTGGATATGAACTATAATTGCTGTGGCAGGGGGTGGTAACAATTTATTTTTTCAAAATTATACTAGAAACTCCATTTGCTTATCATTTAAATTAATCATATCAAATAAGTGTTCCATTAAAAAAATCAATTTTTTACTGTTCTGCCTATTAAATTGATAAGACCTTTTCACTCTCTTGTTTCAAGAATATTAAAATCTATATATGGTTTCTTGAACCTTGGGCTCTTAAAAAAATTTTTTTTTTTAGCTTTTGATCCTCAGTTTTCTCATGCACAAAATGGAATAATAGCAGCATTTATCTCAAAGGATTGTTGTAAGGATTAAATGATATTGTAAAGAAGATCAACTGTAAATAACTTAGCTTCTCTGATAAAGACAATGATCCAAGACAAACAATCCCAAAGGACCCATGATGAAACATGCTATCCATCTCCAGAGAGAGAACTAATAAACTCTGAAAGCGAAGTGAAGCTTACTTTTTTTCACTTTATTTTTACTGTTTTATTTTGCTCATATTTTCTTTCAAAGCATGGCTAATATGGAAATATGTTTATATATTATATATATGTTATATGTGTTTATATATTATATATATGTTATATGTGTTAATATATTAACACATATAATCAATTTTCAAACTGCTTGCCTTTATCAAAGAGGGGGAAGAATGGGAGGGAGAGAATTTGGAGCTTAAAATTTTTAAAAATGAATGTTTAAGATGTTTTTACATGTAATTGGGAAATATTTAACAAAATAAATAAAAATGAGTGAGGATTAAATGAGAAAAAGTATGTGGTAGGTTTTCTAAACTTGAGAGGTTCACGGGATCATAAACCTCCAACTGAAAGGGACCTTGGGCTTAGTCCAAATCTTTCATTTTGCAGATAAGGAAACTAAAGCCCAGTTCAAATTCTATCTGTGACACTATTTGTGTGACCTGGTCACTGGAATTACTTGTTGTTTTCAAGGAAGATCAAATAACATCTCTACATTACAGTAAGTTACAATGCATTCAACTGATCAGACCAATAGAAACTTGGAATGCTCTACCACAGGTCAGGCACAAAGAGTCCATGTGAACATTTGGAGTAAGTTCTCTAAATCTGCACATCTCAAATTTCTTTTGAGCTATTTCATTTCTGGTCTGCACATAAGAGCCCAGCCCCTTCTCTGAGGAGGGTACATCATCCTAGGAAATCTGGTACCAGTGTCTCCTGTATCATACAACCAATTCCAAAGTTCTTAAGAGAGACCTTGAGATTGTCCTGAGTGCTTGCCCTGTGTGAGTTCTCCATGAAATACGTTTTTAGGCAAACATACATTTGGCTTTCAAACAACACGACCTTAGTTTAATCATTTCCAAAATGAAGACGTTGTTCTATATGATCTCTAAAGTTCCTTTCAACTCTAGAATTATGATCCAGCCATTCTAAGTGACTTGCCCATGGTCATAAAAGCAGTAAAAGGATGAAGTGAATTTGACCCAGGTTCTCTGACTCCAAACCCAGTATTCTTTCCACTGCACCACAGTAACTTGATAAAAGGGAATAATTACAGAGATCCCAAACTGAAAGGAAAATTTACTGAGGAAAGAAACAACTCCTTTTTTGGGATAATAGAGAGGGAAGGAAAGTTCAGATGCTATAATCTTATTTTAAAAATAAAATGGTCTATTGTGAAGGTGAGGTTACATATTAATAGTACTTTATTCCAAGAGTGTGATTACCTAACTTAGGTAATTATATGCAATGTGAGTTCAAAAGAAGACAACAAACTCGGACACAAATAAGGAAATTAAAGAAAATTAAATAGCTGATCACTTAGAAGCATAGTTTAAAAGATGAGAACCAGTAGAGACCTCTAGTCAAGAAATAATGAAAAACAGAGTGAGGGACTGGAAGTGCAATTTCATTACTACAGAGAAATCTTGGGTGAGAAAGCCCCCTCGATCAGGGCAGGTACTTTCTCTACAACTTACAGTTACAGAATTTCCTTCCCTAGTGCACTGAGAGTCACACAGCCACTATGGGTCAGAGGCAGAAGTTGAACCCAGATCTCTATCCACCACACCAAGCTACCTCTCAGTGAAAAATTATGCCCAATAATTTAGTCTGTAGAATAACAATCATGATAGCAATCATAATAGCTTTTTAAAATGTGCAAAGTACCTTAGATATGTCCTCTCAGTGAAGCCTCACAACAATTGTATGAGGTAGGTGCTACAGATATTATTCCCTTTTTTACAGATAAGGAAACAGAAGATCAGTGAGGTTAAGTGGTGTAAAGCTACAGTCTCACAACTACTTAAGTGTTAGAAGTGAGATTTGGATCAAAGTTTGTTCTGACTGCATGTGCAGTGCACTTTCCACTATACTGTACTGCCGCCATTTAATAGTATCTATTTTTAAAAAACTAGCAAAACAGAAAGCTCAGAGCTTTCTGGCTTGGGTTTTTCATAGCATAAATCAAGAAATTTCCATGACAAGTCTAATGAGTTAAAGGAAAAGAATAATATAGTCCTAATATAGTGACTTTAACAAGGCTACATAAAAATGGAAGTACTAAAAGAAATAAGTCTAAGGTGCTACATTTATCAATTATGTTAGGAAAATTAAGGTTTTACTTTAGTTGAGTACTAAATCATTTCTTGAAAGAAGCAATTAATACATAACCACCGAAGGGCCAATTCACTTCTGATCAATAATTACTTCAGGGTATATAAAAGATACAATATTTAAAAATAAGGCTCATGAGAGTTCAAAAATACCTGTCATTTCTTTTCCTGGCTTAGGATAAACCTGAATACAATAATGAACCATGCAAAAGTTAAAAGCACAGTTATATAAAGCACTATATTTTGAGAAGAAAGTAAGGATTGTGAACACAAATTCTATTATAGAATTATGTTCTATTACAATGAAGCTTATACAGTGTAAATAACCAATAAAATATTAATATTCTAAGAAGTCAGAATAAAATAATACAAAAATAATGGAAAACTATTTAGTATTACTAAAATGAGTTGTTCCCTCACATTGCTTCCATCATCCAACTTCAGACTTCTTTCTGCACCCCCTAGGCATATTAGGGACTATTTCTACTGATACTAGTTATAAAATATTATTGTTTTATACTGAAAATTGCAGTATCATACCATGTACCAGCCACGTTCATTTTCCTTTAGAACAGGCATTAATGAACATTCTTTATTCTAAATATCCATGTATCCCCAAAAGCTAGCTTCTAGATCACATTTTACTTTGTATTATAGTTATCTATTTGTCTAAAAGTTTGATAATTCCTCCTATAAAAAGACTGTAAACTCCTTGAAGTTGGCTTACTCATCCATTTATCTCCCTTTGTTGTTAGCACAAGGTTTTGTACATATTTTTCTTCAATAATTCAAGGATTGGTGTTTCATTTATCCCTTCCCAACAGACCTTCCATGTCTGAGAAATATACATGCTATGGCACATAATCAGTAATAATAAATGGACTTTTAAAATGAGGAAGCAAAGATGGTTGGATAAAGGCAAGGACTCTCCTGAGCTCTCCCAAAATTCCCTCTAAAGGACATTAAAATAACTTCTAAAAATGTGTTTTGGAGCAAGAAAATCAACAAAAGAACAGGATGAAACAATTTTCTAGCCCAAGAAAACTTAGGTTAGCAGGACAGTTGTTTCACTGGGGTGAAAGTGGAGCATAGTCCAGCACAGGCTTAAAGAGCTCCCAGCCCACAGGTGGTAAGGGGGTCAGACAACTGGTCAGCAGAGATTATAAGGGACCCTTTGCTGTCACTGCAAACAGGACTCTGTTGCATTGTCAATATGTGGTTCTGGGTCAAAGTCAAATGTCAAGAAAGAGACATGAAAAATGAACAACAACCAAAAAAAGAATGTGACCATACAAAAGCTACTATGGTGACAAGAAAGGTCAAAAAACAAACTCAGAAGAAGACGACAAAGTCAAAAACAGTTATATATGTAAAGCCTCGAAGCAAAAAAAATGTGAACTGGTCCCAAACAAGAATTCCTGAAAGAGCTCAAAAAAGATTTTAATAATAAAATATGAGAGGTAGAAGAAAAATTTGGGAAAGAAATGAGAGCGAAGCAAGAAAACCATGAAAAAAAGAGTGAACAGCTTGGTAAAAGAGGCGCACACACACAGAGAAAAAAAAACATTGAAGAAAATAACCCCTTTAAAAACAAAATAGACCAAATGGTAAAAGAGGCACAGAGATTCACTGAAGAGAAACTCCCTAAAAAGCTGAATTGGCCAAATGAAAAAGGATATGCAAAATTTTGCTAAAGAAAAGAACTTCTTAAAAAGTAGAATAGGTCAATGGAAGAGGAAGTGCTTAAGTTCACAGAAGAAAACCATTCCTTAAAAATTAGAATTGACAAGTAGAAGGTAATGAGTCCATGAAATATCAAGAAACAATAAAAACAATAAAAAATGAAAAAAATTGAAGAAAAGGTGAACTATCTCATTGGAAAAATAAATGACCTGCAAAAAAAGTTCCAAGGGAGATAATTTAAGAATTATTAAACTACCTGAAAGTCATGATCAAAAAAAGAACCAAGAAAATAATATCTTCTAAGAAATTATCAAGGAAAATTGCCCTGATGTCACAAATAAGTGGATAAAACAGAAACTGAATGAATCCATTGATCACCTCCTGAAAGAGATCCCAAAATGAAAACTACCAGGAATATTATAGCCAAATTCCAAAATTCCCAGGTCAAGGAGAAAATATTGCAAGTAGAAAGAAAGAAACAATTCTAATATCATGGTGTCATGATCAGGACTACACAGAATTTAGCAGCTTCTACTATATAGGATCAGAGGGCTTGGAATATGATATTCCAGAGGGTAAAGGAGCAGGATTAAAACCAAAAATCATCTCTACCCAGCAAAACTGAGTATAATCTTCACTCCTTCAGGAGAAAAAAAATGGATATTTAATGAAAGAGAACTTCTAACCATTCCTAGTGAAAAGAGCAGAGCTGAATAGAAAAATCTGACTTTCAAATACAAGACTCAAGAGAAGAATATAAAAGTAAACAGGAAAGAGAAATTATAAGGGATTCAATAAGATTAAACTGCTTATATTCCAACATGGGAAGATGATACTTATAACTCCTAAGACCTTTCTCATTATTAGGGCAGTTAGAGGGAGTATACAAAGACAGAGGACACAGGTATAAGTTAGACTACAATAGGATGACATCTAGACAAATAAAATTAAAGGATGAGAAAGGGGAATGCTTTGAAAGAAGGAAGAAAGGAAAGATAGAATGAGATAAATTATCTCACATAAATGGCATGAAAAGAGCATATAGAGAGAAAGATGGGGGCTGGAGGTGGCAAACAATACTTGAACGTTATTCTCAATGGAACTGGCTCAAAGAGGAAATAAAGTACACTCTCATTCAGATACAGAAATCTACCTTACCCTACAGGAAAGTAGAAGGAAAGAGGATAAGAGAAGTAGGGCAGGGGAAAGATGGAGGTTGGGAGGGGAGTGTAGCTGATAGATGGGAGGGCAAACTGAGGGAGGCAATGGTCAGAAGATAAACACTTCTGAGGAGGTAGAGGGTGAAAGGAAAAAGAGAGAAGATAGCAGGAAGATAGTATGGAGGGAAAAACAGTTAATAATCATAACTGAAAAAATTTTATAACAAATTTCTCTGATAAAAGTCTCATATCTCAAAATTTCTCAAATAATAGAGAAATGAGTCAAATTTTTTTAAGAATGAATATCATTCCCCAATTGATAAATGATCAAAGGATATGAATAAGCAGTTTTAACATAAAGAAATCAAAGCTCTCTATAGTTGTATGAAAAAATTATGTAAATTACTATTAATTAGAGAAATGCAAATTAAAATAACATTGAAGTAGCACTTTACATCTACCAGATTGATTAATATGACAGAAAAGAAAAATAACAAATGTTGAGGGAGGATGTGGGAAAATTGGAACACTAAAGGACTGTTGGTAAAGTTGTGAATTGATTCAACCATTCTGTTGAGCCATCTGGACTATGCCCCAAAAGCTATAAAACTGTGTCATTTGACCCAATTAGATCTATATCCCAAAGAGATTTTTTTAAAAGGGAATGGGGGAGGGGAAGAACCTATATGTACAAAAATATTTACAGCAGCTCTTTTTGTGGTAGCAAAGAACTGGAAACTGAGAGGATGCCCATCAATTGAAGAATGGTCAAATAAGCTGTGGTATACAATTGTGAGGGAATATTATTGTGCTATAAGAAAAGATGAGCAAGATGGTGTCAGAAAAACCTGGAAAGACTTATATGAATGGATGCAAAGTGAATCAGGCGAACAGTGTACCAGTTTAACAGCAATATTACATGATGATCAACTGTGAATAACTTAGTTATTCTCAACAAGACAATTAATTAACAAGATATCTAAGACAATTCCAAAGGACTTATGATGAAAAATGCCATTCACCTTTAGAGAAAGAACTAACAGAGTCAAAATGCAGATCAAATCCTACCTTTTTTTTACTTTCTTTATTTTTTCTTGGATTTTTTTGTCTGTGTTTTCTTTCACAACATGACTAATTTTTTGTCATTTTCATGACTGCACATGTATAATTAATATCAAGTTGCTTATCTTCTTAAGGGAAAGAGAAAGAAGGAAGAGAAGAGAGAATTTTGAACTCAAAATTTTAAAAAACAAATGTTAAAAATTGTTTATACATGTAACTAAAAATACATTTAAAAAATAGTAAATAATATGTGCATAGAGTTTTAAGCTTTATAAAGTTCTTCAAAACAAATCCTGTGATAATGGTAGAAAGTGTTCAAGCAAAATTTGTTCACTGAACACGTGTTAGCTGTAGATTTTAATATACCAGACAATGTATTTCATACCTAAAAATTTATCAGAAATAAAATCTGCCTTCCATCTCCTGACAGGTTGGTAATGAACAAGAGGTACAGAATTAGACGTAATTTCCAAACATGTCCAGTGTATGGATTTGTTTTCCTTGACTTTCCTTATTACACAAAGAGTTGGAAAAAAAATTGGAGAGGGGAGTAAAGAAAGGGGCTAGTGATATTGCTAGATATAAAATGTTAAAAAGAAAAATCCATGAATGACACATTTTTAAATGCAAAGAGAGAGGGGGGAGATTTAGATAGGAAAAAACAAGTAAGATAGTTTGGTAGCTAACATTTTGAATTTACTGCATATATGTATATATAATATAACATAACATAACATAATATAATATATTTATAAAAGCTATATGGAATAGATTCATGGTTTTAGATACAATGATCTTTCTTGTTCTTTATATGTACATATGTAAATGTTTCTATTTGTTGGTGTTTACCAAGTTCAGAATAAAATTTAAAAATAAAAATTTATCATAATTCAAGAACTTAAACAGATTCTACCAAAAGTTTGGTCTATTTTAACTTAATAGCCTACTTACCTGTAACGGCATCAAAGAATTCTTCTTCACTATTCATCTTTCAGTAGTAAATCCTTTTTTCTTTCCCAGTGTGTTGTTGTCTATAGCATCATTGTACTTGAACTACATATAGAATTAGAAATAATTTTATGCTGTGAACTTTTTGTTCATAAAGGCTCAACAGACTGAAGACCTAAGAGGAGAAACATTATGACAGAATTATTTTCTTTGAAATCTTACATTTCAGAAACACTTTTAAAAAATAAAATGTTTTCCAATTCATTATCTCTGAACATTGAAGATAAAGTCACATTTGTGTTCTGAATAGAATATCATTATTTCTAGGCACTGAAATAAAATGTGAGTTGTTTAACTTCATAAATGAATAACTTCCAAATAGGGGTAAACTTCTTTAACACAAAGGTCAATGTTCAATCATGAAATGCAAAAATAACTGAAAAAACTGTTAACTATAGTTGCATTAGAAAATTATCAAAGTACTACAAATTCATTTCAGGAAACTCTTATTAAGTACCTACTGAATGTGTAAGGCACTATTCTAGTTGCTAGGAATATAAAGAATGCATGAAAAAAATTAATAAGTATATTCTAAATGCTAGGACACTGAGCCAAGTGTAAAGGACATAAATACTCCCCTATCCTCACCACCCCCAAGAAAGAAAAGAGGCTCCCCAATTGATAAATGGTCAAAGGATATGAACAGGCAATTTTCAGGGGAAGAAGTTAAAGATACCTATAATCATATGAAAAATCTAAATCACTACTGATTAGAGAGATGCAAATCAAAACAACTCTGAGGTACCATATCACACCTATAAGACTGGCAAACATGACAGAACAAGAAAATGATAAATGCTGGAGAGGATGTGGGAGAGTTGGAACACTAATTCATTGTTGG
>CM053769.1:287584740-287598852 GCA_028658325.1 Potorous gilbertii | reverse complement strand
AGTTTTTTAATTATAAGAGCAGACATTTACTGGTATCATCTAATATATTTTGAACAGATGGTGTACAAAATTATCTTCCTAGGATGGCTTCAAAAGTCCTTACCAGATTTATAAAGTTTCATTCTCCATTTTGTTTGTGTGTCAGTATGGTTTTCATTTGTTGAAGGTGAAAAATAAAGTCTTCTTATTGCTTTTATTTCAGTCTCTGATTTTTAAAAAAAATTTCTTCACTTTATCGTTAGAGTGTTTAGATGATCTACTACTGACTATAGCCAGTAGTAGGTTAGCCATGATAAAATAAGGGACCCAACTGTTTTCCTTTTTTCATGAGTGGAGTGGGCTTTTCCACTTGATTCTAAAATTATAGACAATATCAGCAAAAATAACTATTGCCAGTCCTAAACAGTTAGAGAACTACATAACTTTATGTTCCTTAAAAATTAGTAAAATCAGTTTTTATTATTACAGTAATTATAGCTAATAAATCTGACTCAATAAAAAAATTGACATTTCTGGAACATCCTTGCTAACCTGTACAAACAATATTTTTTTGCCGACTTTAAGAACATAGTGGTAACTGTTTTTTCCCAATTTTTTGAAAAATAGTGCCTTTTTGGGTGGTTACTTTAAATTCTCCTCCTTTTCTTCTGTCAATATTCACATGCCATAAATTAGAATTAGCAAATGTAGGTTAGGGTGAATCTCTCTCAGCTTTCAAAATGGACTTGTTTGCCTTGAAAATTTCATGATTCCATTTTCTCTTTCCTCCACCCTTCCTAATTTTGTTTTTTTGGCAGTGCATATTCAAAAGTATATTGTAATCAAATTGTAGACTAAGTGTTTTAATTTCCCCATTATTGATACAGAATAAAGGTGTTGTGAACTTGAAAAAAGGTGGGGTTTTTGGAAGAAAATAAATGAGTAATTATGATACAGAAGCATGAGTGTCTGGACAACTGATGCTAGGTAGATTCTTTTGTTAACTGAGTCTAACATTGACCTATTTAAGGTAATGTCTATGATAGTTATGTTCATAATTTTCACAAAGGATTTTTAGGATTTCTTTTTTGTTATTATTATAACTCCCTTAGCTTAGAGAAAGCTATTAAACAGGCTACATATGCCAAATCAAAGTGAAGCCGTGCTATTCCCTAAAATTGTGTTGTTTAGTATAATGTTCCCTTAATGCACTACCCTCCTTTTACTGGACAAGGGGAAAAAAATTAGTAGTAATAGTAACTAACAGTTATATAATGTTCTACATATTTCATTTGATACAACAACACTGATAGTTGCTATTATTGTCTCTATTTTTTAATGAGGAAAACTGAGGATGAGAGAGGTTAAGTGACTTCTAGAATCACACAACTACTAAGTGTTTGAAACTAGATTTGAACCTACATCTTCTTGACTAAGTCCTATCCACTCAGTGTTAGATTTGCTATCAGATCAAGTTGCTACATAGATTGGTTTTACTGACTGTCTTTTCCTGTTTCAAGGAAACGTTTACTGTTGGAGGAAGGTTATATATAGAAATACCTGATATAAAACAAGATATCAATAAAGCTTTTAAAATTAAAACCCTATACGAATATTAAAATAGAGTCCTCTGCAGCTGATGTTGACTTATTTGTTGCAGTTATTTTTATGGTGGCCCTTTTACAAATACTTCTCATAAATACTATGATATGAGATTACCAAATGGCACATGAAATGATTTCTCTTGTTGCCTTTGGATTCACAGTAAAATTAATTTCTCCATCTCCCTTACTTGTCTCTCTTAAAAGAACTTGTGAACCCTCCTTTCATTTAGCTACAGTTTTCTTTGGTTTTCTCGTTTCCTTTATAATGAGAATGTCAGTATTGATACAATTTTATTCTTCCTATATTATGTCCATTTGGTCATTAGATAAAAATCATTCTAACAAAAGCTGTTGTTTTAAAAAAGAAGTTTTTTTTTTTTAACAAATTACTTTTGTCTTTATATCTGGCATTTTCCAGTCCCTCGTCCGGTTTGAACCCTCTTTCATGATAAAGAAAAACAAACAAAAATATCCAGTACAGAAAGTGAGTGTGTTTGGAGTCAGGAAGCTCTGGGTTCAAATACTGTTTTAGACACTTATGAGCTGGGTGACTTTGGGCAAGTCACTTAACCTCTCTAGACTTCAGTTTTCTCATTTGTAAGATGTGCAAGTTGGACAGAACTCAATGACCTCCAAAGTTCCATCTGGTTCTAGATACATGATCCTATGTCCTCTCAGCCATGAGAACGATTTGAGTCATTAACTCTTCTCTAGAGCCTTTGTTGTTGTTTTTTTCTAATACTTAGAGTACAACTTTTAGTAATCTCATTTACGTGGTTGTGGTCATTATTTAGAGGCAGCTAGGTACCTCAGTGGATAGAGTGCTTGACCTGGAGTCAGGAAGACCCGAGTTCAAATTCAGCCTTAGACATTTACTAGCTGTGGGACCCTTGGCAAAGTCCCTTAACCTCTGTTTGCCTTAATCCACTGGAGAAGGAAATGCAGAAACTCTCTAGTATCTTTGCCAAGAAAATCCCTTGGAACAGTATTGGTGTGCTGTGGTCCACAGGGTGGATATGACTGAATGACTGAATAGGTCACTGTGTATATTGTTCTTTTGGTTCTCCTTATTTTGCTTTGTATCAGTTAATACAAATCATGCCTTGTTTCTCTGAATTCCTCATCACTATCACTTATTACTGCACAGTGATGTTTGATGGTATTCATGTGCCATAGTTTTTCCAGGCATTTCTCATTTGATAGGCACCCACTTTGTTTTCAGTTTTTTGTTATGATAAAGAGTGCTACTGTGAATTTTTTTGGTAAGTCTTTTGTTTTTGTTTTTGACTTGGAATGTATGCCTAGTGGTGAGACTTAGTTACCTTTTTAATATAATTCCAAAATGAAATACAGAACAGTTGGACTCCACTTCATTAGTGCATTAGTGCCTTCATTTTCCCATTTGCATGTAAGGTGAACTTCAGAGTATTTTAATTTTTATTTATCTTTTAGTGATTTGGAGCTTGTGTTCCTGTGATCATTTGTAGTTTGCATTTCTTTTGAAAACTATTCATAACATTTAGCCACTTATTTTTTGGGAATGGCTCTTGATGTATATTTTTGTCAATTCCCTCTATATTTTATATATGAGACTTTTATTGGTGACAGTTATTGTTTATTTTATCATTTCTCTTCTAATTCTCCCTTTGTTGATTTTATTTGTGCAGAAGTTTTAAAATTTTATCCAAGTGACGTAAGTTGGGAGAAGCTGTGTGTGGAGCAATGAGGCCTGTATAACTGGTTGGCAAAGTATATGTGGTGGGTAATAAGGTGGCCTGGAAAGGTAGGAAGTGACTATGTTATGAAGGGCTTGAAAATTCAAACAGAGGGCTTTGTACATGATCCTGGTAGTAAAAGGGAGCCCCTGGAGCTGATTAAATTGGAGGAGGGACATGATCAGACATATACTTTAGGAAGATCATTTTGATGCTAAATGGAAGATGAATTGGAATGCGGAGAGACTCAAAGCAGGGAAACTAATTAGTCTATTTGCCTTGTCAGAGGAGAGAAGGGGACATGTATGAAGAATGTGACCAGGATAGAAATGACAGTCGTTGATATTTGATTGAATATGTGGGGTGCATGTGAATGAGGAGTCAAGGATGACACTTAGGTTGCCAGCTTAGGTGATTGGAAGGATGGTTGGTTGTAAGAGCAAAGTTAGAAAGAGGGAAGATATGCGTTCAGTTATGTACCTTATAAGTTTATGATGTCCATAGGATATCCAGTTTGAGATGTCTAATTGGCAGTTGGAGATATAAGACTGGAGATTGGAAAGAGAGAGGTTAGAGTTGGACAAATAGACCTGTGAGCCATTTCTAGTGATGAAAATTGTAAACACAGGAGCTGATGAACTCTCTAAGTGAAATAGTATAAAGGGAGAAGAAAATAGGATAGACTTGGGGGAATCTGTATCGTTAATGGGTATGAACTGGATAAAAATCCAGCAAAAGAGAACTGAGAAAGAGCAGGTCGATGGAGGGGAGGACAAGGTGAGAACAATGTCACAAAAACCTAGATAGAAAAGAATATCCAAGAGGGAAAGGTGATCAGCAGTGTCAGAGACTGTACAGAGGTTCAAGAAGGAAGAGGACTGAGAAGAGGCCATTAGAGTTGGCAAGAGAGCATTAGTATATTTGGAGAGAAATGTTTTGTTTTAATGACGAAGTTGGATACAGATAACAAAGAATCTTAGTCTGCTAATATTGAAAGTGAGGAATTTGTGGTGCAGTGAACACAGTGCCAAGTCTAGAGTCAGGAAGGTTCAAATCTGGCCTCAGATACTGAGATGTGTGACCCTGGGCAAATCATTTAACCCTGTTTGTTTCAGTTTCCTCATCTGTCAAATGAACTGGAAAAGGAAATGACAAACCAGTCCAGTATCTTTAGATCCCAAATGGGGTCTCAAAGAGTCTAATATGATGAAAAACAACTGAAAACAACTAAATTCGGACTATAACATCTCTGAACCCCCTTTTAGTTAAAAATTTTGAAATCAAGTCAGGTTTTCCTATCTCTAGCATCCCTTATGACCAGGGCATTTTTAAGTGATTCTACAATGAAAATCTCTTAGTTTTTGGGTTTTTTTTTTCAATTGATGGAACACTGTGTGATGAACACTATTAATGCCTGTTAAATCTGACACAGGTCATACAACTTTGTCTACAGTGATATAGCTGCCCTGGGAGAACTGTTGATTGGTTAAGAACTATCATAGCTCGCATTAGGAATTATGACTTAATTGTGTTTTTTTTGTGGTTGTTGTTGGGGCAGTCTGGCTTCCTAGGATGGACCATAAAAGCTTATCTTCTAACAACTGAGTAACTGAGTTTCTCTAATTTTTTTTTCTAATGGAAGTCTTCCAAGGAAATTGACTGCCTTTTCACTGAAATTACTTTAAAATTTTGTAGCTACCCGGAAAATGAGAACAGGCTTTAAAAAAATTAAAAACAGAGAAACTTGTTAGAAAAAAAAGTGTGGATAGTTTTTCCTCTAAGTTCTTATTGCGAAGACTGCTTTAAAAACAATACAAATAATCTCTTCTCAGTTCTTTTCCATTATTTTGTTTTCTCTCCACAATAAGCATATTCATCAGGCAAAGAACTGAGTGCCCGTATTGTCATCATTGTCAACCATGGGGGAATATGTAGAATTTTCTAATAAGTAGTTCATGTTCTTGAATAATTGGCTATCTTTATATTAGCAATGGATGCTTGTACTTAGATTATAAAATTCAAGACATTGTGAATACATGTTTATGTTTGTACCATTCTAGCCATGTGGCAACACTTGAGAGCTATATATGTATATACATGATGAGGGCTGGAAGGGGGGCGTGGTGATGAGACCCCCACAAAGACCAAGGTACCAGGGGCAGGCCACCTGGAAGGAATTTGTGGACTCAAGCATTGTTGAGGTCAAAGTAAAGATTTATTATGCTTTTCATTGGGCAAGAGTTCTTGGGGAACCTGCATCCTTAGGAGGGGTATAGGTGAAGTTTATATGGGATGTTCTATACTGAATGTGCCAAATATGCTAACTAGGTATTCTGGAGTGCAATTAGGGAGTGGTTAAGGAGTGGTCAGTTTTTAAAGGAACATGCACTTTTGATTTCTACTGCACAGGTATTTTACCTAGAGGTCATCGGGGAAATAGCCCAAGGTGGGGCTACCTGGAGATGTGGGTTTAGGCCTGAAAAGTCACTAAGTTGGCTTAGAAATACCAAATTGCTCTCATTAATGTCTTGTTAGACAAGATAAATGTAAGGGAGTATACATATGTCTAAGTCTAGGATACATATGATTGGTCAGTAAGTACTAAATGTTGTTATGACTCAATGCACAGCCCCTTCAGTCAGTACACAGCTGGTTCAAACTAAAAAAGTTCTATAGGAGCAGCTGGCTACTGTATCAGGAAGAGAGATAAGTTAAGGTAAGATTACTGGGGCAGCCTGTCCATGGGCTGGGGAGAAACTGCTTGGGATAGTGTTTTGAGGCTGGGGAGAAATGTGATTTTTAAAGAGAAAAGTGATTTTAGAATTGGGGTCCATGCACATGCACCTAAGCACTTCATCATGCATATATATATTCATGTATGTGAAATTAAATATAAGATTTTAACATTGTCTGAGAAGTAAGGAATAATAGTGTTAAAATTGATATGTGTCTTGATCTACTAGTTTTTCTTTGTGTCAGTTCCTGCTATTAATGCTATCAATATTCCTGTGTAGTAGACTTATTAAAGTATCTTTTTATTTTCATTTTTTAGGAGAGCACTATTTGTTTGATAAAGGATGTGTTTGGGAGCTCTTTTTAGGTGGTTGTCATAAAATATAAACAGCAGTAGTTTGTTCCAATGGCCTTGGTTATATAAAGATTTTAGAATTATGTGGGAGAGATTGTGTTCTTTTTCCAAACAGGTATGAAAATGTAATATCCTTTAGTGGGAGCACTGTATGTTCTTTTGCTTGGATATTTGTTCTGTAATTTCAGTAAAATAATGACTAACTTGTATGGGAAAATGCTATATATATTACACCTATTGATACTTTGACCCTCCATTTCTAGGCACAGATAACAAGCTAAGAGCTTCTTAAACTATGGGTTGTAACCTATTCTGCCTTCCATCTTACCTAGGTTTTTCCTATCTTGAAAAAATTTTTTTGATCCTGCTGTTGTCTGTAACTACTACCCTGTTATTCTCCTTCCTTTAGGGAAGGGAGCGTGGTTTTGTAGAAAGAGCACACACATCTTAGATTCAGAGGACTTGGAGTTTAGTCACTTATTAATTGTATGACCTCTGGTGAATGACTTCTCTCTAATTTTCGGTTTTTTTATCTGTTCAATGAGGATATTCATATTTACATTACATACTTCATATGGCTGTTACGAAAGGAAGTCATTTCAGGCTCTAAAATTCTATATGAATTCTAGTCTTTCACCAACAAATATTTCTAACTGCCAAGGCTGTATTTACCCATTGCTTCTATTTCCCCTGTCACCCACTTTCTCCTTCACCTTCATTGCATTCGTATAACATCATCTATTTACCCATTCTTCAATGGGATACCCTGCAATTTCTAGTTTTTTGGTATTACAAAAAGACCTGTTATAAATATTTTTATGCATGTAGATCTCTTTCTCTTTCTTTGATGTCTTTGGGATATGGGCATAGTAGTGATATCACTGGGTAAAAGGAATGCACAACTTAGTGACTTTAGGTTGAATTCCAAATTGCTTTCTAGACTAACTGGATAAATTCATGGCTCCTTCAACATGCATTACTGTGCTTGTTTTCCTATAGATTCCTATAGATTTCCTATAGATTGTCATTTTTCTTTTCCTTTTTTGGGGCGTGGGGTCATTTTTGCCATTGAATATGAGATGAAATCTCAGAATTGCTTTAATTTGCATTTCTCTAATGAGTGATTTAGAGCATTTTGCATGTGATTGTTGAAACTCAGATTTCTTCCTTTAAAATCTTCTATTCATATTCTTTGACCATTTGTCTTGTGGAGAATGTTCTTATAAATTTAAATCAATTCCTTATATATCTTGGCTGTAAGACCTTTACCAGAGAAATTTACCATGAAGATTTTTTCCTAGTTACCTGTTTCCCTTCTGATTTTAATTGCATTGGTTTTGTTTGTAGGAAGTCTTTTAAAATTTTATGCAATCACAATTCTTCATTTTATCTTTTATAATCCTTTCTATTCCTTGTTTGGCTGTGAATACCTACTTACCTAGTCCATAGATCTGAAAGGCAATTTCTTTTTTCTATTTTATTATGTTTATGATATCACCTTTTATGCTTATTTTGGTATATAATGTGAGGTGTAGGTCTGTACCTAACTTCCGCCAGACAGTTTTTGACTTTTCTTAACAGGTTTTTGTTGCTATTGTTATTGAGTAATGAATCCTTATCCCTGTAGCTGTGGTTTTTTGTATCTAATCTTCTCCATTCATTGACCTCTCTGTTTTTAAATAGTATCAAATAGTTTTGATGATTATTGCTTTGTAACATAGTTTATAGTTTACTTTGTATTTACTACTATTAGCTCTCTTCTTTTCCATTTCTCTTGAGATTTTTGCCCTTTTGTTTCTTTATATGAATTTCATCATTATTTTTTCTAGTTTATAAAATAATCTTCTTTAGTATGACACTAAATACACTAATTAATGGAGGTAGTATTATCATTTTTATTACAGTGTCTTGACCTGCCCATCAACAATTAATATGTATTCATTGTTTGTCTTTCTATTTTTCTTGAGTGTTTGGTAGTTATGTTCATGTAGTTCCTTGATATGTCTTAGAAATTAGTCTCATAAATATTTTGCACATCATGTATTTTGATGGAATTTCTCTATGTCTTCTGCTAGATTTTGTTTACAGTATGCAGGAATACTGGTTTATTTTATATCCTGCAACTTGGCTAATTTATTGTTTTAGTTAATTTTTAGTTTAGTCTTTTCTGTGATCTTTCTACTACATATAGTAGTAGATGAGATATGGTCCTAGGTTTTAAAATATTATTAAATGCATTTTTTTATATTTTATATGTGGGATATATAGTAATTTCCCTATTTTAAGGATGAGAAAAATGAGGCAGAATGAAAACTTTTCCAGCATTGTAGAATTTGGAATAAAATCTGGGTCTCCAGATTACTAGTACTCATTTCCCAAACCACTTTTCTGAGAAAAAAATGAAAATTTATTTTTAAAAAATGAGTATTGAGCTGGTAGAATATTTTGAGTTTATTTTCCTGTGGGTTTTTTTTTTCTGGAGAGGCTTTTTTTAAAAAATGAATTTTGATCAGAAAGATCAGATGCTTTTTGATGAAAGCAGTTTCCTGAGACATAGTTGTCTTGAATATTTTGTCTAAATATAAAGTAAAGCTTATGCATAGTGTAAGATATGAAGATCATGAAATCTGTCTTTGTACTGTTCACTTTAGCAAGTAACTTTAACTATTCTTACACATGGACTTTCAGAAGATGTTATATAATTATAGTTTTGCGTTTCTGTGTTTGGGCTGTTTTCTCAGATTTGTGTAAAGTTGAACATGACTTCCTCCTTGGATGATGTTTGCTATCTACAGCAGCAGTTTTCAGTCTGTCAGCTGATTCATGACATCTTTTATCCAAGAAGAGCCTCATGGAACTAGGTGATCATACAAGTTTAATATTATGAAAAGGGCATATATCCTTGTCTTGGAACTTAACACTTTTTGGAAGAGAGCTGAACTAGACAGCCTCTGAGTTTTTTCTAGCTCTGGATCTATGTTTCTCTAGGAGCTACTAGAGCTTTCATTGCACTGGAATGGTCTTTGAGAGCTTCAGGGTCACCTTCTTACTGTAGAGAGTTATCAGAGAGGGAGACAAAAACAGAATTAGAAAAGACAGTGTATATACTATCGTGTTGAATCTGTTAGTGATCTCCAAAAGAAAGTGCTATGTGAATCAGGAGAAGTGGCTTGTGAATTAGACTTTAATGGGTAGAATGGATAGAAATTCAGCAACTGAAATGGGGAGGGAGAACAATTTGTGTAGTTATCTTCTTATCATATTGTCATAGAGATTTCATGGGATAAAGGACTTAAGATGAGCACCAGTTTTCAGTTTTTAGTAGTTTGGGACTTAGGATTTTGTAGCTTATTGTTTAACTTGCTTTGTGTTTGTTTGTATGGAGTTGGCTATCATTCAGTAGGCTCTTTGCATCTTAGAGAACTGGATAGTGGGTATTTTTTATTCAAAAATTCCATAACCCAATATAGGAGATGTATTGAGAGTGCATTTCTAGAACAATCCAGAAGCTATAATTAAGGTGCCAGCATGTTGATTTTGATTAGAATTGTTTTACACTGACATTTTTTATGATCATAGATTTAGAGCTAGAGAAAATATAAGAGATCAGTCTTATCTCTCTGGCTCTCTACCCTTTCTCTCCCCTAATTCTCCCTTATTTTATAGATGAGGGAAGTAAATAAAAACCCAGAGAGGTGAAAGGACAACTAGTAGTAAATAACAGAGTCAAAATTTGAAACCAGACCCTCTGACTTGCCATCCAGTGTTCTTACTGTAACCACATTCAGTGGTATCTCACAAGAACATCTAGGTGACTCAGTGGATAGAGTATTGGATTTGACGTCAGAAGACCTTAGTTCAAATACTGCCTCAGACATTTATCAGCTGCGTGACCCTGGGCAAATCATTTAACATCTCTCAGCCTCAAGTTTTCACCTATAAAATGAGGATAAAAATGAAGTTGTTGTGAAGATTATGTGAGAAAACCTTAATGCACTATATAAATTCTAGCTCTAATTATAATTATGAAGGATGAACTTTTTAATGGTATACTAAGGAAAATAACCCCAGAGGGGCAGCTTGATGTGGTATTGGGACAACCTACATTTACGTTGTATCTTAGGCAATTACGGTTTGACCCTAGATAAGTCACTTAAATTCTCTGTTTCCTTATCCATAAATGGGTATAATAAGAGGATGTCGCTGGTTTGTTACATGAATCACATGATAAGACTATATGTAGATCACTTTGCAAACTTTAAAGGATCATGAAAACAGCTGTTATGTGAAGCTTTTTACAAACTTCAAAGAACTAAGTAAATGTATCTAGTTATTGGCACTTTAACAGTTCTTGCCTGATACCAAAGAGTTAAATTTTGCTGTGTGCTTTAGCAATTTCTGCACCGACCTTTTGAAACATTTTGCACTGAGGTAGAAATAATGGTATTTCCACTTAAAATAAAAATGTAATGATAAGGATAGATATTTCTAAAGGCCTTTTTGGCATGATTATGTAGCATTATTTTCATTGTTACAGAAACAGTAATTAAACACGTTCAACAAGCATTTATTAAGCATCTGTTGTGTGCCATGTACTGTGATAAGCACTAGAAATACAAAGACAGAATTGAAAGAGTCCCTGCTCACAGAATCATGCAATATAGAGGGAAAGATTATATACTGGCAGATATAGCTGTAGACAAAACACAACATACAAATCAAATAAAAGAATAACAGAGGAGTGGTAGGCAGTAGCAGCTGGGGAGACTTGGAAAGTCTTCATAAAGAAGATAGTGCTTGAGCTGAGTCTTGAAGGAAGACAAGGATTCCAAAATGTAGAACATTTTAGGAATGGGACAGCCATGGCAAAGGCATGGAGGCAGGAGATTGAGTGTCTCAGCCAATGTGTCAGGACAATAGAGATAGAGGAAAGGGGAATAATGTGCAAGGGGACTGGAAAGGTAGAAGGAGGCCAGATTATGAAGAGCATGAATCTGCTCTCTGTGTTATTTGCAAACAAAAATCATGAATTTGTGACCTGTCTAAAAGGACTGCTATAGAGTCAGTTTGTGGAAGCATAGTATTTTGTACAAAGGTACCTTAGATCCTACTAGTTGCCCTTATGAAGAAGTCATATTAAAAAGAACTGACTTAAAAGATGACTGAATTGCTTAGCTGTATTAGAACAAAACTATAAAAAAAACCAATTTCTTTTCAATGAATGAAGGGAATAAGCTAGATTGTTAAAAACATTTTTTAAAAAATCTTATTCATTTATTTTTTAAGTCACAATAGCAGGAATATAGAACAGATATTTATGTGCACTCTTAATCTTGGAGAAATCTCTTGTTATTCTGAAGTACACTAATAAGGATAATGTGCATTTGATATGTACCCGTTTTTTATTACTAAATTTTTATTGAAATTCTGTGTACTTGAAGACTGAAATGAGAGAACTATTTTGATGTGGGTTTTGATTTGGGAACATAATATAATTTAGAACCATGCTTATTTTAGAGAAAAGAAGGTCAAACATTTTGGGATTTAGGTTGACCTTTAATTTTTAGTTTTTATAACTCATAAAATTCCTGTCTTCAGGAATTAATATCGGAAAACATTAATATAAGTGAATTATATTAAAACGCTAAGCAAATGTAATTTAAGAGACCATTTAAAAGTGTACTTAGGTCTAGGTTGGCTTATTTTTTTGTTGACAATTAATGTATAAAGCTATTTTAATGCCCTCGGAATTGAAAACTGGATTAAAATGGGTGTAAATTTTAAACATGTTAAAATGTTTCTGTTGCTATAGCAATTCAGTTGTTTGTAGTTTGTGATAAAGGTTTCTTATATTTCCAGCCAAACTGATTGTTGATGTAGTGTGGATGACATTTGAGCAGTAATGAAGCCATTGTGCATATGTGTGTGTCAACATGATTTTATTAAGCTTAATTATGACCCTTGAGGTCATTTCCATCTCCAAGTTATGTGCTGGATTTTGCTAGAACTTTTAATTATCTGTCCTATCTGTATAGAATACAAATTGTTAGGATAAAATTCAGACTCCTCACTTTAGCATGTAAAGTCCTCCACAATTTGGCTCTTGCCTACTTTTCCAGATTTATGTCACATCACTGTCTTTTCCCATAATCTATGTACTAGTCAAACTGGTTTGTTCACTTTTTCACAGTACTTGGGACTTCATTTCCTGCCTTAGTGCTTTTGAATAGACTGCTTTCTTCCTCCTCTTCTTAGAATACTCTCCTTCCTTCTACCTCTGTCTCTTTCCCATGTGGCTCAACTCAGGTGAACGAATGAATGAGTGAATGGACAAAGGAATGAAAAAAGCATTTATTAAGTAGTTCTATGTATAAATGCTGTGCTAAGCACTATGGATACAAATAGAAAAGCCAGATTGAGCTTCCATTCTAATTGAGGAAGACAATGTAACCAGAATTATCCTGGGCTGGTCAGATGGAAAGGCTTTTAGGGAGCTGTGGTAAAGGAAATGACTATGCTTCTTTAGCATCATTTCCACTGACAAAGCTATATCTGTTTCTTATAGATCATTTGATGTTTTGGTAGCTAGAACTTTTTCTTTTCTGAGTTTCCAGTAGCTGTCGCTTTTGGAGGGTGATGGAATGGCAAGAGAATAGCAACCCTTGCAGAGGAAGCCACAAAAGTTCCTTCCCTGGACAATAGCTACCCGGACCAGGCTTGGATCTGGGAAGTGCTGCTGTTTCCTAGGTTCTTTAACTTACCTGACCCATCTGTGGCAGATGGTATACGTTTGATACTGTGGGTGGTGGTGCTGTTAGATCTTTTTTCTACAAAGGATACTCCCTTTGATGTCTACAAAGCTGAACTGGACACAGGGCAGTGGTCTGGGGAATACTGCTATTCTTGGGACTCTTGGTTCTTGGCCTGCCTTGTTAGGAGTATTAAGGGAACTCTTGAACTTGTCTTTGTGAGTTGCCCTGTTTTCCTGAAACACTGGACCCAGAATATGCAGGAGGTCCTGAATGTGTAAAGGATGAGCCTCCACTACTCAGCTGACATAATGTGTTGTTTGCATCCCAACCTGGGTTCCCTCTCTGGTCTTGAGAGTCAAGAGAGGTCCAGGCGGTCTGTACTACGCTTGTGCAGTTGGGACCCTTGTAGATAAGCAGACCATCATACCTTCATGGTTTCTTTGGCAGTTGCCAAGGGAAGGGAAAGGCTTTTGTGCTGCCTTGCTCCTCTACTTTCTTCGAGAGGGATTTTGTCCTTTTCCCTTCTTTACTACATTTCTCCCCTCCCATGCCACATGGTAGAAATTTCTAGTATCTCCTCCTTCCTTTGTCCTACTGTCATAAATATGGAAACTGCTGTATTGATTGTGCACTCTTTGGGTGCATGCATGCATGTTCTTTCTCTTGTAATATACCTAGTTTTCATGTAAGTTTTGTGAAGTTGGGATTGCTGGTTGACAATCTCCACTAGGATATGAAGGAGGGTTATTGTGATTTGAACCTCCTTTGTACATGCCAAGTGCACATTGTCGTGTTGTTGTCACCAAGCCTTTCTTCATCCCCCTTATTGTTAGTATTTTCCTTCATCCAGTGATCTTGTATTTACTTCTCTGTACATTTTGTTTCCCCCAGTGGAATTAATGTAAATTCCTTAAGGGCAAGAGCCTCTTTTATTTCTTTCTTTCTTTCTATTTATTCATTTATTTATTTATTTT
>CM053769.1:287418823-287584240 GCA_028658325.1 Potorous gilbertii | reverse complement strand
TCACTTCATTTCAAAGGGCTCTAGGCAACTAAGACTAGAGTTGCAAAGAAGGTACTGACCTCATCCAGAATTTCACAGTCAATTAGGGAAGAGTTAAAGGACTGCCATAATGCAGTGAGGGTCCAGTTGACAGTAGAAAACAATCAGCATCCAGTACTGTTCATTATCATTTTATAATAGAAGGCAGATGAGAAGGGTGACCCAGAGTTGGGGCAAAATCAGTGAAAGGGCAAGAGGGCAAAGGATTCAAGAGCAGAGAAAAGTATATAGTTAAACTTCTCAATTACAAAGTCAAGACTGAAAAACCTCTTCTCTTCCCAAGATGCCTACACTACCACCACCCTCTAGTCAATTAGGAGACTCCTCAACATCATACAACATAAATATAGAGACACAGAGATTCACCGAGACATACTATACCAAGAGTGGAGAACCTTCAGCCTTAAGGCCACATGTGGCCCTCTAAGTTCTCACATGCAACGTTTTGACTGAGTCAAAGTTTTATAGAACATATCCTTTTATTAGGGGAATTTGTTCTGTGAAGCTTGGATTCAGTCAAAGGGTTGCATGTGAGGACCTAGAAGGACACATGTGGTCTCAATGCCACAGATTCTCCACCCCTGGCCTGACTGACTTCCCTCCTTCTAGCATCGCTGCTCAGCAATTTAACTTCCATATAGTTGTCATATGAATATTCTTAAAACACAGAGCTGTCACTCTTTTTCAAAAACCTTCAGTGGCTCACTATTGTCACTAAGATAAAATATAAGCTCCTCAGTCCTGTATTTAACACTAGAACCACGTGCATCTACTGACACAAAAATATTAATATTTTACTTTGGAAAAAAAAATCTTATCTTACTATTGCTGTTTTCTTTGCCTTACAGATAAAAATAGTGCCCTGCGTCAATTGATGCAGCTTGGTCCTTTGAAGTACTCTTAAATTCTGGTCCTTCTAGAGTTAAAGAACATCATAATCTGACTCCCACATACTGTTCTAGCCAGATTTTATATTGTTTCCCTTCATGCACACTACCCAGCCAAACTGCCCACTAGCTGTTCCAAATCATACCGCTGCTAAATGTCAGATACACCATTCAAACTGCTTCACCTATTATTTCTAATGAATTGGTGCAATTTAGTCATAATGTCTATTGTTCTAACTTATTCAACCTATATAACATGATGAAATACTAGTAGAAAAGTAGCATGGCACAATGAATAGAAAAATAACAGCTGGAGTAATAGTACAGTAGAAAAGATGCTGGTTTTGAGACAAAAGTACCTGAGTTCATATCCCAGCTCTGGCCCTTACTACCTGTATTCCTCTGAGGACCAGAAGCAGACCTCAGTAAAATGAAAAGCTTGAACCAGATTGACCTTTAAGATGCCTTTCAGTTTAAATCTGTACTCCTGGAAGTCAGAAGACAGCCCTAGGCCTGATTTAACCATTTATTAGTTATGTAACCTTAGGCTAGTCACTTAACAGTCTAGAGCCTCAGTTTCCTCAACTGTAAAAAATACAATTTAATACCTGTCCTATCTATCTCCTAGGGTTACCATAAGAATCAACTGAGAAAACCTAAATGAAAGTTCTATGTCATGGTAGTATTATTATGAAAAGTCAAATTCACTGAGCTTTATTCTTGTTAGAAATAAAGTTCTTGCTATTTTTTTGCCATCAAATAAAGCAGATATCCATGTCATCATATCACAAAGTCACAGAATTAGAAAGTATCATCTAGGTCTTTCTCATCTGTTAAAAATCTCATCTGTAATATGCCTGACAAGTAGTCATAACGCTCGTGCTTAAAGAATGGAGTGAATCAAGTGAAGGGAAGCCCCCCACATCATGATGTATCCCCTCCTTCCTTTAGATAGCTCTAATTGTTACAAGTTTTTGCTCACAACAAATCTGTATTTGCTTTCCACCCATTTGCCCCAGAAGGAGACCTAAGAACACGAAGAACAAATTTAATCCCTCTTCCATGAGACAGCTGTTCAAATACTTGCAGACAGTTACTGTGACCCCCGCCCCCCCCGAGAGGCAATATGGTGCAGGGCTGGATTTGGACACAGAGGGGAAAAAGGCTTAAGTATAGTTCTGCTACTTACTGCATGTGTGACCTTGGGCAAGTCACTTAATCTCCCTCTGTCTGAGATTCTGCATCTATAAAATGAAAAGCCTAAACCAGATGACCTTTGAGGCCCATTCCAATTTTACTTATATGTTCATGTAATAATCTTCTCTTTTCCTGGCTAACTATCCCCAATTCCTTCAACTGGTTCTCATATGGCACAATAAGTCTTTTTGCCCTCCTAGATATCCTTCTCCAGACACTCATTAATTGATGAGTTAATTGTCATTGTCCTTCCTAAAATATGATTCCCCAAACTAAACATAATACTCCATATATGTTCAGATTGAGGGAGACGGAGTACATCAGGACTATCATCATGCTACTCCTGGACATCAGACCTTGCTAATGCAGACTAAGACAGTATTAGTATTAGCTAAGTATATAGTATTAGTATTAGACTAAGATAGTATTAGTATGACACACTGTTGCCTGATATTGAACCTACAATCCACTGAAATCCCTTATATTTTTTTTTAAACACCTCACCCCATCTTATTTCTGATTCCTTAAACCCAAGTGTATCCCTTCAAATTTCATTATATATAACTAGCCCAGTTTTCTTTTTCTTAACGTATCATTTAAGTAAATTAGGATTAGCTACACCCCTCAGTTTGCTATCCGCACTATCACCCAATTTTTACCATACTGCCTGCCAGCATAAATCAAGACTACCTTTCAAAGACTTGTTAAACTGGATAAAGGATAATTCTGATTTAACCCCTGCTGGTGAATAGTAGTAATTTAAGAAGTATAGTTCTTCAGGTCTCTAATTATGACTCAGATTCACAATAAAGCCCTAGAAGTCAGTGATTCCTGATTAAAGTATTCAATTAGCAATTCCCAAAATTACTTTAACTTCATTTTTATTCAACTGTTAATTTAACAAGGCCTGTCTAAAACCTGTTTTAAAAAAAATATGCATTAAATGTATTTACAAACATGAAAAGGTAAATGTGAGCTCTTTTGCACATCACTGTTTAATTGAAACTTAATATTCTCTATTATTGGAGAGGGACATATACCAAAACTAGTACTTAAAAAAATAACGAGTACCTGGTAAATAGTACTTCTACAATAGCTGCCCAGGGTGCTTTGCTTATAAAAAAAAATGTATGGCAGAGAAAGCCAGCATACACTGAATCCTATAAAAAGCTATCTTCTCTTATCTTACTTTTATATCATCCTCAGTCATCAGAGGTCAAAGCACTACTATCTAAATAAGTCTGAACTATATAAAGTTAGGTGACAACAGTCACCTTGCACTTGCATATGTCAGAAGGTAATGTATGTAGCCCTGAGAGGTAGACTGGGATGTAGAAAATAAAGTCAACAGAAGGTGAATGGAAGAAGTTCATTCATTTCCAACAGAAGTAGGATACTGCTTCCATAAGTAAAGAAGATATTTTGGATTACTTTTAGTAGTCAGGAGAGACAGCTTCAGAACAAGAAACATTTCTTCATGGTGACAATACCACACATATTAAGAATCTGGAACAAACACATGACTCAATAGCCCAAACCCAATCCACAACTGGTAAAACTAGATGCTTCAAATTCTATTTAAACTGTTGCTTCTAATTCTACCCATCCTCAGCATAAAGAAGAGAAGTAATGTAGTTAGTGTACCAAGACTGGGATTTGGAAAACCTGCTCAGCCACTTACTAGTGACTTGCCTCTGGTAAGTAATTTTTCTTTTTCTCTTGTAAAGCAAGGATAATATTTGTATTACCTCAGTCACAGGATTTTTTTAATCACTGCAGCAAAGTGACCAGGTTTCTTTTCTTCCTTCTGTAGCTGCTAAGGAAAGGAGGTTTTTGTTTGGTTTTTTTGTTTTGTTTTGTTTTTTTGTTTAGGCCAAAAGATATATATTAGCAGGAAAAAAGAGAAGGTTGGAGTCCGTATATCTTACCACTTAATAACAAAATCAATGTTCATTAGGTCCCTACTATGTGTAAGGTATATGTTATGCACTTGAAAAGATACAAAGCTTAGCTTAGGACTGTTAGGTTGTGGGGGATCTCAGTAGAGGTGGAGAATATGACACATATGCAGGTAGCTATAATTTACAACATATTATGTAAAGTATACAACATACTATGTAAAAAACTAAAGAAATGTAATATATTACTATTACTGCAACAACTACTAGTACTAATAATAATGAAACAAAGTTGCATGTTCTGCTACAGCATCTTGTGCATTTATAGATTGGGAGAGGAGGGAGATGATCAATTTAACCCTTTTGGTTCTGGAACTCCCACTACAGAGTCTGTACTGCTCTGCCTGGTGAGTGCCTCTAGCCATATTTCACTCTCTATCCCAACAGTTTTCTAATTGGGGCCCAACGTCCTGCACACTTTTCTCTCACCTTTCAAGCTCTAGAACCATAATCAAAATAAGACTGACAATACTACTGAAAAGGACTTGTCAATCTGCTCCCCTAGATATACCCTCTATCTCTATGACTTTCCAAACCAAAATACTGTTCTTTAGACATTACTCTCCTAATGCTGTCTCCCCCTGTTAGAATATAAGTCCCTTGTAGACAAGAATTATTTCACTTTTGTATTCGGAGTCCCAGCACTTAGCGTAGTGTAATCATTTAATAAAAGCATTCATCTATTCAGTCCATGACAATGAGGGCGAAGGTTGTGATACATTTAGAATTCCCTAGTATTCAAGAGGCTCCTAAAGGAATAAATTCTATTCTGCAAAAGTTACCTATACAACAGAGTACACAGTTCAGTGGAACAACGGTCTGCCAACAAGCATAAAATCCAAAAAATATATCAGTAGCATTCCTAAGACTACAGTTTCTTCCAAGGACTTAGACTAGACCTGATTCTGATGTTTATTACAAAACCCTAATCCTTTCCTGATCACTCCTTGGCTTTTTTTTTCCTTTCTTACATCTAAACCACTATCCAATTCCCTTTTTAATTTGATAACATCATACACATGATGTAATATTTTCCATGTTTAATGTTGCTCTTAGAAGAAATATAACTATGTGCATGTGCATATATGTAATAAATGTATTATCCATATATACGCATATATATGTAAAATAAATGTTGCATATATATGTAAAATAAATGTTGTTCATGCTATATTTATTCTGATAATATAACTAGAAATTGAATGAATCTCCGGACTAACTCAACATGAAACTGAACCTACAGACAAACAATTTCTAATATGTAAACAGAAAAGGGCTTCCAGTTCCTTTCAGTTTTAAGGTTAGAAAAGACTTCACTTAGGATTATAGGATCATAGATTTAGAGCTAGAAGAGACCTGAGAGATGACAAATTGAGTAATTTTACAGATGAAGAAACTGAGTCCCAGAGAGGTGAAATGACTTGCCTATTGTAACAAAGGTGGTTAAGCTGCTTTCACTTTAGATCCATGTAAGACACTCTAATATCCTTACAATCCACACAGAGAGGTGGGCTAAGCTCAAGTTTAGAGAATCATTAAAGGTCATTCAGGATCATTAGTATTATTAGCTCTTGTTCAACAAACATTTTTTAAGCACCTACAATAAATATGCCAGGCACAGTGCTCTGATTTTATCCAAGGAGAAAAAATAAAAATAAAATCTTTCCAAAGTGAGAATTATCTCTGCTTGCTTTTAAAGTCAAAAAGCAAAAATAAATAAAGGGATTTGTTTTCTATTGGTTTTTTGTTCTGGTTTTATTTGGTTGTTTTTTTTTTACTTATTTATGTTGCTCTGTTTGAATCAGGGGCAGTTACATTTACATTATTGTAAGTTCTTATTTGAAGTGTATTGACATTATGATTTTTTTTCAGAGTCCTAAGTGTCAACCAACAACATAACAATTAATACTCACATCAGTGAATCACTTTTAACGAAGCATTCATTTTAAATTAATATTATTAAATGTGCATTAAAAAGAACCACAAATATAGTGCTCTCCATTAAACTTCCAAGCTACTTCCTGAACTTAAATTCAACTGCCAAATATGCCTTATAGCCATTAAAAGCTGCCATGACACAGCAGTTCCACAAAACCAATTACACAAAAATTCTGCAAAGGTAATAATTGAGCAGATGCAAAATTAACAATCAAACATGGAAACTGTTTCTGTGATGTCCAGATAAAACCAACCAGAAATTAACTCCAAAGATTCATATATTTCCATGATCGATAATTCTTTTAAAAACTAATTTATATACATTGTAGATTGGATAAAAATAATATAATAGCTAACCTTTTCATAGTTCAAAGTGCTTTGGCTTAAGTCTTAAAAAAGACTAAAAATTAAAATGAAATGTGGTAACTCAGATGTGAATAATGATATATTTTAAAAACTAAAAAGTGTCCAAAAATGCATGTGCTTCTCCTGGTTCATATATCATCTCCATCTAGAAATATGCTCAGGTGTCCCATAAAAAAACCAAAACCAAAATAAAGCCTCTTTGGTCTTACTACCTCCTCAAGCTATCAACTTCTCTCGCTGCATCTTTTCACTGTCATACTCTTTAAATTTGCTTTATATATATATATATATGTACATGTTGTCTCCCCCAATAAAATGTAAGCTCTCCCAGAACACAATGTTCATTTTATTCATTTTATTAGTATCCCCAGAGCCAATCCGTAGAAGATATTTAATACGTTTGTTAATTAATTCTAGAAAAATCATTATACATTTCCTCCTTCTACTTTCTCATCACTAACTCCTCAGCCCTTAGAAATCAGACTTTTATCCCTACAACCCGACCGTAATGACTCTCTATTGTTACTAATGACCTTATCACCAAATGTAGAGGGGAAGAACTTCCTCTGCTCTACTTCTTTTATTCTGGCTCGAAGAAACAGACCTGGGGTTTTTGGTCCTGTCCTGTATTGTGTGTCCTCCTCTGTTTTAGGTGATGGAGGTGATCTACACAGACTGGGAGTGTGAGGCATGGGACCATGGAGCCAGGACTGTAGTCAGGATGGTGCCGTCGGCCAGGCCAGCATGGAAACCCTAAGAAGCCAAGGTGCCTGAGACTCATTACCCAAGGGGGTTTTGGACTTGAGACTGTGCTCCATGGAAAACCTAGTGAAGCTATTAATCTAATCCCCTTCCCCTCCCCAGAAACTGAGGTGGTGCAGGATAAGGAGGAGAACTATGCCTCCCATGTGTTAGAGGAGTAAGTATGTCCATTTGATTATACTTTCTGAAGTAAATATTCCCTTTGTAAAGTTCTCAATTATATGCTTATGATACACATATGGATATGTATGATATATATTCATGTGTATACATATATACATATATCTATACATACTACACACACACACACACACACACCCTAAGCAGTTAATAGTCTTTGCACATAGAAATGATAAGAATTGTTTATTAAAGTGAATTGTGGAAATAAGGAGATGGATGGTTTCAGAGAAAATTGGGAAAATCTCTATGAGGTGATGTAAAACAATTTTGAAAGACTTTAGCGCCCTGAACAAAATAATGATAAAAACCATGAATCCAAAAGAATGAAAATGAAACATACCACTCATCCCCTGACAGAGAGGTGATGGACTTGAAATGCAAAAAGAGGAATATTTTCAGATATGTCCAATATTTGAAATATGTCCAATAGAGGAATTAGTTTCCCTGGACTATGCAGCTACATATTAAGGACTTAATTTTTCAAGTTGTTGGTTTTTTAATATTTGTTCAGCAAGAGTGTTGGGTAGTGGGAGGACCAGATTAATTTCTTTTGAAAGAAAAATTATATGCTATGATAATCTACATTTATTCCAATATAATTTTTTACTGGGTAGTGATATTGCTCTGAATTAGAATTCAGTCACTGAACCACAATGCCAATGAGGGATGTTGAAAAAATACTGCATTACTGCATCCATCATCTTGGTGTTGTGTGTATGTGTGTGTGTGTGTGTTTGTGTGCCCTTAAAAAAAGCATTTTAATCCTGTCTTAATTGGACAGGAATCCTATTGTCAATATTATTAGGAATGAATAGAGAGTACTTACTGAAAAAAAAAATGTGTTAAATGCATAGGATTTAAAGCAGACATAATTTGTATTTTTAAATCACTGTATTGCTTAGATGCTCTGTGCAATAATTTTTTAAAATAAAGTCTTACATACCAAAACAAAATTAATTGCCAAATACATACAACATTCAACTCAACTGAAAATACCTATCTCTGCCTTCAAAGAGCTTATATTTTTTTCAATCCTTTTTTTAAAAGTACACACTTGAATTTCAATAGACATACTGTAAGCTGTTTCTACTCATTTGGAATAGAACACAAATCTACTACACAAAAACTTCCCAGTTTTGCTGTTTCTAAAATACGCTTTTTATAAAAATGTTTCTAAATTGATCTGAATGCTGTGCTCCACACAGAAATGAGATAGGAGTCAAATTCAATACTTGTAGGAAAGATAGTTCTCAAGCTCAACTCCAGAATTTTCAGTCTTAGGATCAACTCTTTCATGATTTTCTTTCCAGACTTTAGTTCTAAAGACATTGTCTTCAAAGTAAAAAGAAATGTTCCAAATTACAGATTTTAAAGCCCAAACATCAGTCCCAAATTGTACACAACAGTAAGATTTTCCTATACCCAAAGCTTTAAATGCAAAATTGAAAATACATAGCTTAAATAAAAACAAGAGCCCATTACATCTGAACCGTACATTTTAGACCTATGATTTTATGACAAATGACTTTCCAATGGAGAAAGTGACAAGGGAATTCATTATCGTAACAGGAATATAGCATACTGCAAAAGGGGAATTCAGGAAATGAAAAGTCAAAGAATAAGATGTATAAAACACTTCTGATTTAGCTAATTCCATCCAGCTGTACTTTAATTCTTACTATGAGAAGCAGATAATATTCTACTTACCCAATGGCAAGTATTTTGCTTCCCCAAACAATTTCACCACAAGTTGCAAGGGAAAAAAATAGAGAAACAAATACTGAAAAGTTCAAATTAAATTTAACACAGATGAACTATCATCCTCATTTGTAAAATGGGGGGGTTGGACTAGCTGATCTCCAAGTTTCCTTTTAGCTCTTCCTATAATTCTTAAGGAATTTTGCAGGGTTAGTTCTCCAGCTTCCCTTTATACAAATTTTCAAAGTGAAAGAAACTCATTTATTTGACAACCCCAAAAGAATGTATTTCCTTGTTAGGTAATCAAATTAACTATCAGTCCCCTTATAATGAAAATTTCAAAAAATTAGTTTTTAAGGAAGTAAAGATGATAGCTTTCATATTTAAATGCTCATATTTTTCATCCCTCATAAGGTGAATTATTGTGTGCATTTTTGAATACTTAAATATTTAGTATGTAGGGTTTTTTTAATTTATGATTAAAATATTTCAATTTATTTAGAAATACACAGATTCAGCTGGAGGGTAATTACAAAACAAAGAAAATGAGTGGTTATCAAGAATATTAATTACACAGATTTTTTTATATCACTATTTAAGGAGTAATTTTCAAAGGATGTTAAGTTTTACATCATCATTTAAGGAGTAATTTTCAAAGGATGTTAAGTTTTACATCATCATACACTGAAAAGACTACAGGACATAGAGTCTGGGAACTTGAGTTTAAATTTTATCTCTTCCACTAACTACCTGGACAAGTTACTTAATCTCTCTGGCTTTAACTTCCTCAACTTGGATCAGACCACTGAGGTCTTTTCCAGTTCTAAATTTGATGTTTGTATTCGGTTAATTCTAAATCTTTTTTCTTTATATAATAAAAATAAATGAGTGAAATACAATACAAAGTTTGGTAATAAATCATTTTTTAACAAGTATCTGAGACTAGGTGCCTTACACACAGTATATTTTCAATAAGTACTTGTGGAACTGAGCCGGTAAATTTTCTGGCTGGACACGGGAATAAGAGACAAAAAGATACACCCCCGTCTGGGAAAACTTTAAACAATAATACTCACTAAATTGTTAAATAAAATTAGTCTTTAAATATTAGCTTCACAGAATCATAACATTTTAGATCTGGAAGTAACTTCAAAAATCATCTAGTTCAGGGATTTTTAATCTTTTTTGTGTCAGGAACCCCTCTGACAGTTTGGCAAAGCCTATGAACCCTTTCTCAATATAATGTTTTTTAATGCATAAGATAAAATACATAAGATTATAAAGGAAACTAATTACATTGAAACGTAATTATTGATTTAAAAAAAAGTTCATGGTTACCAGGTTAAGAATTCCTGATCTATTCCAACTCCTTCATTTGCAGAGGAAAAAACAGTGTGTTTCCCAAGGTTTCATGACAAATAGCAGAGGTACAGAATTGGAACCTTAGTCCTCTTATTCCAAATCCAGTATTTTTTCCATTACACCACACTGTTTTCCCTAACTGGTTATAAGGTAAAGAATAACAGACCGAGAGTCAAAGAACCTGAGATTAAGTCCCATATCAGAAGTTTACTGATCATAGGCAAATCACTACTCTGAGGGACTCAAATTTACTTATTCCACAGGATTATTTTAACTTTTTTTTCTTAATCCTATGCAAGGATCAACTGAGTCAATCACTGCATCCCACTTAAAGTAGTAAAATACTCTATCTCTGATATCTTTAGTAGATGAGAATATTTCTATTGAATCTGAGGCATTAAACTAATATATGTCCTGTTATACCTGGTAGGTCTTCTATGACACAGTAATTTAGTTTGGACCCCAGCATTCAGGTGTCTAGCCCATTGAGAGAGAATAATTCCAATCTAGCCCCTGAAAGGAAATCATTTGGTATGAGGGAAGAGAAGGAATCACAAGGTAGGAAGACAAGAACCTGTGTTTCTTCTCCCTCAACCCTACTCCTTGAATAGAGTATGACAACAAACTTTGAAAGGCCTAGATTTTAGACTGCCTTTTCATGTCCTAGCAGCATCCCTAGAGTAGCTGATGCCAGTGTTTTCATCAGGAACTAAGGACAAGACAGACATACTGGAGAAACTCGGCTTCAAGATTCTACAAGGAGCCTGAGGAAAACTAGACCATCCTTTAGGAAAACTTCATTGATGTCCCACAAAGAGGAGAAAAACCTTTCTAACAAAAGTAATTTGAGTAGCTATGTGAGCCCCTTTGCCGCATGTATTCTAAGTTTGAGCCCATGTTCCCCTGGACTGTTTAAATATTTGTGGGACAGTGCTCAGTGGGGCAGTTTGAGAAAATGTTTTGTATTAATTCTTCTTACTCTTCCATTTTTAGTAAATGTTCATTTGTAAAAGTCAATTGAATCTGGCTAATTGTTATCTACTGATTATCAATGGGAGAAAACCGACTTAGAGCTCATGAGCTATAGCATTAAAAAGATACCCACCTATCTCCCTAGAAATTCCCAGTCTAGGAAGATTCTAGGAAGCAGCAGTCATCTTGTGGGGACACATTATTTCAGTGAGTGAAGGTTAGGTGAGCTACTCTGGATGCTGTGCTACACTGAATTTGACAAATGCCAACAAATAGGAATATTTTCATATACAAGAAACACAATATATCTCTATTATGATTCTGCTCATTTAACTCTTCATTAGTTCATATTGTTGTTCAGTCATTCAGTTGTGTCTGATTCTTTGTGACCCTGTATGGAGCCTTGGTAAAGACATTAGAGTGGATTGCCATTTCCTTCTCCAATGGATTAAGGCAAACAGGTTTACTTGCTCAGGGTTACATAGCTAGTAAGCATCTGAGACTGAATTTGAACTCAGGTCTTGCTGATTCCAAATCCAGCAATCTATCCACTGAAATACCTAGCTGCCTCCAAGGCAAAGAGAGTTTAAGTGACTTGCCCAGGGGCACACAGCTAATAAGTGTCTGAGGCCAGATTTGGACTTAGGTTTTTCTGACTGCAGACCAGTGCTCTACGCACTGGAGCCATCTAGCTACCTCAGTAATTTATACAGATGCTACTATATAAATAGCAAGGAATCAAAAACTAAAGAGGTACCCATCAATTGGGAAATGGATACATGGTATATAAATGTAATAGAATATTACTGCCCTGTAAAAAATGACAAAAAGGATGGTTTTAGAGGAAAACAGGAAGATTTGAATGAATTGGTACAGAGTAAAGTAAGTAAAACTGAAAAACAATTTATAAAATAATGCCAACTCTGTAAAGAAAATCTCGGCAGACTTAAAATCTATGGTTAATGCAAAGACAAATCATGATTCCTAAGGATTGAGGAAAAAGTATACTATCTACCTATTGACAGAGGTGATGGACTCAAGATACAAAGTAAGATATATTTTTCATAAATAAAAAGATATATTTTTTCCAGACACAGCCAATGAAGGAATATGTTTTGGATACACATATTTCTTATGTAGGTTTTTTTTTTAATTTCCCCTTCCAATTTAAGAGGTAGACTGAGAGGGAGAAAAAGGAGAAGAAATGAAGGATGGAGGAACACAAGGAAACAAGAAGATCACTGAAGCACTTATTTTTTTTAATTATACAGAATAAGACAGAAATATAGATAGAATTAGAGACAAGTCACAGCGTTGAAAGCTATATGTTGAACTTATATATTTAAAAAGAAAAGCTATCTGTATATAACAGATCCACAGTTTCACGTGCAAGCTTTTTTTGTTCCACTGCATATATGGAAAGGCCCTTTTCAGGGTATTAATTAAGTTCAAAACTTTTTAAACTTAATAAAAAGGAAACTAGTGCTGCTATATTTTTGTACACATAGGTCAATTTCTTCTTCTTGGTATCTTTAGGGTATGAGCTTAGTAGTAGTATCATCAGGTAAAAAGTTATGCAGTTTTGCCACTTTGGGGACAAGAAACAATTCATGGTTCCACCAAATATACATTAGTGCACACTGGTCTTTACACAGCCTTACAACAACTCTCATTTTCTGTTTTGTCACAGGTCTTTCTCTTCTTTATTGATATCATCAGGGTATAAGTCTAGAATTATTATAAATGAGTCAAGTGCTATGGATCTCAGACAAAGCAAAAGCAAAAATAGATTTACTTAAAAGAGATAAGCAAGGAAACTGTATTTTGCCTTGCTACCACAGACAATGAAGCAATATCAACACTAAACATATATGAACCAAATTATATAGCATCTAGATTCTTAAAAAGAAACATTAAATGAGTTACTAGAAAGAAATAAGACAGTAAAACTATACTAATGGGGGATCTCAACTTTCCCCTCTCAGAACTACATAAATCTAACAAACAAGAAAGTTAAGGAGATAGAATTTTAGAAAAGTTACATATGATAAGCCTCTGGAGAAAAATGGGAATAGAAAGGAATATGCCTTTTCCTCAGCAGTAAATGGCAACTATGCAAAAACTGACCATATATTAGGGCAAAAAAACCTTACTAACAAATGCAGAAAAAGTCTATGCACAGTTTAGTGACTTTGGGAACAATAAACAATTCATAGTTCTACCAACTGTATGTTAAGCTGATCAGCATAAGGTAGCATCTCAAGAGTTTTTTAAATTTGGATTTCTATTAGTAGAAATTTGCGTTTCTGTTATTAGATCTGTAGTATTTTTTCATATGGCTTTTGATAGATTGGATTTCTTTCTCTGAAAACTTCCTGTTTGTATCATTTGATAATTTTGTATTGGAGAATGACTATTTTGGAGAATGGATTATTGTGAAGAAATTTCTTTGCAAACATTCACGTGTTGCATAAGAGTGTTATTTGAATAACATTAGCTAAAATCAATAAATGATGTGACTTCCCACTTCTCCCATTTTCCAAAGGTGAACAAGAAATATATGCTAAGCAATATTTAACTCTATTAAATTCTTTCAAAATTGAAAACATAATATACTGATCAAAATGTATATTTCATTTCCACTGCTCTTCTAACTCCACCGGTCATCTTCATCTAATAGACACAAATAGTGCACAGTGTAGATATGGCTCTGTGCTACTTCACTGTGTGTAATGTGGACTTTAATAAACATTTATTAAGCACTTATTAAGTTATAGGGAGCGTGCCAATGGATGGAACTCTAAGAAAGGTGAAAAGACTGACCTTGCCTCAAGAAGCTCAAATTCTAATTGGGAGAGGAGGAGATAACCTGTAAATAACTGTAAGCATATAAGATATAGAGATATTACATGGAAAGTAATTTCAAAAAGATAATATTAACAAAGTGGGGGAGAATCAGAAAAACGGAAGCATTAACAACACAGAAAAGGCTTCCTACAGAAGAATGAATTTGAGCTAAGTCTTGAAGAGTATCAGGGAAGTTAAGTGAGGAGGGAGCAAATTCTGGACATGAAAGGCAACCTAGCAAAGGCAAGCATGAGTCAAGACAGCGTCAAGCACCAGTGTAATTGAAGTCTAGAATTTGTGGAGGGACTGAATTGTAATCATGCTGGAAAATAGGAAGGAGCAAAAGAATGAAGGGCTAAACAGAGGACTTTATATTTAGTCCTAGAGGCACGAGGAAGGCATAGAATTTATTGCATGGGGGAAGGAGTGGGGAGAAGAGATATCAGACTTCTACTTTTAGGAAAATCACTTTGTACAGAGTAAGCACTTATTAAATGTTGAGTCATAACTGCAGAGATTACACCTAGGAGAGGATTGGTAAAGTATTCATAAATCTCCCTTGCATATCCTTAAAAAGGAGAGATTCCCTTGAAAGGCTAGTATTTTATTAATTCTATCAGTTCCATAAACAAAAAGACTATTTTTTTTACTTTTAAGTAATATTTTATTTTTCCCCAGTTGCATGGAAAAACCATTTTTAACATCCCTCCCCTTTTTTTTAAGTTGCAACTTCCAAATTCTATCACACCCTCCCTGAGAGAGTAGGCAATCTGATACAGGTCATAAATGTGCAATCATAATCATGTAAAACACTTCCATAATCACTTCATGAAGGAAGGAAAAAAGGGAGGAGAAGGAGGGGGGGGGAAAGGGGAGAGAGAGGAAGGGAGGGGGAGAGAGAGAAAGAAAGAAAGAGAAAGAGAGAGACAGAGACTTCAGTATGAATACAGGCGATCAGTTTTTTTCTCTAGAGGAAAACAGCATTTTTCATGATGAGCCCCCTTTGGGATTGTCTTGGATCACTAGGTTGATGACAATTGCTAAATCATTCACAATTCTTCATCGAACAATAATGCTGTTACTGTGTACGATGTTCTCCTGGTTCTGCTCACTTCACATATCAGTTCATATGAGTAGGGACTATTTTTGCTTTGTTTCATCTTTGTAACTTCCAGCTGTCACTGAAACCAGCACATATGTGATTAATAAATGCTTCTCCTTAATATAGATGAGCAACACCAAAAACTTGGGCAAGATATGAACTTTCCTCATCCTGGATGTTACTGAGTTAATCCCATAACTTTAAAGAAGTTCACAAATCATTGAAATTAACATCTCATTGATGCTAAAGATAATACTTTCACTTGCACTTTAAAGAGAAATTAGAAAGGTGGAGAGAAGTAGAGCTGAAAGAGGATAGAAATCTCAGCATTTATGATGTCTCTCCATGGATATTACGAAGGCTCAGAGAAAGTAGAAGTTGGAGGTAAAAATGAAACTCCTACATTAATGTCGTGTTCTTAAGTCAACCATTTCTGGACTCAAGTGAATCCAACAAATATTTATTAAGTACTTACTATGTGCAAGGGACTGTGCTCAGCACTGGGATACAAAGCCAAGGGGGAAAAATGGTCCCTGACCTCAAGGTGCTCAAATTTTCTTGAGAGATACATTTAAAACGGTGAATATATACAATATAATTTGAGTGAGAAAACTGAAACTAGGAGGAGCAAGAAAGGCTTCCACCTTAAAGTGGCACCTGAGTTAACCTTGAAGAGAGTTAAGAATTCTAAAGATACAATTGAGGACAGAGGGTATTCCAAGAACAAAGGACAACTAGTTCAAATGAAAGATGAAATACTAAGATCAGGGAGCAACAAGGAAGTCAATTTGGCTGGAAAGTAAGGTGTGTAAAAGAGACCAATGTGAAACTAACTCTGGAATGGGAGACCAGGACAAGTCCAAAAGTTTGTATTTTATTCTAGAGGCAACAGGAAGCCACTGAAACTGAGCAAGGAAGTGGCTTGAACACACCAGTGTTTTCAGATCATTTTGGGAACTGTGTGGAGGATGTATTTCAGAGGGTAGAGACCAAAGGTAGGGAGATGAAGTAACAGATTAGTGCAACATGACAAGTGAAAGGTGAAGGCTATGTGGACAAAGCTGACTTCTTGGATCAAGTAGAAGCTACAGAATGTCGAGGGACAGAACCATGTGAGGAATCAATCCTGATATTGCCCTTCATTGGCACTGTGTAATGTGGGCTTTGCAGGTCTGAGAAAAGTGCTAGCAGATGCTTTTGGAGGAGATGGGGAAGTTCAACCCTAGTATAGTTGAATTTGAATGGCTATCTCCTTATAATGGGTGAAAGGAGAGAAGATGGAAGCCTACTGAAAAGGAAAAAAGTTCTTTTGACTGTGTATGGGTTCATTCAGGTTCAAGTCCTTGGCTTTATGGGTGGAGGTGCAGGGTTCCCCTGCAAAATAAAGTCTACTTTATCTTCAAGAGTTTCTTAATCTGAGTTGTTGTCTGAGTTCTTGTTCTCTTCAACATTTTCCGCAGAGGTCTATGCACCAGTCAAACTATCAATGTTGACAGGGGAAACTAATTGCAGTTCATTAGTGACAAATCTCCACTACTGAAACTGGTCCAAATAAAACCAGAGTTTCAGTTTTGAGTCTCCACTTACAAATTAAAATCATTTCTACTCAGAGGGGGAAATGTCCTGGATATCCAGAAGGGTATTTACCATGTTTTAGAAGAAACAAAACTCTTGTGTAAACACACCTAGTCACTGGGGTTAAAAAAAAAATACAAAAATAAATAGTTACTTACTTTGAAAAGAAAATATTGTGTTCACAATGAAACGGTACTTGGTCCTACAATTCTACAAATCTAAATTTCTAAAAAAAATAAATAAATTTTGAAAGGGAAACTGTAGTTTTGAGTTATAATGACTGGATATAAAAGGAAGTTTCAGTTTACAGAACTACTAGATGGCATTTACACAGCTTGAAAATACGTTAGATACATGATCTTAATTGATCTTCACAACAATCTATCCAAGTGAGATGCTACAAGTAAGTACTGTCCCAAGGTCACAGGAAGGGAAACTAAGTCTCTGAAAGTTAAGACAACATTCCTCGTGGTCACACAGCTGTTAAGTATCAAAGGCAGAAATCAAGTCTAGATCTCCAAGGTCAGAAACTTTTCTTACCACTTTCCAGTGTCTCTCCAATTAAGGAGGTAGGTATTGTAAATTATGAACATTCAATCAAAGTGATAATTTATTACACCACTTCTGTCCCCCAAAAGTTTTCATGCTAATCTGCATTTGCCTTCTTTATACTATCAGTCTAACTTTATAGATGTGTAACAAAGTCAAAGTGAAATGATTTTCCAATATCTTCTGGCTCCTAGTACAGTATTCATTTTGAATGTTAATCAGAAAATATAATCTTGGTTTCCTATGAAACTAGCATTTTTTTTTACCCATTTATCCATTCTTCCCCTCTCTATTTCTGTCAAGGGCACCACAATGCTCCCAGTCACATCAGGTTCCCCAGGCTCTGAGTCATCCTTGATCAAATAAGGTAAACAATGTACAGCACTTTGCAAACCTTAAAATTCTGTGTAAGTCTTAGCTGTCATTATTATCTTCCTTCTCCCTTGTTCCAACTGCTCAATATTGCTGATTCTGCCCCTCACATCCCTCTCCTCTCTCTTAACAAGGCCGTCACCCTGGCTTAGGGCTTGATAACCTCTCATCTGAAGTATTAAACTGATCTTCCCTTGCCAGTCTCTCCCCTCCAGTTCAGCCTCTATACAGTTGCCAATTGTGATACTCTAAAGCCCAAGTCTAGCTACAACCCTCCTCTGCTCAGAAGGCTCCTCAAAAGACTCCAATAGCTTCCTATTATCTCTAAGATAAAATGCAAATTCTTCTATTTGTTATCTAAAATTCTTCACAATCTGGCTCCATCCTACCTTACTAGACTTACACATAATAACCTCTACATTCCAGACAAACTAGCTTATTTACTATTCCTCATACACAACATTCCATCTTCCATTTCAGTGCCTTTAACTCAAGCCTGGAATGCACTCCTTCCTTACTTCATCTTCTTAGAATATCTAGCTTCCTTTAGAGACCAACTCAAGAGTCACCTCCTAAGGGGGTGGGGAATACCCCTTCTCCATTATCTTGTATCTATTTATTATAGCTATGATGTATTTACTTAATATGAACATACATTTTGTTTCCCTTGGGGGAAAAAAAGGGGAAGTACTGTTTAATTTTTTTCTTTGGAATCTCAGCATTCAGGACATATTGTACCTGGCACATAGTAGTCATTTAATAAGTCCCTGTTGGTTGGTATGTCTGTAACAATTACCTTTTTAATCTCCTTGATTAAATGATCAAAATCACCAAAAATTATTTTGCAATTAGTTTAACTGCCCTTTCCTAACTTCTATAAATATAATAAGCATATTCTTACTCTTGAAGGCTGAAATTTAAATGAGGAGATTTGAACACTCTCATTCCTCCTGAAATCAGATTAGCCACTCTTGAACATTTCAAAATTCTTAAGACAACTGAAATGGAGAGGCAAAAAAGCTAAAGATAATCACGATTTAAAACAAGTTATTCCCCTTTGTTACCTCCTTAGGAAGAATTCCAATACTGACTTCATGGTCGAATTAAATCAACAGAGTATAAATGGCACCATTTCCCTTAACCTTACTTCAAAGTGAAAAAAGTACATTTCTCAATTGGTTTGTGCTGGTGAGGGGCAAGGGGTAAGTCTTTCAAGAAAGAAATCTAAATGTAAAATGGTCCATATTTTATCCTTGTGAAAAAGGTAAATATTGTGAGGAAGGGAAGAAGTGGAAGAAATAATTTTTTTTTCCAATTATACTCACTGACTGGAATGTATTTGTTAAGAATATGTCCAGAGATAAATTTGGTGTATTACAACTGGTATCTAAAAGAAATTAAACTCTCTACTGAAGATGAGGTATAAACGTATATGTGGAAATACACTGCTTTGCTCATTCAAACAATGATTAGGTGACCTTCAAAACACTTGTATAATATTATCAACTAATCTTCGCAGTAGTCAGAGTACGAAATAGAAAACACAAGAATATCGGTTTCTGACTTGTATGGGGAAAGGCGAAATCCCACTGACAATAGGGAAGTAAAAGTATTCCCAATGGAAATAAGCATCTACTTACTAGAACAGAAGAATAAATGATAAGACACAAAGCAGGTCGTAGGCTGGCAATGGGAAATCAATCGTACACACCGGCAGCTTTCCAAGCTTAACCCCCACCTCCATCCAGACCCACCAGACCTATTTAAAAGCCCCGCCTATACCTTCCCGGATTTCCACGCATGCTCAATCAACGAGAGATAAAACTTCCACTCCTTTCAGCGGAGAGCAGCAGCATAACAAAAACCAGGAATTACCAGCTGGAGGTGGAGACGCGGGGAGATGGGGGAAGGCAGAAGCTATCAAGCGAGTGGGGATAACTTTTCTCTTCTTTTGTAAAGTTTTCTCGGGGCTCAGAGCCTGGGTGGCCCCAGGGAAGGGCGGGGGACGCGACGGGACCTCCCGCAGCTCGCCAGGCCGCCTCTCGAACCGGTGAGCTGCTCCTGCAGACACCACGGGGAGGATGAGGCCTAGCGCCCCGCAGCGGGGCCTGTGACAGCCCACAGGCCCCACCCCTGGGGGCGGGCGCTGCCGACGACGGGGCGGCCCGGAGGGCGGGGAGGGAGTTCTCCCCTAGTGTTTAGAGCGAGGGGAAGAGGGGAGTGATGGACCATCTTCCCGGGTGGTCAGGGCCGGGGGCGCCTCTCGCAGCGCCGCCGCGGGCTGCCACTGGGGCCTCGGCGTTCCCTAGCCCCGCGGGCCAGGATTGGACCACTCCTGCCTCAGAACCGCAGGGAGCTCCCTCCGCTTCAGTCAGGATGGAGGCCTAATAGGAGCGGGGGAGGTCTCCGGAGCCCCCGAACCGATCTCCCACTCCCCACCCCACCTCCAGGCCTGACTGAGGTTCGTTGCTAAGGGGGCCTTTCCTTGGAGACCGAAGAGGGAGGGAGGGTCTCCTTCCGGTCTGAGGGGAAAGGGGGAGGGAAGCACTCACCTGTGCCCGGTGTCTCCCGATGCCGGCGGTGACTCTCTTTCCCCACCCCCCAGCCCCCGCCCCTCAGTCCTGGGACCCACTGACACAGAGGCGGAAGTGCGGCCGGCCGCCACGCTGAGTGACAGCTCGCCCCAGCCAATCAATGGGCTCTGTTCCGAAGCGTCAGCCGCATCACAGCCAATCGACGCCTCGCAGAAGAGAGAGTAGGAAGGCTGAACTATGTTAATCTGTTCACCTTCCCGCCCCTCCCCTCCCTACTCCTCCACCCTCACAGACTTTGCAGTCCCACCCCCGCTGGGGGAAGGGATGAAACGAGTGCCCAATTACTGTTGGGTGGGCGGGGTTATGCAGATGAGGCTTAAGGGGAAAGGGAAGGGCGATGTTTCAGGACTTGAACAACCCGACTGTGATTTAAGGCTTATGCAATATCTGGATTTACAAACACCGAGCTGTTAATGCCCCGCGAGGTTTGGGTTATTTCCTTTTCAGCTTGTTTTGGCTCTGACTACGTTGCACACACCCTTGCAGCTTTGATGACCGAATGTGTTTTTACCTTCAAGAAGTAAGAGGAGACAGGGAAGTATTTACGCCCCCAGTGGGGTCCTAAAGAAATGAGAAAAAGGATGTTAAAAATCCTTTGCCAGTTAGCTTTTTCAGCCCGCAGGTTCCCTTCCCCAGGCTCTGGCATTCACCTCGCCCGAACTATCATTGTTATATTATATTATAATTAGCCTAACGCCTAAAGAGTGGAAAGGACCTGTGTTGAGGTCCAAAATGCTGAGATCGAGAATCTTTCTGTTGTTTTGCCACCCGTTTTGGGGCATCTTCTCACCACCTCACCCTTGCTTCTTTATAGCCCAGTCTAGATTTACTGTGCCCAAAAGTATTTATCAAAACCACCGGCAAAGGATTCTAGGAGGGACCCCCAAGAGCCTGTTTAGTCCAAATCCCTCACTTTACAGATGAGACCCACAAAGGTGTGGTAACTTTCCCAGCGTTAGTAAAGCCTTGCTGGGATTCAAATTCACATCCTTCGGCTTAAAATCCGGTACTGTCAATCAAGTTTATTCCCAATTTTTACACATTCCTCGATGTCATCTTCCACCATTGCCACCTATCTAAGTTCTACCTGTCTTTCAAAACCATGAACAAGTTTGACCTCAGTGGAGCCTTCTCCAGACACTTCAATACTTACCTCGTTGGTTTCTTTATATAGCACTTACAGTCTGAACCTAGCACCCTAGTTCATTTTACAGCTGAGGAAACTGAGGCAAACAGGGTTAAGTGACTTGCCCAGTCTTCCAATCATTTGTGACTGAAAGGCCTTTGTAGATGGTGACCCTTTCTCAGCAATAACCCATTCCTGCCAATGCTGAGGCACTCTCTTCCTCCTGCTATGCAAGTGTTAAGTTACCTAGTTAACTTGGACTTTACTGGCTAGATTGGTTTCTCAAAACACCAAGCCTTAAACCCAATTCACTCTAGATCTCCTGAGTTTGGACAACAGGTCGCTGCCCAAGCACCACTTAATCCGGTTTTTGGGGGGCCTTCCTGGCTCAGAATGAGTAAATAACAACTGTTTCTCATTTGGCCAGCAACCCTGAAGGTCTGTCTTCCCCTCCCAGTTTGATTTTTTTATTAAAGGAGCCATCCTTTGACTCCTTAAAGAGGCTTATTCATGGAATGGGTATTGCTTCACTCAAAGTGAGAATCTGAAAAGACCTTAGTTTAAATGAGCCTAAGGTCTCCCACTGTGTTCTGGGCCATCTCAGGTCGTCCTGATGGATATCTGGTCACTAGACTCAGATGGAGGAGAAAGTGAGGCTGGTGACTTTGCACAACCCTCCCTCACGCAGATCAAAGTCACTTGTAGGTCATGTCATCATCTCCTAGATGTCATGGTCCTCTTCAAGAATGAAGGACAAATCCCAGCAATAAGTTGTGATCTTTCCAGACTGTGCTGACAAAGTTGATCCTAAATGAAGGAAATAAACAAAAGAGGTGAAGGTAACTAGGAGTCAGTATAGTTGAGTCCATAATTCATGTGTCAAGTGATAAAAAGTGAGGGTCTCCCCACCCAGAAGTAGACAGCACTTTTACACTCAGTCATCACCCAGAAAGAGAAGATCAATTTTACACATTCTCTTCAAACATAGCAGCCTCTTACCCTCAGCTTCATGCTCCTGGGACTCAGGTCCTTATTGACCATCATTTGTTGTACTTGAAAGCCTCCATCAATGGAGTAACTCAGTACTTTCCTGAGACTGTCCATTCTACCTTCTTTCTGGACACAGTGCCATTCTTAATGAAGCCTAGGATGGCATGAGCTTTTTTTGGCTGCCATGTTGCCCTGTTGACTCTTACTGAGTTTGCAATTCACTAATACTTTTTCCTGTGAATATTGTTCTATGTATGGTTCCTCAGTCTTGAACTTGTGAAACTGACTTTTTTGGAACAAATATAGGACTTTATACTTCTCTCTGTTGAATTCCCTCTTACTAGATTCTTCCCATTTTGATCTTTTCAAACTGACTTTGACATACAGTTTTCTAATTATCTTTCCCAACTTTGCATTATTTACAAATTTGATAAAAATATCATCTGTATCTTGCTGGAATCCAGGTAAACTACATCTAAAACATCCCTCAATCTACCAATTTAGAAACACTGACAAAAAGAAATAAAATGAGTGTGGTATGACTTGTTCTTGATGAAACCCTATTAGCTCTTAACAATCACTAATTCCCTTCCTATGTGTCTATAAATCATCCCATTTGATAAGAAACTTTACATGTTTGCCAGAAATAGAAGTGAAAAATCACAGCCTTGAGTTTGCTAATTCTACTCTCTTATCTTTTTTGAAAAACGGAAAAACATTCAGCCATCTCCAGTCCTTGAAAATTTCTCCTCTCCTCGGCTTTGCACAATGTTTTGCAGCTAGGGAATTTCAGGTTCAAAGAAGTGACACGTCTTTATTGTCTTGTACCAGAAGCAATACACAGCTGGATATGATTCCCTAACCCTGCACCTAAAACACTGGTATAATAGCAAGAACAACTGACCTAGTTCTGAGCGCCAGTTCACATGTTTTCAGTAGATATGAAACTTTGGGTTCTTAATCTCTAAGAGCCTCAATTATACTACTTCTAAAATATAGATAGCAATGCCCATCTTGTCCATTTAATATGGTTTTTCAGAAGTTCAGATGAAGGTACTTTGTAAATCATGAGGAGGAAGCTAAATGGTGTAGTAGATAAACTGCTGGGCCTAGAGACAGAAAGAGCTGAGTTCAAATTCAACCTCAGATACTAGTTTTGTAGACAAGTCACTTAACCTATGTTTGCCTCAGTTTCCTTTAACTGTAAAATGGGAATAACAGAACCTAACCCTCAGAATTGTTGTTAGGATCAACTGAGATCATATTTATAAAGTACTTGATATAGTGCCTGGTACACAATAAGTGTTCTATAAAGGCTTTTTCCTTTCCTGTCCTTCCTCCCCATGTAAAGTATTATATTGTTCTGGTTGTTGCTATTGTAATATATTTACTGTCTCTTTTGATTGCTAAGTTCTTTAAAGCTCAAAAATTATTTGTGTGCATTTGGGGCTTGCTCAACATCATATAAAGTCCTTTCTTCCTCCTGACTTCTGTAACCTCCCTTCCGTCATAACCACATCCTTCTTACTTTTACTCCTTACTCCTTGGCCTTTCAAAGTGGCTCAGCAATCATTACCTTCTAGTTTTTTCAGAATATTAAAATTGTGTCTAAAGTCTCCTTTAGCTCTAAACCTATGATTTCATCAACATTTGTCTCTCATGTATCTTGGGTCTCTCCTCCTTCCCATCTGTCTACAAATATGCTTGGGTCTCATCCTAAAAAAAATTTCCCTTGACTCTTTGCTCCGTTGTTAACATCCTTTGTTTCTCCTTCCTTTCAATTTGTCAACTTCTTTTAAATTTGAAAAAAATTTATCTTTTGTGTTCATATCACCTACACTTCCCAATATATCCTTCTTCATTCCCTTGCCCAGACAGCCATTCCTCATAACAAAGAATAAAAAAAAGAAATGAAAAAGCCAGTTCAGCAATATTACAAACACATCAACCAAGTCCAGAATTATATGTAATACTCTTGAACCATAGCCTCCTACCTCTGTATTCATAAACTTCTTGCAAAAGTCATTTGCCCCGAACATGTACAATTCCAGACTACCTACTCTTTCCTCAACTCCATACAATTGTGGGTGAAACTCCACAATTCTGCTGAATCTGTTCTCTCAAAGTTCATCAATGGCCACCTTATCTTATGGTCTTTGTTCTGTCCACTTTTACCTCTTTGTCATATTTGATACTATTGACTAACCTTTCCTTTGGATCAGTCTCACATGGTCATGGTTTGGATTGTGATGGTTGAAAGTAAATGTAAACAGCTATTGTTTCTGTTTTGGCCTTCTGAGGTATTCACCTCCCAGACTGATTTTTTTTTTTTTGACTAGGTAAAAGAAGCCATTCTTTGCCTCAGGTTTTGAGTTGTTTTTTTTTTTGGAGTGGGGGGTTTGTTTTTAACTAGCCTTAAACACTGAATAAGTGTTGCTTCAGACAAACTGAGACCTGGGAAAGACATTGGCTTTAAAAGGCCAAGGCCTCCCAATGCATTCAAGGCCATCTTCAGTCACCTGATCTATCCTTACTACTGGATCCAAATGGCTCTGGAGGAGAGAGTGAGGCCAATGACTTTGCACAGTTCTATGTCACTTAAATTCCATTCACTTGCAAATCATAACATCTCCTTCTTGATATCATGGTCCTCTTCAAGAACGAAGAACAAACAACAACCTGTGAGTAGTAGTAGCTGCCCCATTGGGAACCCAACTGGCCAGTTCCATTTGGGCAATGTAGCTCCCTCCTTCCTTCCTTTCTTCCCTCTTCTCTTTCTCATTCTCCCTCTTCTTCCTCTTTTCCCTCTTATGTCTCCTCTCTCCCTTTTTCCTCCTTTCCCTCTGTACACATAAGGAATCATACCCTTACCTGCCAGTACTCTGCTCAAAGGAATATAAATTTTGGTTGCTGAACCCTAGCTAGATATATTGGGGTTTACAGGCTAGATTTCTTTTTTATAGACCATCCCTTAAACTCAAATCACTCTGGCTCTCATTGATTGGTTTGATATTGGTTGATAGGTACCAGCCCAAATCTAACTTGGTCATTGTTTGGATTCTGATGGTTCAGAGTGATTGTAAATAGCAATTTTTTCTGTTTTAGCCAGAAGCCCTGAGGGTCTTCACCTTCCATAGGGATTTTTTTTTTTCTGACAAGTTAAAAGAGACCATTCTTTGCCTCATTTTTTACTTAACCTTAAACACTGAGTGAGTGTTGCCTCAGATAAACTGAGACCTGGGAAAGATCTTGGCTTAAAAAGGTCAAAGCCTCCTACTTCATCCATGGTCATCTCCAGTCATGCTGATCTATATCTTGCCACAAGACCTAGATGGCTCTGGAGGAAAGAGTATGGTTAGTCACTTTGCACAGGTCTGCCTCATTTAAATCGAATTTACTTGTAAGTCATGACATCTCCTTCCTGATGTCATGTTCTTTTTAGAGAATGAAGGACTAAAAACACCAACAGCAACCACCTTGGGATGATCTCTCCTCCTTAACTTCAGATATTTCACACACACTTACTCTCCTCATTCCTTTTTAACAGCTCCTTATTATTCTTTCCTGTTTCTTGATATTTGCCTAAGGGGGGAACACCTTTCCCTTGGTGGTAACTTGGCTTTCTAGATACTCTCTCCCTTAGCCACTCCTATAGCTTCAATTATCACCTCCAAGCAAATGACCCCACATTTAGATCTTCATGCCTGACTTCTCTTCTGAAGTAGACACCAAGATCTCCAGCTACCTATAGGACATTTCCACCCCCTCAAATTAAAAAAATGGAGCCTATTATCTTTTTACATAATTTGGCCCTCCTTCTGACTTCATCGTTTCTATCATCATTCACCCACTTTCCCATTTTTGGAATCTTGGTGTTATCTGAACTCCTCCCTTTTCTTAAAACACCACCCTCTTATAGTCTCTTATTGCCCTTCACTTTGTTGATTGGAATAGTTTTCTAACAGGTCTTTCTACTTCCACTCTCTTCTTGCCATGTAATATATTCTTTATATAATTGCCAGAATAATAATAGAAAATAATAACAATTTCCATTCCTATAGGCCTTATGAGATAGATAATAAAAATATTACCATCCCCATTTACAGATGGTGAAATTTTGATTCAAGGTATTGAAGTGATGTATGTCTAGGATTCACATACTTAGAAAATATCGTTGCTGGAATTTGAAGTCAAGTCTCCCAAATCTAAATATAGCATACTTTCAGCTATACCAAGTCACATGATTCCTCTAGTCTAAAATCTTCAGTGGTTTCCTGTGACCTACCAAGTAATATCCAAACTCCCCTGCCTAATATTTAAGGTTCTTCATTAATCTGGTGAGGTCTTACCCTTTCAGCCTTATCCTATCATTTCCTTACATTTGCGTTATGCTGTAGACAAAATGTGTATTCCCTGGATATTGCTCTTTTCTATTGTGATGAAAGTCATAGGACCAGTTCCAACAACAGCATCCTAGGAAAATAAACTTGTATATCACATATAAGAAATACAGTAAAGGAGGCAATTTCTGAAAGAAATCTAACTTCCTGGATTGGATTTACATATAAAAATGAGATTGACTTGATATCTTTGCTCACCACATTGCCTATGCTTAAGCTATCTTCTCTATCCACCTGAGCCCCCTCCACTGTAGTCCTGCCCCTTTTCCTCTTCCAGTCCTTATATAGCCTGTGCAAGCCTTAATCATGTTGTCTTCATGTCCTTTGTAGAAGATCTCAATGCTCTAGAGGCTTCCCTATGAATCTTTTAACATTCTCTTGGTACCAGCACACACTCAGGCTGTGAACACTTACCTACAATAAAGAAACCTCTTATTTTTCTGATCATATATTTCCTAGCTAATATCTTTGAAGTGGCATCTTGCATTCAAGTCACTGATAATATGCTACAGCCCTTTTACACCTTCCATGTGTCTCTCCATTGCCCTTCAGGTCACCTACAATTTTAGTCTTTGGAGATTGTGGGATATTATTCACAGTTATACAGCATCACTGGGTGAATGTTGATTTTTAAAAAAAGGTTTTTGTGTCAAGGAGCAGTTTATAATTGTGAAAAGTGCTATAAAATTTTCCAAATGCAATTCAGTCTAATCTCTTCCATTTCAATTTTGGGGTCAGCTCATTGTCCTGAACCACTTGCTCACGATATATATACATATATATATATATATATATATATATATATATATATATATATATATATAATCAACTAATTCAATGAACTACCCATCCAACTGCATGTTGTACCTTAGATGGCAGGTAGTCTTCACTAACTTTGTTCCTGTATGGAATGATATTCCTGCCCCAAGTGGAGCACACAATGGAAGTGATATTGACTACTTCCCTTCCTCCTCATTGCTTCCAAGTAAAGTAACAGTATTCCATTAATTTGATGGTTTTGCAAGCATATGAGGATTTCTTCCTGTTGACCTGAGCTAGCTCTGAATCTAGAAGACCATTGGAAGAGGGAGGAACTTTCCTTGAGTTTTTTGGGGGTAGCACCCACTTTAATACCAGTTACATGAAGTTCTCTTCTGCCATAACTCAAGACAGAGATGAACATCTTGGGGACGAGGGGAGGGGAGATAGGATTTCTCTTTCCCTCTACATCTACTATAGCATTTTGCAGTTGAGCTACTTACTTGTCTGAGAAGAAGGGACAAAGGGACAGAGGAGAAAGGGAATAAGCGTTTGTATAGCACCTACTGTGTGCCAAGCACGGCGTTAAGTGCTTTGCCAATATCTAATTTGAGCCTCACAACAACCTGGGGAGGCAGGCACTATTATTACCCTCATTTTACAATTGAAGAAACTGAGGCAGGCAGAGGTTAAGCGATCTGCCAGCATCACAGGGCTAGTATGTATCTGAGGCTGAATTTAAAGTTGGTTCTTCCAGACACCAAGGTTAGCTCCCTATCCATTATGCCACCTAGCTATCTCCTAGTTACAATAGGAGACACTGCACCTAGCAAGAAGCCAACATAGGAAGTCAAAATACAGAACTAGAAGAAGTGAGTTGACAGTTACCTTGGCCATTGGGAATTGGGCTATGAAATAGAATGGGCACAGGGTGACCAGCTGACTGATCAGGTCAGCAGAGGTATCTAACCCAGGAGGAGCAACATGAAGACACCAGGAGAATAGAAAGGACGTCAGGGCCCTGCAGTGCTGGAGGTGTGAACTTCCTGGACCACATGTTCTCTGTGGATGCGTCTCTACTGATATACTCTATCTGTGTACTCCCTCTTCACAGCACTGTGTGTAGATTTGGGACAGTATACCCCAGATTTATAGGGGAAAACATTTTGCAGCTATTGTTCTTACAATGTCATTTTCTTGAGATAATTGTGTCACCTGGATGACTATTAAGGATAAATGCATTGATGGAAGGTCATGAATTGGTGGAAGTTTCAGAAGGAGAGACACACAGAATAACTTGAAACTGAAATAGCTGATCCCCAGAAAACCTACCCAATTAGTGCACATTGCAGGAGTGTCCCAGAGGCAAGAATCCCTCAAATTCGTAGGACAATGGATTTAGAACAGGAAGGGATTACAGAGGTCATTTAGTCTAATTCTCTCATTTTACAGATGAAGAAATTGATGGCCAAGAAGGTTAAGCAACTTACTCAAGATCACAAAGGTAACATTTAAAAAACAAATAATTCCAATACTACATAGATTATTTGGAAAATTGGAAAAGAAATAGTTCTATCAAATTCTTTTTATGATACAAATACGGTAATGATACCTAAACTGGAAAGAGCCAAAACAGAGAAAGAAAATTATAGACCAATTTCCCTAATGAATAGAGATGCAAAACTTTTAAATAAAATGTTAACAAAAAGATTACAGCAACTTATCATGTATCATTATTATGAAAATAATATACTTTTGACCAGAAAGGCAAGGGCTGATTCAATATTAGGGAAACTATCAGCATAATTGATCATATCAACAATAAAACTAACAAAAACCACAACATTATCTCAACAGATGCAGAAGAAGCTTTTGACAAAATATAACATCCATTCCTATTAAAAACGCTAGAGAGTATAGGATTAAATGGAGCCTGCCTTAAAATGATAAGCAGCATACAACTAAAACTTTCAGCAAGCATTATACAGAATGGGAATAAGCTAGATGTATATGCATTTCCAATAAGATTGGAGGTGAAACAAGAATGTCCATTATCACCACTGTTATCCAATACGGTACTAGAAATGTTAGCTGTATCAATAAGAGGAGAAAAAAAAATTGAAAGAACTAGAATAGACAAAAAAGAAACTAAGTTATCACTCTTTGCAGATTATATGATGATATCCTTAGAGAATCGTAGGGAATCAAGTAAAAAACTACTTGAAATAATAAACAACTTTGGCAAAGTTGCAGGATATAAAATAAACCCATATAAATCACTGGCATTTCTATTTATTACTAATAAAGCCCAACAGCAAGAGATAGAAAGAGAAATCCCATTTAAAGCTAGGGTAGACACTATAAAATATCTGGGAGTCTACCGGCCAAAGCAAACCCAGGGACTAGATTACAAAACACTTTTCTCACAAATAAAGTCAGATCTAAGTAAGTGGAAAAACATCAGTTGCTCATGGGTAGACTGAGCTAATATAACAAAAATGATAATTCTACCTAAATTAATTTACTCATTCAGCACCATACCAATTAAACTACCAGATAATTATTTTCTAGAGCTAGAAAAAGTAATATCAAAATTCATCTGGAAGAACAAAGGTCCAGAATATCAAGGGAATTAATGAAAAGAAATGCTAGGGAAGGTAGCCTAGCCCTGTCAGAGCTCAAATTGTATTATAAAGAATTAATCATCAAAACCTCTTGGTACTGGCTAAGAAATAGAAGGGTAAACCAGTGGAATAGGTTAGGTACTCAAAACACAGTAGTCAATAAATATAAGAATCAGCCTCTGGGATAAGAACTCACTGTTCAACAAAAATTACTGGGAAAACTGAATAATAGTGTGGTGGAAACTAGGTATAGACCAATATCTGACACCATACACAAGAATAAAGTCCAAATGGATACATGATCTTGGTATAAAGACTAATACTATAAACAAATTGGAGGAGTAAGGAATATCTTATTTGTCATATTTATGACCCAACAAGAGATAGAGAACACTATGAAGTACCAAGTGGATAATTCTGATTACATTAAACTGAAAAGTTTTTGCACAAACAAACCCAATGCAACCAAGATTAAGAGGGAAGCAGAAAACTGGGAAAGAATTTTAGAAACTAATATCTGTAATAAAGGCCTCATTTCTAAAATATATAGAGAAAGGAGTCAAATTTACAAGAATACAAGTCATACCCCAATTGATAAATGGTCAAAAGATATGAACAGGTAGTTTTCAGAGGAAGAAATTAAAGGTAACTATAGTCACATGAAAAAATGCTTTAAATCACTATTGATTAGAGAGATGCAAATCAAAATAAGTCTGAGGTACCACATCATACCTATCAGATTGGCTACCATGACAAAACAGGAAGATGATAAATGTTGGAGAAGATGTGAGAGAGTTGGGACACGAGTTCATTGTTGGTGGAGCTGTGAGCTGATCCAACCATTCTGGAGAGCAATTTGGAACTATGCCCAAAGGGCTACAAAAATGTACATACCCTTTGACCCAGCAGTACAGCTTCTAGGACTGTATCCCCAAGAGATAATAAAAATGGGAAAGGATCCTGCATGTACAAAAATATTTATAGCATTTCTCTTTGTGGTGGCCAAAAACTGGAAATCAAGGAGATACCCATCAATTGGGAAATGGCTGAACAAGTTGTGGTTTATGAATGTAATGGAATACTATTGTGCTATAAGAAATGATGAGCAGGAAGACTTCAGAGAGGACTGGAAGGACTTAAATGAACTGATGCTGAGTGAAAGGAGCAGCAGGACAACTTTGTACACAGTGTCCAAGGAATTTTAGTCCTTCACAGCAATGCAAGGACTTAAAAGATTCTCAATGAACTCTTGAGGCAAAACACCTTCCACATCCACAGAAAAAACTATGGAATTGGATTGCAGAATATATTTCTCTTGTGTTATGTTTTATTTTATGATTTCTCCCATATATTTTAATTCTTCTATGCAACATGACTAAGGTGAAAATGTATTGAATATGAATGTATATGTAGAACCTATATAAGACTGCACACTGTCTAGGGGAAGGAATGGAGAGGGAGGGAAAAAGGAGGGGGAGGGAGGGGAAAAAATCTAAGATATACGGAAGTGATTGTAGAAAAGTGAAAACAAAATAATTTTTTAAAAACTTCATGGCTCCCTGATCTCATCATTTTGGTTCCCTGACCTCATCAATCCTCTCACTTCAAAACCCTTGTACCACCATGCACATAATACATTTCAAAGTGCTTTTCGTAGCACATTTGTTCTCTCATTTGAATCTCACTACAGCCCTAAGAGCTAGATACCAGCCTTATTCTCATGCAAGCCTACATGATTATTAGTAGGTTTCATGTTTGATTAAGAGTGACTCTGGAACTACATAATGGGGAATCAGCTCAATCCCAAAGAGGGCAAATCTCAGAATTAGTTCAGGGATGTTGTTGGAGGGAAGCATTCTGGGGCCCATGAAACAGTTCAGTGTTTTAAGCAAAAAGAAAACAAGATGAACCAAGATAGGTCTAGGGGTTTATCTAATGATTATTTTAGATCACTCTCGCTCTCCCTGATTGGCCAAAAATAGGTCCCAAGCCAAGCTTTACATGGTCATTGTTTGGGCCTTGATTGGCTCAGAATGAATGTAAATAGCAATTGTTTCATTTTTGGCCAGAAACCCTGAGGATCTTCCCCTTCCAGATTTGTTTTATTTTATTTTTAAATGTTATTTTATTTATTTATAATTTTTGACTAGGCAAAGAGGCTATTCTGTGCCTCAATTTTTATTGTCTTAATCACTGAATGGAGGCTGACTCAGTCAAACTGAGATATGTTAAAGACCTTAGCTTGTAAAGGCCAAGGTCCACCACTGCATCCTGGGTCATCTTCAGTTGTTCTGATCTTTTTCTGGTCACTAGACCCGGATGACTCTGGAGGAGAAAGTGAGGCTGGTGACTTTGCACAGACTTCTCTGATTTAAATCCAATTTACCTACAAGTGGTCTCCCCAGAGAGAATGTAAATTTCAATCTCTGCAACTTTCTTTCTTGAATATCAACCTCAGTCCCAAATCCCTCTGGCTCCCATTGTTTAGTCAACAGTAGGTCCCACGCCAGGTCCTACTTGGTCTTTGTTTGGACCTGATTGGCTCAGAATGAATGTAAATAGCAATGGTTTCAGTTTTGACCAAAAACCCTGAGGGTTTTCCATCCAGAATTAATTTTTTTAAAATTTTTAGACAAATATTAAAACTTAAATATACAGTAAGAAAAGAAAAAGAAACATATTATAAACTCAAATATTAAAACTTAAATACAAAATAAAAGAAAAAAGCATTGCCATGTGCACAAAATGTGAGAGGATTCAAAATATACAGTAATAAATTTCCATTTCAAGAAAATCTATATAATAATTCTACACATTGTGTTGAGAGCTATTCATTTTTTTCTTTGTTTCCTTGTAAATTTTCTTTTGTTCTCTGCTGTGCACTTTTTATTTTTTCCCCTTTTCCACCCTACCACAAATAAGTACAGATGTATCTGTATATAGTTATATATACATACAAATATATATACACACATATATACATTCATATATAGACATATACACTCTATATGTACATACATACATTTACCCTTACATACATACACTTATTTACACACATATCTACTTATATATCTATAACCATATTCCTATATAGACATATTCATTCATATGCATCTATGTAAGACCATACTATTTGTCTTCTGTTTCTCTCCAGATTTTTATTTTATTTTATGGTATTATTTTAAGGTATTTATTTTTTAAAATTTTTGACTAGGTAAAGAGATTATCATTAAGCCTTAATCACTGAATGGATGTTGCCTCAGTCAAACTGAGACCTGTTGAAGACCTTAGCTTGAAAAGGCCAAGGTCTCTCACAGCATCTGGGGCCATCTCCAGTTGTCCTGCTCTATGTCTGGCCAATGGACCCAGATGACTCAGGAGGAGAAAGTGAGGCTTGTGAATTTGCACAGACCTCCCTCACTAAAATTCAATTTCACTTTCATGTCATAGCATCACCTCCCTGATGTCATGGTCTTCTTGGAAAATGCAGGATAAACAACAACCACAAGAGTTTAGAAGACTTAAGTGTTACTTTCAGTCTGGGACTGAACAGTTTTATTTGGTCTTCTAATTACTATCACCCCCCCCCGCCCCAGTCCCACCCCCACCCCTCCACACAAATATACACATAATATTTCTAAATTTATCCTTTTTTTTCTCTTGTGAATAAACTTCATAATATATACTTTGGTTATAGTGTAAAGAGAAGTTGATTCTGGAAGTTGATACCAAGAAATAATAATTAGCAATTAACCATTCTCCTCCTGTTTATATTTCTGACTCTCCAGATTTAATTCAACTACTTTCTTACTCTATAACATCCCTTTTTCATACCAGATCCTTTCTCTCAGAGTTTCTCTCAGTTTCTTTCAGAGTCCTCCATTTTAGGGAGGCCATACTTCATTTTCTTCTAGACTTCCCTGTACTTTACTCATGTGACCCCATCCTTCTCCCACCACTTTCAACTCCCTTTTATGGGTAGTATTCCCCCAATAGTATGTAAGCTTCTTGCAGGTAATAACTATCAGATAGATAGATAGATAGGTATCCCCAGCACCATGCCTGTCATATAGTAAGCAGTTGTTAAATGCTCCCTGCCTTGTCTGCCTGATTGCCTTCCTATCTCGTTTGGTTCCCTCGACAATCCTGTGAGATGAATGATTTTTTATTTTTATTATTTTTCATTTTATTATTTATATTTTTATTTTATTTATTTGTTATTTTATTTTTTATTATTTCCATTTCACAGATGAGGCCACCAAGGATGACAGAGGTGAAGTGACTGGGACAAGGTTAGTAAGTAACTGATGCAGGATTTTAATTCAGGTCTTCCTGGCTCCAAATCCAGAACTCTAGACATTGCCACCCAGCTGCCAAACAGTAGCAATAGTAGGAATGGTGGCAGCAAATCTCTGAATATAAGGGCCAATCTAACTGAGAAACCTAGAGAGGCCTACAGCTCTGTTTTGAGACCATATTCAGGCATCAGTGAAAGGAGAAACCCTAGGCCCACAGGCAATAGCACACAGGTCTGATTCCAAAAAGACAGACCTTGGGAAGGTAACTAATTCCAGCATCCCTAAGACTTACTTCTGAGATAAGTAAGGAAATATTATTATCCCCATTTGACTGAGAAAAACTGAGGGTCAGAGTGGCACCAGCGAGTTACCTAAGGTCACACCATGAGGTCGCACTAGACTAAGATTAGAACCCAGGCCTTTTTATTTCAGGTCCAAGGTATTTCCTACTAGGTTATACTTAATGTTCTCCTTTCTGAGTGCTTGGGACTTCTATTTATGGTTGAGTTAATCTATCATCCAATGTGAACAGATCCCTTGAGTACTTCAAATTCAGAGGATATCTAAAGCATCGAGAACACTGGAAGTCCAAGAGGAGGTTAACCATGAGCAAGGTAGCGGTTGTTTCTTACTCATTGTTGAATGTGTATCTCTTTCTTTGTCATGGTGTGGGATCCTGTTTCATGGCAGTATGTTGCAAGTCTCATCCATGCAGATGCCTTGATATCTAACAGCCATAGGGACTGTACTTGAGATTTCACTGAGTAGAGAAATCCTAGGTGAGGAAATTCCCTTTACTAAAGCAGGTGGGCACCTTCTCTAAAAATTATAGGGTTGCCTAGAGCAGAGGTATCAAACATACTGCTGTGACTTCCCAGGGTTACCTGAATCATATTAAAATGTAACTTGGAAATATTTAACAAAATGAATAAAAATATAATAAAACACAGATGCTACATTTCAAAACTAAATTAATATATGGCCCATGGGGATCTTTTTGTACAGTTTAGTGGCCCACTTCTATTTTAATTTAACACCACTTAGTTTAGAGCACTGAAAGTTTAAGTGATTTGCCTAGTTATAAAGGCAACATGTGTTAGAAGGGGTTAAACCCAGGTTTTCCTGGCTCTAAGGCCAGCTCTCTTACCACTATGCCAAGCTGCCTTTATGATATCTAGTTTGTCCCTTCAATTCCCCAACAGCACCAATCACAGGCTTTTGTGCACAGTGGGTGCTCAATCAACCCTGCAAACTAACTATTTTCTCGCCTACTCCTTCCCCAGACTGTGTTCCACCGTTTAATTTTTGGAGATGACATTTAAATCATTCCCATTGGAGATGGGGGTGGGCAGAGGATGGGCCAAGTCTTTGATTCAGCTCCGAAGGTGAGGAGACATCTTTCTAAGGTGAAGTGACAGGCAATTGGCAAAAACACTCCATGCCATGGTCCATACTCATCAGGGCTGTCCACCCATTGGCCTTTTGGTTGATTCTTTCTCCTTCTCAACTTTCAGACACTCATCTACAACGTGACAGCAATTTGCTCCCCTCTCTGCAGAAGAAGCCTATTTTTAGTTTTTAACCCACCACGTGAATGAAGGCAAGTTATCAATAGCAGCAGAAAAATGTCTTTCTTTCTATCTCTCTCTTTTTATGGCTTTGAGACCTGTAAAATCTGTGCTCATTAAATTCTGCCAAAATATATTCTTATTACTATAAACTCCTCAGTCTGTGACTTTAGCATAGTAGTTGCCTTGCCAGCTCTCAACACAGCCGGGCATAAAGCATCCCTAAGGCAATAATCTAGCGTCCTTTGCTGGGGCATCTGGCAGAGAGAATTGTAACCAAAACCAATCTGGCCAGCAGAATAGATCCGTGATCGAGCTAACAGATGAAAGATGGGAACAAGGAGGAAGACATACTAAGTCAATGGTAAAGGAGATGAGCTTTTAGATATGATTTAAAGATGCCAGGAAGCTGGCAAAGAGGAAAAATAGAGGATCCCCAAGAAGAGATGAGACATCAGAGTAGACAGAGGGGGTCTCTGAATCATCAATATGGAGACTCGGAATCATAGAAGCAGCTGGAAGAAATTGTGATAATTGTTTAGTTCAACTCATACCTCAACATTTTTTTTCTCTCTAACATATCATACAGTCTTTGCTTCGCTCCTATAAGGGGGGAACCACTACCTCTTAAGATCACCTATTCTACTTTTGTGTAGCTCCAGGATGATTTTTGTCATGTCAAATTTAAATTTGCTTCTTTGCATCTTCCATCATTGTTCCTAGATCTGACCTCTGGAGCCAAGCAGAATAAGTTTAATGCCTCCAAACCCTTCAAATACTTGAGGATATTATATATCATGCTCATCCCTGTCTGACATTCCCATCCCCCTCCCCCAACACACATACACAAGGCTTCTCTTCTATATGTGGGACATCCTTAGCTCCTTCAATGTTATGATATGAATATAGGTCCCTTCCTCATCTTGGTTGCCCTCCTACACATACTCTTCAGTCTATCAATGTTCTTCCTAAAATGTGGTGCTCAAAACTGAAGACAGTATTCCAGATGTCTCACTAGTCAGTCAATCAATAAACACTTAATAAACAATAAGCCCATGAGTTGGGACAGGTTTCCTGAAAGATGAGTTTTGAAGGACATGGATTAATGGAGTAGAGGTAGTTTCCCTAAATCAGGAGTTAGGGATATTGCATATCCTTGGGGTTCTGATGGTTCTGTCAAGTTAAACATTCCAGAATATTCTCCAATTGCAGGACTGTCTTGGATAAGGAGCAGAGGGAAGGATTTATTTTTAGTGACTTCATAGTCTAGTGAGAATGAGAAGGAGAGATGAAAGGAGGAGAGAGACGGAGAGAGAGAAAGAGAGAGAGAGAGAGAGAGAGAGAGAGTGTGTGTGTGTGTGTGTGTGTGTGTGTGTGTGTGTGTGTGTTTGGAGGGTAAGAAGGAAAGACAGATTGGGATGGTTTAATTTTAACTCTGTCAGAGCAAAACAATGTAGGCTGAGAACAGCCCATTGCCCTCCTCAGCAGTGAGCCGAACTGCAGAGCCTGATAACAGGAGAAGAAAGAAGAGAGTACAAATAAAAATAAAATAGCAGGGAGAGATTAAACATGCAGTAAGGAAAAGACCTAGAAACGAACCAGATATTATACCAGGAACAACAGAGTGTGAAACACTGTTCCAGCAACTACAGCCTGGCCTCAGAGCTCCAGCCCCCTCAGCCCACCAGCAGGCTCTTGGGGAAGGCTACACTAATTACTTCTTCTTTCTTCCTCAGTGAATGACAGCTGTAGAAATAACAAAGGCCAATCATTTGCCACGGAGTTAAATGAAAAACATCCAAACTGGCTTCCATTGACAGAGTTGAAAGACTTGGCCCCTCATACATGAAAACATACTCCCACCTCCTCTGTTAATTGTGTAGCTTCCATTTATTGGGAAAATAAAGGAACAAAATTAATAGAATGAGACTTACACTTGGGGTGCTTTGTTACTCTCTTGCAAGTGTGTTTGAGTGGAGGATTAGGAGGTCCCAGTGGTAGAGACAGCCCAGGGATTGGTCACCCAGACATCTGATATGCCCTTTTTCTCCCTCCCCTGGTGTCACATATAATTTAATTCTACCTATAGGCATTGAACATTTAGCTGTGTGCCTAGCGTTCAGGTGAGAAGATCAGAAGATGCAGAGTCTACTCTTTATATTGCTCATTGTGCAGTGGAAAGAACAACCAGCCCTAGGGTCAAGAGGACATGAGCTCAATTCCTATCTCAATGCTTCTATGATTCTACTAGCTACATCACTAGGCAAATTATTTAACCATCCTGGATCTCAATTCCCTACTCTGTAAAATGAGGCAGTTGGGCTAGATAAGCTTTTCTTGTTCTAGATCTATGATCTTGTAATATATAAAGAAAGTTGGTATGACTGATACAGATGAAACATGTGCCTATGGGAACTCACTGTGAACAGATGTGATCAGAGAAGATTTCATGGAGAAGGTGTGACTATCACTGAGACTTAACCTTATTGGGGGAGAGGAGAAAGGCAGAAAAATGGCGGCCAGAGCCCTTATAAATCTTGCCTGTGTGCATCCTCACTTTCCAACAATGAAGGGACTGCCTCGTAGAGCTGATTGCCCTACCCTTCCAGTATAGTTTTGTATGATTTTGTTCTTCTTGGGTGAAAAATCTCACATAGTAGCCATTTTCTTTTCTTCCTCTTCTCTGACTTCCAGATTTGGGACTGATCTAGTTGTTACCTTATAGACATATGATCAGCCTGTGAAAGTACAGTTGACACAATACAATAAACAGAAAAGTAGACTTATAGGAGTCTTGGGGCTGCTCAGTTAAAGTCTATCCTTTCATGTTTCTATCCTTGCTACTCCAGTTCTCTGCCCAGGGTTACATAGCTACTTTATTTAGTGTCAGAGTCTGGACTATGCTAAATAATAACTAACATTTATACAGCTCTTTAAAGTTTGCAGGTCACTTTAGATATGTAATGGGAGTTGTTGTGTTCAGTCTCGAAGAGGACCATGACATCAAGATGATGACATCACTTGCACTTGACTTTGATTTGAGGGAGGGAGAGCTGTGCAAGGTCAGAAAGCCCACTTTCTTCTCCTGAGCCATCATCTGTAATGGAGGACTAGCCAATGGGAGCCCTATACTCAGAGTATTCACAACTTGCTCTGTCTGATGCCAAAGCCCATGGAGGAGACTTGATTAGTCCATTTCAAAAAGTTTAGGATGACAATACAGAGACCTACTCCCAACTTCAAAGCATATCATTCTCTGAGTATAATTATTCTATAGCTGTTTCCTGTCTGATTAACTTTAGTAATAAAAAGGACTTTGGATTGGCTAGTCAGCCAGAACTGGGTATGTATAGAAAAAGCACTGATCAGTCAAAGCAAGTCTCTCTCTCTCTCTCTCTCTCTCTCTCTCTCTCTTTCTCTCTCTCTTTAACCCCTCCTGCCTGACTGCAGGCAAGGACTATTGTAAACCTCTAGGTAATAAGAGAGAGACAAAGAGAGGGAGATAGAGACAGAGAAACAGAGAGACACGGAGACAGAGACAAACAAATGAAAAGAGACACAGAGAGGCATAGAGACAAAGGTAGAAAGAAAGAAACAGGGAGACAGAGACAAAGAGGGGGGAGGAAGGGAAGGGAAGAGGAGAGAGAGAAAGAGAAAGAGAGAGAGAGAGAGAGAGAGAGAAGTAGAACTAGATTCAATAGCCTACTCTCCCTATTTGAGTTGCCATCAGGGATACCTCCAGAGGCCTAGAGAAGAAATGTAGTCCCTCACCCAGGAGACCCACTTAATCAATTTTAGTGGTGCTTCAATAAGGTCCTTAAGAGATTATAAAGGCTACACACATATCTCACCTGAGCTTCAGGCTGTTCCCCTGTGAGGTAGATACTAGAGGTCTTATCTTCTCCATTTCACAAATGAGCAAACTGAGGGTCAGAAAGGTAATTCAACTTGCTCATGGTCACTCAGTTTAGAGGTGAGAATTGAACTCAGGTCTTCCTGATTCCAGATCTAGCAGTCTATCCACAAATAGATGATAGAAAGTTGGAACCTAGTGAGTATGCAATATTGATTATTAGACTGTAAACTCTTTGAGGAAGGAATTGTGTCTTATATCACCTTTGTGGTCCTAGTCCAAATGCTAGTAGCTTTATACATGTTAGGCACTAAAGGAGCATTTAGTTGAATAATCAGGGTTTGTTTGGGGGCTTTTTTTCCCTCCTTGACAATAAAAGTGACTACTGGGAGAAGGCAGGAGATTCATTCACTTACTTACCCATGTACTACTAACTCATCCTCTATCATGAACACAAGCTAAAAAATACAAGAGAAGAGAGAAGCCTTTAACCTGCTGGGCCACCCATGATCCTAAAGGACAAGTTTGTACCTAAGTGTTCCTTTTTCCTAGGTGGCTGCCTCACTCAGCTCATGCCCTGCTGATTGGCTTAGGCTCCAGGCTAACAAGGCATTTCTCCCACATTTCTATCTGCTTCTGAGAATTAATAACACATCTCCCAGAACAGAATTGGCTCCTGTCCATTGATTCAGCCAGTGTTCTTTTGTATTCACAGGACTTTCTTGGTGCTTCTGTTATCATTCCCTTCCTAGCTATAAAGATATAGACAGTTCCAAGCCACAGAGATATAGATCTTGGGTCAAATGTGCATTGAATCCATGCTTCCAGAGCAGGAGGAAGTTCTGTAAAAAAGGAATATGGTGTCAAGAAAAGAAGCAAAAAATGTCTGCGTCAGAGTTCCCCAGACGTTTTTGTTCAAGAATCCCTTTGATACTTACATCAATTTAAAGGATCCTTTCTCATAGGAATCAGTTGGCTTCTGGAAGTCTTTACCTGACCATGTCCTGATCTCTGGCCCCATCCCAGTCTAAAGTATGATTCTTGCCATAGACTGACACTTTCCTCACATGCCAGATAAAGATGGAACTCTACCATGGTCATACATTAATCCTTGACCCCTCTCAAGGGTAAGAAATCATGTCCCTCTTGGCCCTCAATAGAACTTTCTTTACTAAAAGTAGCCAAGTGAGTGGTGTGATCACAGGTCAGGTGCCTTTCTAGTTCTCCCCACAATAACAAGTCAATAACAAAAGTAATAGCCAACACTTTTATAGTCCTTTAACATATATATATGTTATATATGTGTGTTTTGTGTATATACACACACACATATATATAAAGTCTTACAATATCCCTGTGAGATAAATATATATAAAGTCATATATATAATTATATTTCTATATATATATATATGTCTCCCTGTGAGATAGATACTAGAGGTCTTAATATATACCTTTTACAGATGAGGAAACTGAAGTTTGAAGAGATAAATAACTTGCCAATGATCAGAGGTTGTAATTTGAACACAGGCCATCTACCTGACTCCATGCCTCTCATCTCATACTGCATTTGCCTTCAGCCTAATCTCCAACCTCCTTTGGGAAGAGAAGTAGTTCCCTCCACTCAATGACAGTCTCACACCTAGTAAGACCCTTCATATTCCAGTGATTCTGAACAAACTCCTTTCTCCATACCCACTCAATTCTTTATTTCTATTCCTCTCAACCTTCCCACCTTAAAATTTCAACCAAGTACCACCCAGTCCTCTACTTTGTCTTGTAGAATGCCTGTTCTGTAGGCAACAAACTTCCCTTTGACCTAAATCTTTTCCTCTGCCACTTCTTCCATCTACTAGCTCTTGCTGAAATCTAATTCCCCTTAGATGACACAACATCCCTGCTCATCCTTCCCAGTACTGGTTGTATCTTGACTCACTTTGGAGACAGGGAATTGGGCTACTCTCTGCTCCCCATCACTACTTCCAGTTCTCCCCCTACTTTCATCACTCAATAGCCTCTCCTCCTTTGATAATGCATGCTGTTCACTTCTACTATGAAATCCAAATCCTGGTATCTTTTGTCTATAGACCTCCAGGTTATTCCCCTCTTCCTTCCTCAATGAGGTCTGTACCTGATTCATTATTTTTCTCTCCTCCCTAACTTCTGACCTTATATTAAAGTACTTCAACATATATATTGACTCATTCTCAAACATCTTAATCACTCAGTCCTCAACCTTCTCTCCCTTCCCATAAGCTACTCTCCCACCCCACCTCAGCCCTAGACAAGATGATCATACACTTGATTGTGCCACCACATACTAATGTACTACCTCCACATTCAAGCATTCCACAATCCCCTTGTCTGACCGCAAACTATTGGTTTTTCACCTCTGTCTCTTCTTCCGCTTCCAAACTCTAATATTTTTCTGTACCATGACCTTCAATACTGTAACCCCTTAATTCTATCCCAGGCCATCTCCCCTAAACTGTTGTTCAGTCATTTCAGTAATGTCTGATTCTTTGTGACCCCATTTGAGGTTTTCATGGCAAAGATACTGGAGTGGTTTGTCATTTTCTTCTCTAGCTCATTTTAAAGATGAGGAGACTAAGGCAAACAAGGGTAAGTGCCCAGACTCACATAGCTAGTAAGTATCTGAACTAGCTCTGAACTAGCCATTCTCTTTTCCTCACCTTGACCCCTTAGTGAACCAATTCAACTGTCCAATGCACTGAACCTCTCTTCAATCCCTAACCCCTGTAACATATACCTTCCTAAGTCTCAGCCTTGGATTATTTCCATCATTTCACTCTTATATACACACTGCTATAGGTCAAAGGTAGAGAAAATGCAACAGTTCTGACGAGGTCTGCAACCTTAACTGGTCCCTTACTGCTACTAGGCAATCCCTCTATACCTGCGTTATCAGCTCATTACCCCACTATCCACAGTGGCTCTTTCAAAACTTTTCATCCATTCTCAAACCTCCCATCTCCTTTTACTCTATAATAAATCTCTCCCATCTGCATCTTAAATTTCCAATAATGGATTTGTATCTTTGGATTGAGAGACTATCTGCAAAACGTTAATGTTAAGATTCATATCTGTAACTTACGAGAAATTAAATCTTAAGCTCCCATTTACCAGTTGGCAGAGACAAATTTATTGAAAATTAGCTGTTATTTGGGAGAAATGGGAAAGGGCCTGAGGACATGGTTCTGTAATTCTTATGAAAGGGACTGTCACTATATGGTGAGGGGAAGCACCACAATGGAATGGATATTCTAGAGCTAAAGGAACCCTGAAAACCTGTGGTGGAGGGGTATACCTATAGGTACAAGTAAATTGTTTTCTGGTACACAATGCACAGAAGAAATACTGGTGTGATGAAAGTTGAATGTAGAAAAACAGTCAATAGTAAATAAGCATTTATTAAGCACTTACTATTGGTAGGCACTGTACTGAGTATTAGGGATGAAAAAAGAGGCAAAAGACAGTCTCTGGTCTCAAGGAGCTCACAATCTAATGGAAGCCTTTTGGTATTTTCTTCCCTTTGTCAGAATGACACTGGAAAACTAAACTCCTTCTTTCTCCTCATTATATATTGTTGTGTTTGTCCTTCCTTCTCAAAGAGGACCATGACATCAAGATGATGACATGACTTGCAGTTGACTTTGATTTGAGTGAGTGAAGGCTGACATATACATATATATATAAATCATAATTCAGTGCAATGGAAAGGGCACTAACTCTGGAACCAAAGGACTTGGGTTCAAATTCTGCTACTTATAGTTACTATTTTTTTTTGAGCAAGTCACTTAACCTCCCTGAACCTTAGTTACCTCAGCTACAAAATGAAGGTATTGGACTAAGTGGCCTCTGAGGTCTCTTTTAGCTCTAGTCTAGATCAATGATCCTTTGTGATTCTTAGATTATATCTTTCTTTGCTTCTCTGTCACTATCCATTTCTCTTTCCACCTTTTGCTCTGTGTATCTTTCCATTATTCAGTCTCTATCTATCTCAACTTCACATTTATGATCAGGAAACTCTCTTTGTTTGTCTAATGAGGGTTTATGAGGCAATTTTTAAGATAGTTTATTGGGAAAAGGTATTAAAAGGAGTCCAAAAGATTAATTATCATCCTACCGAAATGTCAAGAAGTCAGGAGGCAGTGTCCTGTGGTGACTTTGAGGATCAAGTAGCCACTTCAACACCCACTGTAGGACTGACTCCATCACTGTGTAATAAAAGCTCTCTGGAGATGGGGTGATCTCAGACTCCAACAGGTGCGTCCCTGAGCTTATTGGGCCTATCCCTTTCAGAAAGAGGGTGAGAAAGCCCCAGGGCTCAGTGTGTTTCTCAAAGGCAGGGATGGCAAAGATCCTTTGTAGTTTCCTTAAAGTCAAATCATGTTTAGCAATCAGATTCCTTTTTGCTGCGATCTAAGCCCAATCACCATACTGTACCATACATGTGTTTGTCTGGCTCGTAGGAGGTGGATGTGATTACTAGATACCACAATAATTAGAGGTGATTTCAGGAAGCTCAGGGTTAACTTGAGTCTCCACAACTGACTGAGCAACTGAGTAGGGGGACATCCTGTTAGTGGCTGTTTTCTTCCCTCCTCACATCCCCTATGTCTGATGCAATATGCTTAGTTTCATCTCTTTCCTGGTTAGCACCTCCTTTTGCTTAATGGTGTGTCCTTGGAGGATTGAGCCTTACGGGAATTTCAGCAGAGAATGGGAGGTAGTTTCCCTGAGGTGCTGAGCCACATTCTTGAAGGCTTAGAAACAATTCATTCATTCAACAAATACTTAGCACTTAGGGAGATACAATTTTATATAAATATGATCCCTATTCTCATGGAATTTAACATCTAGTAAGGGGATAAGATATAAACCCAAGTAACCATAATATATAACAGTACATGTTAAATGCATTAGATAAGTAGAGAACAATAATCTCAGTGGGAAGATTATTACCAGAAAGAAGGATAAAGGAAGCCTTCATGGAGGAAGAAACATTTGAGTTATTCTTTCATGAAAGAGTAAGAATTCAACAGGTAAAGAGGATGAAGCACAGTTCAAAGCACAGGAATATAGGAAGTAGCATAAGCAGTAGCATAAAGATGAGACACACACTGTAGGAGCAGTCTAAGGTAGATGGGATGTAGTTTGTGTGGAAGGAAGTAATATGACTAGGAAAGCTGGGTAGTGCCAAGTTGTGGAAGGTGTTGAATGCCAGGCAAAGTGGTTTGGATTTTGTTCTGTAAGTGATAGGAAGCCTCGGAAGATTTTTTTAAAGAGGAGTGACATGATCATATCTATATATAAGTATCCATATAAAAGACTGACTTGAAGTGAGAGAATAGATTCAGAAAGGCCTCTTAAGAGGCTATTGCAATAGTCAGAAAATGGTAATGACTTCCTTTGTCTAGAACAGCTACAGTGACAATAGAAAGAAAGGGATATATTTGAGAGATCTTAAGGGAGTGGAATTGACAGCATTGGTTAATTATTTAGTTAATTTAGAGAGGTGAGGAGAAGAAAGAATCAAAGATAACTTAAAATTGTAAGTGTGAGATACAGGGTGAATAATGAAGCAATATCAGATGGGGAACTATGGAGGAAACTGGTGGGGCCCTGATAGGGACTATATTCAACTATTTGAAGATTTTTCATAAGGAATACTGATGACATTTGTTTTCTGTGGCCTCCGGGACGGAACAAAGGCCAATGTGTGTCAGAGTCTGGGAAGATTTGGGATCAACATAAAGAACTGCCAACAATTGGAGCTGTCCAACACTAAAAAGTCTGCTTCAAGAATGGAGGGTGCTCATCCTTGGAGGTGCTGAAGCAAAGCATGAAATCGGGTGGGTGATGTAGAAGGGATTTCTGCTTTTAATGGGTGATTGGACTCAAGATCCCCTGGGGTCTCTTCCTGTTTTATGACAAGTGAAATGCAAGTAGGAGACATTATCAAGTGAGTCTAAGACTCCATGATTCTAGGGAAGACAAATCAAGTCAATTGTTTGAGCTCTGGGAAATTAGCAAGCAAGCATTGAAACCAACTCATTCTTCCCCTGAGCCTACTAGAGGTGGTTCCTGTTTCATTCAGGTTAGATTGGTCTGACTTGTTTCATATTTGGCACAAACAATCCCCAGGGTTCAGTGGTAAGGCAGATAAACAGACCCTGCATTTACAAAGGGTGAGTGTGATCATAACGGATAACATTATTCTGTTAGAGAGAGGTTTGCAGTAATCTAAGTAACTGAAGGAAAGAATTCACTTTCTTCACCTGCTTTAGAGTCAAATATTCCAATGTCTAATGACCTGTCCCTTAGAGGCCATTCCCCCGGCTGTGACCACACTCTCCTCTGGAATGATCTGGAATAGAGTCAGTTAGTCCTGATCCAATCACTTCTGCTGCCTGGTAGGCACCTCAAAAGTTTAATTCAGTTCAAGTGAACAGACCTTCATTAAGTTCTCTTTATAGAGAGCGCTGTTCAAGGCCTGAAGAGATTCAAGATTTAGTTGGTACTTAACAGCCTAATAAGACACTAACAGATATAACTATAAGAGACAATAATCCATAGAGAGGAACCATAGAGTAAAGGCTAGAGACCTTAGTCCTTGGGAAGGAAGACTTGGCTTCAAGTTCCAGCTCAGATACATACTGTCTATGTGACCCTAGAAAAATCACTTAACCTCTCAATGCCTCCCAGACAACTCTCTAAGACTATTAATTAGAGAACAATTCCCATTCTGCGGTAATGGAGGGAATTCCCTGTACAGATAAAATCAAAGATCCAAATCTCTCTGTCTCTCTCTCTCCCTCTATCCCTTGCTCTCTCTCTTTCTGTATGTGTGTGTGTGTGCGTGTGCGCGTACAGGGTAGCATTTAACTTTTTAGCAGAGAGATAGGAATTGATTCCTAAAAGGAGTACAGGATGGGAAGAAAGAGTACCCCCTTAGTGGGCACATTACCCAGTCCTATGTCTTCCCTGATCTTCAGAAGGCAGGATGTTCATAAGGCCCCTGGATGGTTATCCTACTAGAGAATGTGCTACACTGGGCATCTGGAGAACTAAGTTCTCCCCGAAGCTGTGCTACTGCCCGTTTACTTTGTGACTTCCAGCAAGCAGGTTCCTTTATTTCTCTGGGTCTACCTAACCTTGCTCCCAGTGAAAAAATGGTGGAACATGAAGAGAAAATACTCTTTTGTCTGGACTGGGTAGAGTGTAGACCTGCCTGGAAACAAGGCACAGAACAAAATGGCTTCTCTAAATTTACCCCACCTTAATGCATCTGGGGAGAGATCCTTTACATCTTCTCTCTTGTTGGCTTCACCACCTCCAGGAGGTTTAATTCAATTGTCATCTCTAGGTGAATAATTCTCAAATTTATGTATGTTGTACATATAGGATTAACAATGGTCCAAGACAGAAATACCACTACTCTGGATTTACTTTTGGTTGCCTCTGGGCCTTCATATAGTTTTAGTATATTCAATTCAATTCAGCAATCATTAATTAAGTGACTGGTATGTTCTCAGCATATGATTCACCCCAGTCTCTCTCCTGAGAGCCAGTCCCACATTCCCAGTTGCCTCATAAATGGTTCTACTTAGATGATTGATAAGCATATCTAGCTCAGCTTGTCCAAAATTATAGAACTCTTTATCTTTCTCTTTCCCACCCAAAACTTGTCTCCCTTCCAAAGCTCTCTATTTGTTTTGAAGGCATTAGGTGATCGGTAACTTGGCTTCCTTCCTTTCTCACTTCCTCCCCACCCCACCCTTATCTAATCAGCTCTAGCAGCACAATATCTTTTGCATCAGTTCCCTCCTCGGTATTTGAGAGGCAGCTGCAGCTACCCCGGTTCAGACCTCAACTCTTGTTGTTGTAAGAGGCTCTTGATTTATCAGTCCAATTTCTGCCTCTCCTCTCCCCCAACCCCTCGCTATCAATCCCTCCTCCACACAACTGCCAAAACAATCTTACCAAAGTACAAATCTGACTGGTACATTCCTGCTTAAGAAACTTCACTGACTTTCAATTGGCTTAAGGATGGAATACAAACTCCTCATTTGGATATTTAAAGCTATTCACAGTCACACTCTTATCTGCCTTTTCATACGTTTCACATGGTCCCCCTTCCCCTATTCTACTTACCAGTCTAACCACCTTACCTGCTGTCTCCAGATCTGTTTTATATCTGTCATCTACATACTTTTAAAATGGGTCTCTCCCTCATTGGAATGCATTCTCTCCTCACTTTCTCTTCTAAAAATACTTAGCTTCCTTCAAGGACCAGTTCAGGTGCCAACTCTTATGGGGCACCCTAGTTGTGGGAGCTTCTTGCCTCTTCAGGTTATATTGTATTTCTTTATTTGTTTCAATGTTGTATCTCCCCAGTAGAATATAAACTCTTTGAGGTCAGGAACTGTTTCATTATTGCTTTTGTAGTGCCTTTGTTCAATACCTTGAACATCGCAGCTGCCTAATAAATACTTTGAATTGAATATAATGAAAATATAAGAAAGCCCAGAGGCTCTTTTTAAAGTTAGCCAGGAATAAATAAAGTATCATGGTATTTCTCCCTCTTAACCCATTTCTACACCTATATACACAGAATACCATCTTTGTTCTTCCAGTCCTTTCTTCACTTGAGCCAACCTCTAAGGCACACGTGATGTTTGCTTGCAGTGGTGTTCCCTCCCTCCTTACCTGCCAGTTCTTCAAATCAGAGTCTTCTGATCTCCTCAGGGGAAACTTCTCTGACCTAGTAAAAGCCAATCCTCCAGGCCTGCCTTACCCTACCCAAAACAAACATTTCCCACATCGTCCTCCCTTTGTATACCTCTTACTCTATATCTGTATATTTCCTATCATACCCTGGCTGCACCTTGGATTATTTCCTCTCAGCTTTTTGAATTAATAAAAATAGTATAAAATCTTCAGGTGGGTATGCCATTTCCCAGACATCCATACCCATGTGGTATTGGTAAGGTCTGCTTTGCACTGGAAACCTTGCCCCAAATCCTTCATTGACCAAGGGTTAATTCAGGTTGAGCTATCTTCTTAGTAAATCCTGTAGGTGGGCCAGACCTCCACGAGATATCTGGTATCTTCTCCTCCCAGGAAAGAGTCATTATAGCAGTTTTACCTAGATTCCAGAAACAGATCCCATAGTCCCACCTTCCCTTTAAACTTTGATTCAATCAAATAAGTTTTTACTATGCCCCATTAAGTGCTTAACAATGACTGTATGGATGAAACAACCCAGAACTATGCAAGGAGGGAATTAACATACTATTGATGAGGGAAATTATGTTGTTGTTAATGCAAAAACTTCTAGGATTTAGGAGCTAGAAAAGACTTTAGAGAACTAATCCAGCCTCTTCTTTTCACAGGTGAGGAGACTGAGGTCCAAAGTGGGGATGAATTGTCCAAAGTCTCACAAATAATTAGGGGCAGAGCTGGGGCTGAAAGAAAGAATCTTATATTTAGAGTCAGAGAGAGGACTTGCTTTACCAGGTAACTATCTTTGATTTCCAGTAATGTCAATGACTATCTATAAGACCTTGGATAAGTCATTTAACCTCCCTGGACCTCAGTTTCCTCATCTGTAAAATGAGAACTAAATTATTTCTAAAGTCCCTTCCAGCTCTAAATCTAAGATCTTAAGACCCAGGCTTCCTGAGTTCTAACCCAGGATATATGGAAGTAGGAGTTTTTGCTGTTGTTGTTCAACTTAATAAACATTTATCAAGTCTTATTATGTGGAGCCTTACTTTTAAGGTTTACTACCAGAGTACTGGCAATACAAAAACAAAAAGAAGCTCACATTGTTTTTAGGTGGGGTAGAGATACCATGGTACATAAAGAAGTAGGTACAGGTACTTTGAAACAGTACAGATTAACTACTAAGAGAATAAGGGAAGATTTAACTGAAGAGGTGACATCTGGGTTAAACCTGGAAGGAAAATTAGTATTCTGACCTGAAGAAATTAAAAGGGAGTGCATTCAAGGCTACAGAGACTGCTATGAGAGTACAAAGGCAGGAGATGGATGGCAAATATTACAGTGAAAAGAGCACCAGACTCAGAGTCTGAGAATCTGGGCATGAATTCTGTCTAGGATACCACTATTTTATTAGCCTCTCTGGGCCAGAGTTTCCTAATTTGTAAAATATTGGAGGTGGAAGTGTACCAGATAAAGTGGCTTGCTGCTACAAATCCCTAAAACTCCTGTGGTCCTTTGAGTCAGAGTACGAACATGGTGCCTTGAATTAAATCTACTTTACTTCCCTCTTTCCACTTGAGGGAGGGAAGGCAGTAGAATGTGGTGTAAATGGCACTGGAGTTGAGTTGAGAAACTTGGTTTTTAATCTTGACTCTGTTACATAATAGCTGTGTGACTTCAGGAAATTTATTTCAAATGTCTGAGACTCAGTTTCCTCATCTGTAAAATGAGAATGCCTGTCCTGCCAATCTCACTGGATTATATGAGTTAGCAAATACATGTGAAGGAATACTTTGAATTAGATAGTAAATGGAAAAGCACTGAACAAGAACAAGGGATTGTTAATATTTTAATACATCTTTATAACTGACTAGGAGAGGTACTTTTCTCTAAGCAAGTTACTACCAAACCCTGTTGCCTGCTCCCAGAAGAGAAGAGAAGCTTCCCTCTCCGCCCCCACTCTCCCACCCACAGCAGGAAGTGCCAAAGATAGACTTAAAAACCTGATGCTTCACCACCAGGATGTCTCCAAGGCTCACCATGGTTTGCACCCATGTTGCTCCTAGAAACTGTGAGAAAACAGCCATTGAAGCAGATAGTGCCTGAAGGTGGGAGGGGGAGAGGGAGAAGGAGAAGCTCAGGGGTGAAAGAAGAAGGCTTCTGAGATTAACCATCCAATCAGGAGTCATTAAGGCTCCCTAGAGCATAACCCACAACTGAACAGGAATAGAAATGGAGTGGGGGAAGGGGGGAGATGGAAAACCCCTCAGTTGGCAGCTCCTTCGGATGTGCCCAGTTTCTACTGCCCTTCTTTCAAAGAACTTGGCCTTTGCCTACTGCAAAGAACACTCTCAGCGCTGTCCTTGTTTATATGGAATGCTCACTTCTACCTTTGGAAATTTCAAAGTCCGCTCATTCTGGAAGACAATTGGTGCCCAGTGTCCAAATGCTGCCATCATGAGGTGCCTATGGCTCCTGGCATCCCACCCCTTTGCCTTGTGGAAGCTGAGCCATCTTAGGTTTCAGCTGGGATCTATAAATATGCATACAGCTATTTATACATAAAGGCAAAAGAATGCCTTTGCTCATGATGTTCCCTATGCTTGAAATGTCCTCTCTTACCCTTTCTGCCTACTGCATACCTACCTATCCTTTAAAGTCCAATTCAAAAGGGCTTTTCTCCATGAAACCTTCCTTGATGCTCCACATAGTCCTTTGTTTTGCACCCATCTGATGAACTTGCTTCAGTACTTCAGAGGACCCACGATCTATTCTACCTGGGTACTCTCAAAGAGGAGAAAATTCAAAAGGAATCCAAAAGACACGGATGGGTTTATTATCCAGAAAGTGACTGAGAACCATTAACAGGTCTTTATCTACCCACATGCCTATGTTCTTTCTGATGCACTTTATGTATTATGTGTTTGCAGTTTATCCTCCTACAAAATTATAAATTCCATGAAGCCAGGAAATATATCTTAAGGGTAGGAAATGGAAATGTGTCTTATTTAAACTTGTGCCCTCCCTAGTGAGATAACAATAGTAACTGGCATTTATATAACACTTTAAAATTTGCAAAGCATTTTACATACATTGCTTCGTGAGAGCTACGAGACAACCCTGCGAAGTAGGTCTTAACAATTATGGTCTTGTTATCCATATCCATCTCTCATGGCTGAGAAAACTGCGGTTCAAAGAAGTCAAAGGACTTGCAGGGAGTCACACAGCTAGTAAGTGTCAGAGGTGGTATTCAAACCCAACGTCTCCAAGTTCCAAATCCAGCTTTAGATTCACCAATGGCCTCCAAAGTAGGGAGCCATACAGTCCTAGTCAATTGTGGCATGACCCCAAGGGGCAACCAACTGGAGGGTGGAAGGTGGATCCCATCTCATCCTTTATAGACAATCATAGGTTTTGACTTAGACACAACTATACTCTCCGCCTCAGTCATTATCTTTCAATACTTCCCGCATTCCACCTCCTCCTGCAGCTGGCCTCCCATGTCTGTTCATGCTCCACACCTCTCCCTTTCTGCCTAGGGCACCTAAAACAATTGGGTTAATGCCATCAAGGAAATTCCTCCCAACAATACACCGCATTCTACCCCTAAGACCACCTTACTGTGGTGGACTCAATACTTTGGAGCAATGATTATTGAATAAGTGTTGCCCCATAATGCCCTTCATTTTTCATAAGACAGAGTGAGTCACATAGAATGGGATGCCATTTTCATCAAATATCTCATTACTTTCCAAGACTGATCTTTCTTTGAAACTTCTCTTTTTATAAGTCATTCCCCAATTGATAAATGGTCAAAGGATATGAACAGGCAATTTTCAGAAGAAGAAATTAAAGGTAACTATGAACATATGAAAAAATGCTCTAAATCACTATTGATTAGAGAGATGCAAATCAAAACAACTCTGAGGTACCACATCACACCTATAAGATTGGCAAACATGACAGAACAAGAAAATGATAAATGCTGGAGAGGGTGTGGGAGGGTTGGAACACTAATTCATTGTTGATGGAGCTGTGAGCTCATCTAACCATTCTGGAGAGAGGTTTGGAACTATGCCCAAAGGGCTACAAAAATGTGCATACCCTTTGATCCAGCAATATCGCTACTAGGGCTGCCAAATACTGGAAGTCAAGGGGATGGCCCATCAATTGGGGAATGACTGAATAAATTATGGTATATGAATGTAATGGAGTACTATTGCGCCATGAGAAATGATGAACAAGAAGACTTCAGGGAGGCCTGGAAGGACTTATATGATGTGATGCTGAGCAAAAGGAGCAGAACCAGGAGAACTTTGTGCACAGCAATGACCACAGTGTGCGAGAGTTTTTTCTGGTAGACCTAGAACTTCGTAATAATGCACAAACTAATTTTAAAAAAAAATCCCAATGGTGGTTTTCTAAGGCAAAATGCCTTCCACACTCAGAGAAAGAAATATGGAATTCATTCACAGAATGCAGCAGATCATATTTGTGTGTGTGTGTTTTAGTGTATTATGTTTTGATTTGTTATATGATTTCTTCCATTTATTTTAGTTCGACTATAGTGAAAACATATTCAATAGGAAAGTATATGTAGAACCTATACAGAATTGTATGCTGTCTTGGGGAGAGAGTGGGGTAGTGGGGGATAGGTGTGGGGGTGTTAAAATCTTAATTTTATGGTATTGATTGTAGAATATTGAAAAATATTAATTAGATTTTAAAAAAGAGAGAAACTTCTTTTTTTCTGTTAAGGACACCATCTTCTGTCTGGTGTTCCAGGTTCTCAACTTCCTTGTCATCATTGATGCTTCACTCAACTGAAACCACTCTCTTCAAAGTTACCAATGATTTCTTATTTAACAAAACTGATGGTCTTTTCTCAACTCTTGTCCTTCTTAACCTCTTGACCTTACATTATGGATAACCTCCTAGATGGTTACCCTCTGCATTCTGGATTGCTAAAATGATATATGTTGTCACCTTTAAAAATTCTCCTATCTGCATACCTTTAAAGCTTGGAATAGAATTTTCTACTTAAAAATCTTCCAAATGAAGAGTTTCAGAGGAGGACCCCAACTCTGACCTGGGTGACCAATAGGAATAAACTTTCAGGAGGCGGTGAAAAGATGAAGTCAAGTGTAACAATATACCTCATTCAGCAATCCCAGAACTGCATATATTCTGATGAGGTTTAAGTATCAACCTCCAGGGAGAACATGACAGTAGTCTTAAGTTAAGTTACCTAATCCTGTGTTTAACATATCTTTTGTGTGAGGAAATAATACCTGTCTCATACCTGATTAATATTGTACATTGAGTACCTTTCTGCTTTCCCCTTTGGGAAAAGAGCAGACATGAGGCAAAACATAAGCTTTAAGTAAAGTGTCCCTAGGGCAATGAGTAGGGATGTATTAAGACAAAGAGTATGAAAAAAGGGAGACTATTTCCTCTCATTAAATGCCAGACTATACCCAATGACCGAATCTGGTCAAGGGTCTGAGTCTAGAGATGAGACAAGTCGCTAAGGGAGGGGAGGAGAAGGAAGTACTATTGCCCTCTGAGGTTCAGCATGGGGTATTTCTGTCCAATATAAATAAGTATATATGAATATTTGGGGAGGGGTTGCTCAAAAATGTTTTGCTTATGAAGTGCCTAGCACTGTATCATTAAGGTATTTGTTGAACTGGATTGAATCATCACAAGGGCTTTGTCCCACAGACCCAGCTCACATGGCCCATTCTGCTAGACCCAAACATAAAAGCTTCATCCTGTTATCCCTTATTTAAAAATCTGCCTAAAAAGCTAATTCTCTCACTTTCTTTCTGCCTCTCAGACAGATGCCTCTCTGAAAGATGCTAATTGTTCTACTTATCACTTAAATGAGGATTCTTAAATTCTATAAGCACTGCCAGACAGGCCAACCCAGTGCCAGACACATCCTGGACAGACAAAAAACACCATAGAATACATATTCACGCTCCCACCTCAGTACCTTTGCTCAGGCTGTTTCCTACAACCTAGAACCTGGAATGGCTTCCCCATCCTTCTCTCTTTCTAGTTGAATTTCAAATTCCTTGAGCATATAAATAATGCCTTAGAATTCTAGAATCTCAGAGTTAGAAGGAACTTCAAAGGTCATTGACACAACCCACTTATGAACAGAAATATCCTCTTCAGCATCTTCAGCAAATGGGTCATCCAGCCTACATTTGAATTTGAAACCTTTAGAGACGGGAAGCTTATTAATCACCAGTAACATTCATTAACTAACTCTTCTCCCATTTCTGCTCCTGAGTCTCCAGGCTTTTCCACCTCAACCCCAGCTGCCTTCTCAACCAGGAGATGCCTTCATTCCTAGCCCCCTCCCTTAATTGGTGAGTTCCTGCCTGGAAACTTCACTTGAGAAGTTCCCAGGCTCACTTCTCTCCCAGCTCTGCTACTAGGAGATAGGCATATATTTGTAGGGAGATGGAAAGGAGCCTGAAAAGAAAAAGCAATTGAAGACAAAGAAGAAAGATATTACTGTTGCAGTTAGGTCCTGAAAGAGGTAAGTCAGAATAAGATGATCAAGGGTGTAGGTAAAGGCATTATTCTTTTTTTTCATTTTTAACATTTTTTCCCAACTACATGTAAGAAAATTTTTAAACAATCTTTTTTTTTAAGTTTTGAGTTCTAAATTCTATCCCTCCCTCCCTCCCTCCCTTCCCTAGATGGTAAGCAATCTGGTATAGGGTATACAAGTGCAATCATGTAAAACATTTTTATATTTACTAATTTTGTGAGGGAAAAACTTGAACAAAATAGAAGGAAAGAGAGAGGGAGGAAGGAAAGGAGAAAGGAAGGAAGGAAGGAAAGAAGGAAGGAAGGAAAAGAAAAAGAAAGAAAGAAAATGAAAGTATGTATCACCATGTATTCAGATGCCATCAGTTCCTTCTCTGGAGATGGACATCACTTTTTATCATGAGTCCTTTGGGATTTTCTTGTATCAATGTGTTGCTGAGAAGAGCTGTCATTCACAGTGTTGTAACTATGTACAATATTCTCTTGGTTCTGTTCACTTCACTCTGTATCAGTTCATGTAAATCTTTCGAGGTTTTTCTGAAATCATTCTGCTCATCATTTCTTATAGCACAATAATATTCCATTACAATCACATACCATAACCTTTTCAATCATCTCCCAATTGATTGGTCCACCCTCAATTTCCAATTTCCAATTCTTAGCCACTACAAAAAGAGCTGTTATAAATAATTTTGTACGAATAGGTTCCTTTCCCAAAGACATTGGTCGTAAAGAGGACTGAGGAAATTTCTTTTTCTGTGACCAGAAGAATGGAGGAGAGAGTAGATGTTGCTGCTGCATTTTCAGAGATAGAGGAGGGGAACTGAAGGAGTTCACATCACATACCCTTCATCTCAGTGAAGTAGGAAGGCAGTCAGTCGATAAGTATTTATTAAGTACCTACTATGTTATGTCATATTAGGTTGTTTGTTGTAAGTAAAGGGTTGTAATTGGAACATGACCACAGTATAAAGGGTATGGAATAAAAGATATGAATCAAAAAATTTTAAAAAAATCCCTGCAATTGTTGCCAAGTCTTCCCTCTTACTGGATATAAAACCTTGGGATGATGAGACAGATATGGAAAAATTGGAGGAATGTGTCAGAAGCACGCAGACAGATGGCTTGGTCTGGGGATCTTCTAAACTAGATCCAATGAGAAACTTCAGATACAACATGTAGTTGAAGATGATAAAGTTGGACAAATATGCTAGAGAAACAGATAATTGCCTTTGAAAACTAGGTACAGTCCATGGATATTGTTGCCTTCAATAAGGTCTAAAACCTACCATCCTTGAAAGTTGCATTTAAATAGAAATATTTGTAAGCAAGAAAAACAACTGAATAGCAAACAGTCCAAGAGTTAAAGTAGTATTCATAGAATGACAAAATGCCTAAATGAAGACCTCCAGTGCCTTGGGTAGGTTCTCCAGGGATGGTTGATGGGAATATAAGAACAGGATAAAAAGACTTGGAATGGAGATAGGTTGCAATTTCTACCACTGTAGGAAGTACCAATATCAATGAGGTCACCAAATCAGCCCTCAGTGTAAAGAAGACTTGTCCCAGAAGAGTAGCAATGAGGAAGAGGCTCCAATTCATCTGCTTCAAAGGTGATGAGAATTCTCCCAGAATACCCTCTCTGGTTTATAAAGTCAAAGAGGGAATGAATAAAATGTACTCAGACTTATTCATCAAACCCCAGAATGTCAGCATAAATAGAATATTTAGAGAGGAAAGTCAAGGATGGTAAAAGGAGTTTCTTTTTTTTCCTCACCTTGCATTCTTCTTTTCCCACCACCTCATATTCTTTTACCCTATCCTGAAATCTCTCATTGAAATTATTTTGATGGAACTGAGTAGCACTGAGACATCATAGATTCATAGATTTAGAGTTCAAAGCAATTTCAGAGGTCATCTAGTTCAAAACTTTATATATGAGGAAAACTGAGGCCCAGAGACATCATTTGTTCAAGGTCACTCAGGTAGCAAGTAGCACACAGGTAACAAACAGCTTGAGCCATTAAGTGGTGTAGTACACAAAGTACTGAGTGTGGACTCAGGAAGACTCATGTTGGTGAGTTCAAATCTGGCCTCAGATGCTTACTAGCTTGTGTGACCCTGGGCAAGTCATTTAACACTACTGCCTCAGTTTCTTCATCTATAAAATGAGCTAGAGAAGGAAATGGCAAACCACTCCAGTATCTTTGCCAAGAAAACCTCCAATAGAGTCACAAAGAATCAGATGTGACTGAACAACAACAAAATAAGTAGCAGAGCCCATGACCAAATCCATATCCTTTGACCCCAAATCCGTTGTTTATTTCTACTGTGCCTCTCCGCCTCACTTAGGTCCTAACCCAGGACACCCTTCAGAGTCCTCTTCTGGCTGCTTCTTTGGAATCAACTATTTGTTAGTGAACACACTTTTCACCCAGAAGTCAGAGGCAACTCCCAGCTTAGAGCTTCTCGACTAATTGGATTATGGTTGTTCCCCTGAGCATTACAACACAATTTGGTTCACACATTATTTTCTTGATAGATTCTCACAGCTCCCAGAGGAGGAAGCAATGAATTCCTAGAGGTTTTGAAAATGAGTAAACGGAGATGAGGTATTGCAACATGCCTTTTTGCTTTGCTGTATCTGACTCTTATTTTACAGACCTAAACTGTGTGTCGTTGTATCTTGTCAACTGGTTTCTTTAACCCGAAGGTCAAAACTCCATGAGGAGAGCCACCTGAGGTTCCTCTGGTGTTATGGATAGAGAGCAGAAAGGTGGTGCTCCAAATAACTTCTGATGATGCTAGTGGTGATGGGTTTCTATCACAGAGACAGGATAATCTAGCTTTCCCCACCTCTGCCAATTTCTTCCTTTCCTCTGACTCACTCCTTTCTGTAGGATCCTCCTGGCTTTGCCCCTATTAAATGCTATTCCAGGCCCTTCAGTGGAAGAAGGAAGGTTGTACTTGTTTCAGTTCTTGTGTTGGAACTATGTCCAATGCCAAGATCAAACATTCTTCCAGAGGACCAATGATGAAGTATACCATGTATTATGTTCCTGACAGAGAAATGACAGATTTAGGGTGATATAGATAGATAGATCTGTATATAGTCAATGAGGGGATTTAGGGAAAAACTAGGTTTCTGTTCATTTTTAAAAATTTAATCAAATGGAGATGTTGGCAGAGGCGCCACAGATGTGGAATGTCGCGTTTTCAGGTGAATCATTATATTGTTAGTTTCACTTCATCATTTTACTTTAGCACAAGAGTCTTTTCTTGGGGTGAGGGTAATCTGTAAATGTTTGTATTGTAAAAACAAACACATCAATACATTTTTTAAAAAGTCATAGCACCATAGTAATTCAGAATTGAAGGGAACCATAGACTTTAGCGCCCCCATTCTATAGAAAGAAAAATGATGCCCAGGGAAATTAAATGACTTCCCCAAAGGCACATACTGTAGATAGTAAAAATGGTAGAGCTAAAATTCAAAATCATTTTCCTAGCTTCCAAATCCAGAACTCTATTTGAAATAGATTCTCACTAAAGGACTTAGGACTGAAGGAGTCCCCCAAATCTTTCTTCAAATGAAATATTTGCAAAGGGCTTAGCCCAGTGCTTGACACACAGTAGGTACGTAATAAATGCTTGTTCCCTTCTCTCCCCCTTACCTCCCTGGGGTATTTGGATTTTGAAAGCTGAGCAAAGTGAGCACAACGCTTACGTCCCCTGAAGGAATGAGGATCTAATATAGGAATCTTAGGTACCAGATGTCAACACCAGCTGCCTCAACCAGCTGCTTCCATGGCCGTGACAAATAGAGGGTTCTCAAAAATGCTCGTGCAAACAAAGCCTCACTCTGCTACCTTCATGCTCCACAGATTCAGCCTTGGCTCTGCTAAATTTCCTGTTTCCTGGCGACTGCATGTCTATCACTCTGGTCTGATCCTTTCTTGGCACCTGCTTTGATACTTCCCTGGTGCTTTGCAAAGACCATTGACCTGTTGTACCACAGAGACTAATTTCCATCAAAAGAACCAGTCATGTCTGCAGTTTTCCTTCCTTGAAACAGATCACCTAGGGTGCTAACCTGGCCCCAGGGCCAGTCAGGGACATCAGTGACAGACTCCCTGCTGGAGGGGTAGAGTGGGGGGTGGGAAGTAGAGCACCTAGTACCAGAGGGGAAGTTAAATTCACTTTACCAATCTCATTACAGATTAAAAAAAAAAAAAGTTGAGGCCTAGAAAGGTCTTAGGTCCCACAGCTATGGAACAGTAGGGTCAGTTTTCGATACTAATGATCACCTATGATCTCTTCTCAGCTCTGCTCAGCAACACAGTGATCCAAGACAAGTACAAAGGACTCAAGAAGGAAAATGCTATCCCCATCCAGATAAAGAATTGATGGACTCTGAGTGCAGATCGAAGCATATTTTTTTATGTACTTTATTCTTTTTCACATTTTTCCCCTTTTGATCTGTTTCTTTTTTCACAACTGTGACTAACATGGAAATATGTTTTACATGATAGCACATGTATAAACTATATCAAATTGCTTACCATTTTCGGAAGAGGGGAGGGGAAAGAGGGAGAAAAATTTGGAACTCAAAATCTTGTAAAAATGAATGCTAAAAATTGTCTTGACATGTAATTGGGAAAAAAAATAAAACACTATTTTAAAGAAATAGTTAATCTGTCCTCTTGTAAGTAAAAGGTATCCGACTTGTTAAACTAATCTATATTAAAATTTTACTGTTCTCTTAAAGAGGACACCTGATTATCAGTTTTTTCACTTTCCTATTAGATGATCACAAAGCACAGAGAACCAATTGATGCCACTCACTACACCCCTTATCCCACTTTGGTCTCCTAGATGGAAGGTGCTCCACTTAGGTCAAACCAGGTTCCTACAGTCTGTGTAAACTGGCCACGCCCATTTCCACCTCCATACCTTTGCTCATGCTGTTTTGCCCTGTCTGGAATTGACTGATTCATTCAACAAACATTTACTGAGCATATTTGAGACCCTGTGCTATGGGCTGAGGAAATATAAAAATCAAATGAGACAATTCAATAAAATGTAATACCTCCCCCATCCTATTTGTTTAAGTTCTAGTTATCCTTCAAGATTCACCTCATCTCACCTCCTACCTTCCCACACTGACTCCTAGATTTCCAAAAACATGTTTTATCTCTTACAGCAACTAATTTCTATTTGGCTGGGTGAAGGGAGTAAAAAGTAGGTATGTCAGCTGTGCCCTCCATAGTGCCCAGACTACTTGTATACTGGACCACAACCCTAGGATGCAGCCGAAGTGGCAGAGGATGAGGGTCCTAGCCTCTATTTCCTTTGTGCCTTATGAATAGACCAGCCCCAAAATCTACATTGTTAGAAAGTGGTGCCATTACCCTGGACCTCTAGGTCATTCAGAAACAGAATCAAGAAAACAAGGCAAAAGTGACTCTAAGCAAAAAATTCTTCAGAGCCAGTTTGACTTGTACACACATGTGTTGAGGTTTGTGGTGCTAGGGGACCCCAAAATACCTACATGCCAAGTCCTGCTCGAATGAATTCACACAAGCCTTCTTAAAGCCAAAGAAAAACAAAGTTTATTAAAGATTCACAATACTGGGTTGTCTCTTAAGGAGCCTAACCATTTGTAAGGCTTGTATTAATAAGTGGGCCAGATAGAATCTCGGCTAGACAGTCAGAGCTGGATTGCATCTGAGCGCCTTCATGGAGGTGAGATGGAACTTAAATACAGAAAAAAAAAAAGAATGAGGGAAGAATCCAAGTATTGCCAAGTAGTCTGGGGTCCCAGGCATGGTCTTGATAAGGGAGATCGACCTGGAATGTGGATCAAACCCAGGCAGGATCCTGATGGTAGTGGCTGGTTGGCCAGACAATCCACAGTCCTGGCTGGGTGTCTTGGACCTCAAGAGAATGCTAAGGAATAGGATCAAAGCGAGGAATATCAAAAGAATGTTAAATCAAGCAAGGGGAGTCCAAGGAGCCCCCAGGGCCAGGCTTCCAGGGACTCTTAGGACAAATGGAACCAAAACCCTCCTGGTCTGAAGGACCAAGGTCTTGGCTTGGGCTTGAACCTATCACATGGACTGATAGAAACTTCTGACTCCTATTTAATAGACTACTCATTTAATCCACCAGTTCCTTGTGTGTACCTTACATTATCATGACTTCTGCAACAGGAATTGGGACCCAAGGGACCCTGCTCTTGACTTTGAAGAATCCAGACCTGGGCCTCACTGTCTAGCTTACTCTCTTCAAGTTCACAGATCACCAGTTCCCCTGATGAAGTTGCTTCAGAGACCCAGGGCTTTTACCTTCACTCATTTTTTGACCCTTCTTTATTAATGAACCTCCAACACAAGGGACCAAGCCCTTTGACTCTGGCCACTGAATGCAAAGATCTGCTATACTGTATTATTCCTAATAAAATATCTCTCACTTTCTTCCACTTCAATTATAGCTTGGTACCCATTTCTACAACCAATTAGGACCTGCTTCCGCCCTTCCTTTCTTCCTCTGCTATTAAGTAATCTAATACATGTTTTTTCTGGGGATTATTTAAAAATATAGTGTTGGCCTGGGGCACTTTCTGTGGAGCTAGGTATACATTTGCACCCGTTCTGTTGAGGCATGTGCTCTATCTAGCCCTCTGCTAAAGGACATAGATGGCTAGCAACTTTTGAACAATCCCATAGTCACCCTGATGGAGGGAGTGAGGCAGGAGGTAGGGCTTGGTCAAAAAGAAATTAGAGTATGTAAATCTAGAAAAAAAGCAAGATAAGATTATTAGAAGTACATATGAAGAGAGCCTCCTACTACCAGACTAAGTGGTACCAAATTTCAAAGTTATTCTGCTTCATTATAATTCACCACCCTCACCTCAGAAGCCTAAGGCTGACCTCCCTTTGTCTACCATCAATCTCCAAAAGATGGGAGAATACAATGCTCTTAGGAGTCCCAGAAAACTCTTTCTGTATTGGCATCAGTTTACCTGTTTAATCTGACCCAACCTTATTGGTTTATTCCATCCATCAGATGGATATATGGGTAAACCATTTATTAAGTGCTTATTTTATGGCACTGTGCTTGAAACTACATGTGGCTTTCTAGGGCAGTCTTTTATGAAAAGGTTTTGTTCTGTGAATTTTGGATTCAGCCAAAGAGCTACACTTGAGGAGTTAGAGGGCCACATGTAGCCTCCTTGAGGCCACAAGTTCCTCACCCCTGAACTTTATTCTATGATATTAAGCTCATTCTCAGCCATTCAGGAAATATCCTGAATGTAGTCCCATAAAGACTGGCATAATTCAACTAAATGGATCACTTTCAAAATTCACAAAAAATAATCCTTTCCCTTATATTCTTTTAGGGTTACATTTGTTAAATGTAACCCTTTGAGTCCAAACCCTAACCCTACCCTGACAATGTGTATGCTATTTTGCACTTATAGTCCCTGTATCTCCATCAATGTGTTAAGGTTTCAGGTGCTTGGGACCCCAAAATACCAATACCCCAGGTCTTGCCTGAATGAATTCGACTCAAGTCTTCTTTTAGCCAAAGAAAAAAACAAAATATATTAAAGATTTGCCATGTTGAACTGACTCTTAAGAAGTCCCACCACTTGTCTTGACAAATGAGTCAGATAGAATCTGCACTAGAGGTTCGATCTGAGCTAGATTCAATCTAAGCATCTTCACAGAGGCAAGATGGAGTTTACATACAGAAAGACTGGGAGGAATTTAGGGGTGATCTAATAGTCTTGGAGGAGGGGTCTAGGGAAGGTCTTGAGGAGGAGTCTAAGGAGGATCTTGATGGGACTGGGGTGACTAGAAGTCAGAACCAAGAGAGTGGGATTTTACTGGGATCAAGTGTGGGAAGCAGCTTGAGGCCACCAAAAGGTAACAGACAATGGAGGGTTAGACTCTCTCAAGGGTAACAGAGGCATAGCAATAACTGGAGGATTATGGCCTTAGGCAAGCACCAGATCAAGTGGTAAGATTCAAGGAGAGTTCAAGGGAGTTCCTAGAACCTATACCCCATCAGATGGATAGATGGCACAATTATTAGGTGCTTATTGTATGGCACTGTGCTAAGTGCTGGGAACACAACTATAAACAAACAAGATGGCCCTGGAACTTATATTCTAATGGTGAAAGACAACACATAAAAGAGCTTTGGGAAGAGGCTAGCTTGTTGGTAGAGCAGAACTAGTCAAGTGGGAACAAAGCAAGTAGGGCTGCAGTCACTCCCCAAATAGGGTGGATGAGGGAGCCACTGCCCAGCATTGTGTGGGCCCCTAGACAAAGGTCTTCTGGGGCCAGGAAAGGGAAAAGAAACCTGGAGAGAATGTGGAGTAGGCAACAAAGTGAGTATGGCTGGGGTCCCTTGCAAAATGATCATCAGGATAAGATAGCCACTGATAATGGCTGAGGAAGAGGAGGAATGTGGTTGAATCTTTATTTTCTGTAACCAAGATTGTTCATTGAAATGAATCCGAGGGCAACTGCTTTGTGGTGTTATTTTCATTTATGTTACTGAATACATTGTGTATTTTTCTCTTGATTCTACCTTCTCTCTTCTATATCATTTCATACAGGTTTCTCAGTGCTTCTTTGAATTTTCCATATTCCTCATTTCTTATGGCATAATAATATTCTGTAACATCTCTGCTATTCACACTTTGCTTCCAATTTTTTTATTTCCCCAAATGGCATTGCTATGAATATTTTGTTATATATGGAGCCTTTATTTCTATCCTTACCTTCTTGGGATATATGCCCAGTAATAGAGAAGGTATAAAGTGAGCAAGTTTTCTCTCATAATTCCGAATTGTGCAATCAAGATAAAAAAAATCAACTTTACATGTACAAGATAGAAAAGACTTGGCTAAACAGCAATTTCATTTTACAACTTCTGGGTGTTTAAGGAGGTGGCAAGCTCAATATAAGTCAGCAGTATGTGCCATGGCAGCCAAAAAGGCTAATGCTGCCTTAGGTTCCTTTAAGGAGTAGGGAAGGGATGGTTTCATTGTATCATGCCTTGGCTAGACCATATCTGAAATACTGGAATCATCAGCGGACACTACATTTTAGGAGAGGTATTGACAAGTTAAGAGTATACAGAAGAAGGCAATCAGAACAGTGAAAGATCTCTAGATCAGTGGTAGTGAACTCATATATGGGGGGGGTCACTAAACCACACATAGTCATACATGCAGAAATGAATAATTTTAATTACATTAAATTAAAAGGGTTTTGCATAAACAAAGCCAATGCAACCAAGATAAAAAGGAAATCAGAAAGCTGGGGAATAATTTTTTACAGCCACTGTTTCTGATAAAAGCTTTACTTCTAAAATATATAGAAAACTAAGTAAAATAAATAAGAAAATTTATAAGAATCATTCCCCACTTGATAAATGGTCAAAGGATATGAGTAGGCAGTTTTCAGATGAAGAAATTGAAGCTGTCTATAGTCATATGAAAAAAATGCTATGAATTACTACTGATTAGAGAAATACAAATTAAAACAACTCTAAGGTATGACGTCACACCTATCAGATTGGCTGACATAACAAGACAAGAAAATGATAAAGATTGGAGAAGATGTGGGAAAATTGGAATATGAGTGCATTGTTGGTGGAATTGTGAACTGATCCAACCATTTTAGAGAACAATTTGGAACTGTGCCCAAAAGGCTATGCATACCCTTTGACCAAGCAATACCACTTCTAGGGCTGTATCCCAAAGAGATCACACAAATGGAAAAATGACCCACATGTACAAAAATATTTATAGCAGCTCTTTTTGTGGTGGCCAAGAACTGGAAATTAAGGCGATGTCCATCAATTGGGGAATGGTTGAACAAGTTGTGGTATACGAATGTAATGGAATACTATTCTTTTATAAGAAATGAAGATCAGGCAGATTTCAGAAAAACTTGGAAAAACTTATATGAACTGATGCTGAGCAAAGTGAGCAGAACCAGGAAAACATTACACACAGTAACAGCAATATTGTGTGATGATCAACTATGGTAGACTTAGCTCTTCTCAGCAATACAATGATCCAAGACAATTCCAAAAGACTCATGATGGAAAATTCTATCCTCATCTAGAGAAAGAACTTTTGTATTGAATGTATTGAAGCATACTATTTTAACTTTTTTCCCTTTCTTATGGTTTTCCCCTTTTGTTCTAATTCTTTCACAACATGACTAATGTGGAAATGGTTGTTGTCCTTCATCTTCAAAGAGAACCACAATGACATTAACAAGGTTGAGGGGTGATGGGGTACCCCAAAATACCAAGTCTGGTTCGTGCTCAAATGAATTCTACTCAAGCCTTCTTAAAGCCAAAGAAAACAAAGTTTATTAAAGATTCGCCAAATTGGGTTGACTCTTAAGGAGACTAAGCATTTGTGATGCTTGTATTCACAAGTGGTCCAGATAGAATCCCAGCTAGACAGAGTATGAACTGGATTGAATCTGAGAGCCTTCAGGGAGGCAAGATGGGACTTAAATACAGAAAAGACTATGGGAGGGATCTGGGGGGTGGTCTTGTAGTCCAGGGTGATGGGAGGAGGGGTTTAGGAAGGGTCTTGAGGAGAAGTCCAAGGAGGGAATCCAAGGAGGGTCAAAGGCTGGAAACCGCTGGAGGCAATCAACAAACATCAGGCTAGGGGGCGACTTGGTGGGAAGCAGGTGGGGCAATCAAGAGATAACAGACTATGGTCACAGATTTGAGCAGGAAAAGCCAGATTCTGTGAGGAGATACAAGGAAAACTCAATTTGAGTATGAAAAGCCAGGTTAAGTGAGGAGATTCCAGGGGAGCTCAAGGAAGTTCCCAGAGTTTGAACCTCATCAACATCATCATGATAAAGCAAAATTTCAGCATGTCCGACTGTGGCTGATCAGACCCACAGTGAAACAGTATGGGTGATGTCTTTTGATTCGTGTGTAAATTGGATTTAAGTGAGGCAGAGTTACGGGAAGTTGTCAGCATCACTTTCTCCTCCAGAGTCATCATAATCCAGTGGCACGACAGAGTCAAGAGGGCTAGCCATGGCTCAGGATGCAGTGGATGACCTTGGCATCTTCAGTGTCTAACCAAGCTCTAAATGTTCTACATCGCCTGCTCCATCTGTCTTCATGGTGGAACAAACTGTTCTCATCTGCCCATTCCACCAGAGGAAGTCTTCACATGCTTGGGGTAGTCACGCCCCTCCTAACTCACCACTGGGTTTGAGAACCCCTTGCATTCCCTTAACCTGGTTTGGCCTGTCTGCTGAAACAGTTTGCCATGGTGTGGCCGCTGCACATGCTGTAGCTTTTTGGAGACACAGTTGAGAGTTAGGTGGAACAGGTGGATACCAAAGGTGGAAAGAGCCCTGGAAAGGGTTCAGCAGCCATCATACCAAAGGCACTGGTCCTCCCTGAACACACCCTACACCCCAATGTTAATGTGAAAATATGTTGAATATGATTGTACATGCATAACCTAAAATGCACTTTCTGTCTTGGAGAGGGAGGAAAGTAAGGGAGGAGGGAGAAAAAATTTGGAACTCAAAATCTTATAAAAGTGAATGTTGAAAATTATCTTTACATGTAATTGGGAAAAATAAAATACTATTAAGTATGTGGGGAGGATCATACACGCAGGACATGTATTGACTTAATAAACTACATGTTTATAATTTTTTAAAAAATTAATACATAAGCACATTAAAATCAGATAGAAACTACATTTTAATCTGGTTCAGATCACACTTGGGAGTATTGTGGGGTGTGTATCCCCACAGGTCAATTTTTTGATACCTGTACTCCACATTAGGCCAAAAGAAGACTGGGTGAGGAAATTGGAATAACAGAAAATTTAGATGGGATTTGGGGTGGTAAACTAGGGGTTGAATTAGGGCTGTAGGCTAATTAGATAACAAACACTAGAAGCCTGATAAGAAACTACTCCCAGTTGTATGACCTAAGTCTAGACAGAGCCTTCAGGTATCTAAGGTTGGGGGAGGGTGGCTCCCAAGCAGCAGCTAAGAGTCACTTTACCTACCGTTTGTCAACTTCTTAAATGTAAAGGAAACTTTAGCTTCTTGGGGGCTGTCTTCACTTGGGAGATCAGCAAGAACTTCTTGTAGGGCAGCAAGGAAGCTGGACTCCTAGTGCTTTATCGGAACCCCATCTAAAACAGACCTGCTTGCCATCTTCCAATATTTGCAGGGCTGTCGCAAGGAAAAAGGATTCAATTTACTATTTGACCTCGGAAGACAAAGTGTAGAAGTTGTGAGAAGACTAATTTAAGATTGATATAGTTAAAAAAAAAATTTCCCCCCAACAATTAGAACTATCTAAAAGTATAATGGGCTACCTCCAGAAGTAGTGACCATTCTACCTCAATAGAAATTCTCAGGCAAAGGCTAAATAACTACTTGGCAGGTATGTTGTAGGTATTAAGGCATGGGTTGACTAAATTACCTCTGCAGGTCCTTCCAGTGCTATGATTCTGTTTCCCAGAATGACTGGAACAATTCAGAACTCTAAGAGTTCATTGATATGCCTGTTTTCCTACAACCACTCCAACGTTGACTATTTCCTTTTTTTTTTTAACCATCTTTGTTATTTTTAGTGGTATAATCTCAGAATTATTTTAATTTGCATTTCTCTTAGAATTAGTGATTTCATATGGTAATCAATCATTTCCACTTTTTGTCTTCTGAAAACTTTGTATCTTTTGACCAGAGAATGACTGTTGGTCTTATATGTTTGTGTCATTTCCGTATAGGTTTTGGATATCACACTCCTGGCAGAAATATTTGATGCAAAGATATTTTTCCCAGTTAACAACTTTTAATACCCCTTTTCAGCCACATCTTGCTAGTTGTAATGGTAATTTAAAGATCTTTCCCATTCATTAATAGGCCCATGTGACCTTCTTAAATCACTTTGAAGCCCAAGTCACTGGTGGTAGGAGGAACTTGCTAAATGGGTGGAACAGGAAGGGTGGAGCAGAACTGGTAACTTTGCTGGAGGAGTGTCCACAGATGTTATGGATTGGTTGGAAATTTATAGGTATTAGTCAGAATCCTTTGGTACGGGCAAGTTTATAGAGATTACAATATGCAAGGAGGTAACAATATGACTAATCTGTTGGCTTTGCCTGGAGAAGGATGAAGTAAGCAGTATCCTATTGACTCTATGTGGCCTAGTGGAGACAGACCTTGGTATTCACTTAGAGACTGTACAGGAAAGTTAAAGGAGGAAGTTAATGAAGACTGCCATAATGACTGGAAACACAGATGCATACCATGATAACCCCTTAGCAGTTTCCCATAGGAAGATAATAGTGAAGATGGCTCCCCCTGTTCACAAGCACCCAGTTTTGCCTAATAATTGGGGAAATAGGGCACCCTCTTTTGGAGGTGTTGGACAAGATTTCACAGTTAAGTGACTTAGGGGACTAGGGAGAAGATAAATTTCCTTGAGAGAGAAAAGTAAATAGCCACCAAATTCAAAGGCAGAATAAATTGACAAGAAAAGAATTGCTTACTGCTCTATTGAGAGCAGGGGTAGATTTTGGAAGCACAGATGGTATTCTAACTAATGAACTAAACAGAATGTACTGAGAAAAGGGGCTTGATACTGGACAGAATAGAGAACTGCTCCTATAGATCCTCCTGAACCCTTGTATCCAAGTTTGTCACACCTTCAAGGAGAACAGGAAATTGACCAAATCCCAGCCTAGATAAAAAAATACACAGACCAGAGAAATTACAGACCCTATATCAATTTGACTATATATTGGGAAAAATGGATCAAATACTGTAACTAGGGCGTTAATAGATGGTAGAATAGAGACTTCCCTTATATACGGAAAATCTGATAAGTTTAAACATGGAACTCCTATCACTCTCACAGGATTGGGAGGGGCTGAAATATCAGTCAGAGAAGTCAAACTAATGATGACAACTGGACAATTAGCTAAGAAAGAATTTACTGTGGTAATTGTACCCATTCCTGAATATATCACTGGAATAGATATATTGAGAGGTATGACTTTAAATTTACCTGAGAGGAGGTATCAATTTGCAGTAAGGAAGTCAGGAATTAATACTATCTTTGTGGGCAAAATAAAAATGAACCCAATTACTTTATCTGAACCTTCTGAAGCAATTACTTTAAATCACCTGTGTGCCAGGTGGGCAAAATGAAATTAGCAATACCATAAAGGAAAATGTTGAGGCAGTAGTCTTATCCCTACAGCCACTCATTGTAATAATCCTGCCTCACCACTATGAAAATAAGATGGGACATGGAGAATGAGAGTGGATTGTAGACAGTTGAATAAGTTGACTCCTCCCTCGTATGCTATTGTTCCAGATACTTTTACCTTAATAGAAAGGAACCAGAAATATGATGGGTCTTGGTACGCAGTTATTGATTTAGTAAATGATTTCTTTACTATCCCAATAGATTCTAAACAATTTGCTTTCACTTGGCAGGGCCAAAAATAGTTTGCCACAAGGTTATCTGCATAGCCCCACTATTTATTATAGGATTTGGGCTGAACATTTGGATGAATTAGAGCTACTTGACATACAGCTTACCCACTACATAGATGACATCATGATACAGGGGGAAAAAACATAAAAGAAGTGGAGAAGAGTTTGTTGCTGTTAATTGAACATATGAAAAGCATAGGGTGGGAAATTAACCCTATAAAGATTCGAGAGCAAACTTGAACAGTAAAATTTTGGGGTATACAATGGAATAAAGGGCTTCAAGAGATTCTCCCACAAGCCCAAAAAAGATTCAGGATTTTTCTATCCCCACCAATAAGAAAGAGACCCAAAAGTTTATAGGATCATTTGGATATTGGTAATATCACATACCACATCTAGGACAAATTTTGAAACCCTTATATAAAATTACTAGGAAAAAATATGAATTTGATTGAGGACTTGAGCAGAGTAAAGCTTTTGAAGAATCAAAGGCTGCTATATAGTTGACCCTAGATTTATGGCTTATGCAAAGTGACCTGGTAGAATTACAAGCGATTGTCCAGGATGAACATGCAAAGTGGCGTTTATGGCAAAAACAATAAAGCTGAAAGGTACCCTTAGGATTTTGGTCTAGGAAATTCCCTTTATCTGGAATTCAATCTACCCTTTTTGAAAAGCAGTTGTTAGCTGCATATTGGACTTTGGTAGAGAGTGAACAACTGACTTTGGGGCATGAGGTAATATTAAGGCCTGGAATCCTAATTATGACCTGGGTAAAGAGTACCACAACTGCTCATAGATTTGACCATGTGCAAGAGGCTAGCATAATTAAATGGAAATGTATTCAAAATAGATCTAAAACAGGCTAAAGTGGAGTTTCTGTTTTACATGAGTCTATAGCAAGCATAGATACTGAGGAAACAATACACCCCCTGAACCAAAGCAACAGCTGGCACAGTCCTTGGTAAAATGGAACGAGGGATATGATGGATTAATTGAAGAACAAAAGAGACATGCATGGTTTATTGATGGGACAACAAAATATTTGGACCACAAAAGACATTGGAAAGCAGTAGCCTATAACCCATGTATTAGGCAGACTTTGGAATCTATTGGGATGGGTGAAAATAGTCAATATGCTAAACTTATGGCAGTACATCAAACTATAAAATGGAACAAGGACAGTGTCATATATTCACTGATTCATGGGCAGTTACAATGGGTTAGCTACATGAATGCCCATGTGGAAAAATCAAAATCAAGAAATTCCTGGTAAACAAGTCTGGAGCAAAGAATTATGGGAAGCTATATGGGGCATCTATTTGGTTGCTAATTTGTCAGATTTTCATGTAGATGCTCATGTGGCCCTCACCACGCCAGAACGTGAGTACAAGACACATGCTGATCAACAGGCAAAGACTACTACTCAATGTATTGTCCCTACTCTGACACCAGTTGATGATCCAGTATTAGCAAAATGGGACATTCAAAGGGCCAGCCATTTAGGGGTCCAGACCACACACCAGTGGGTACAAGACCAAGATATTAGTATCTCTCACTCATTGTTAAAGCAAGTAGCAGAGAAATGTTATATATGTCAATTGGAAAAGGAACAAACTGTTCTTGGATAGTAGCTGGAGAGATAGCAAGGGGAAAAGTACCAGGCCAAACTTGAAAAATAGATTATATTGGACTCCTACCCCAAGATAAAGGATGCAAATATATATGTACTTGTGTTGACACCTATTCAAGTGTACTAGTGGCTTGTCCGATAAGAACACAACACAGAAAAACACCTGTAAAACTTTAGATATCATAGGTCTATATTATGGAACCCCAATGCAGATTCAAAGTGACAATGGGCCATATTTCAAAGGTAATGAAATGAAGAGATGTTGTGTATTAAACAATATAGAATGGATATGTCCTATTACATATTATACACAATCATCTGAGTTAATTGAAAGAATGAATATATTATTGAAAGAACAGTTAAGGAAGTTAAGTTCTAATAATTTTTATCAATATTGTAAAGATAATTTGTTCACTGCTTTACGTGAATTGAATAATTGACCATTGGGAGGAAGTACACCTCTATCTAGAATGATGACCCCAAATCTACAAACTAGAAAACAACAAACACATAAGATCCCAAATATTGAGTATTGGACCATGAAGCCAGATGTCCTAGCACCATATCCAGGAATACCTAGTTCAGCAGGATATGATTCACATTGTTTAGAGGACTTTTGGTTGGATAGAAAAGAAATAAGTAAAATCTCTACTGCAATATGTATGAGGATCTCTAAAAATGATTTTGGATGAATATTACCTAAATCAGGGTTAGCAACTCAAGGAATACATGTATTGGCTGGAGTGATAGATTCTAATTATTGAGGAAAAATTATTGTCACATTCCAAAATTTAGGTGAAGAATCTCTAAAGTTTTATAAAAATGATAGAATAGTTCAAGCGATTATTATTCCTTGTGAAACAATACCCCTTGTGAAAACTGACCCTCCTTCCAAAATAACTAGCAGAGGAACTGAAGGGTTGAGTTCTACTGATAGAATAAAATTCGGAACTAAAGCAAGGGTAAAACAGAAGCCAGACAATATTCCAAAGGCTGTGGAAATTATAGCACATGTGAAAGACAATACCATAACTGTTGTTTATTCAGAAGATCGTTACCAAATTGTACCCTTAACTCATATATTCTACTGTGAATGAGGCTATTATAGTGGGTTTATGGAATCCAGAAGCACCAATGACCCTATCTAACCTTCTTCTGTTTATTGTCTCCTTGTTTCTTTTTGGCTTTTTGTATGTTAAACTTCTTTGCTAGATTTGTTTCCTGCATGATTAGTACCTTCCACCTGCAGATGCCTGATCATCTAAGCTGGATGTCACCCCTGTCCACAACTGTGATGTGTCACCCTTGGACTTGGCATTGACCAAGCTTCAGATGCCAGCTAAAGAAAGAATTGAACTCTCAAATGGGACCTCTTGGGGCAGGGACAGTTCTACACCTAGTTTCAGCAGGAAGTAGCTATAGAAGAAGATACTTTCAACCCTTACCAAGATGTTAGGCCCCATTTGTTCAAAGAGGGGAATGATGAGTGCTTGTGCTTAAACCTCACCCTAAGATACTGTTTTATGTACTTATTTTGTGTGATCCTTGTTATATTGTTGTAATGTTCAGTTGATACCAGTTGTCTAAGATATTGTTTTAGATGTTTATGTTCTGTTATAGTTCTGTAGGTACTAGTTGCCCCACCAGCCTATGTAATAAACACTAAAGATATTGAGGCTGAATGTAACGGTAATTTAAATGGGAAGATCTTTCCAATTCACTAATAGGCCCACGTGACCTGCTTAAATCACATGGAAGCCTATATCACATGGTAGGAGGAACTTGCTGAATGTGTAGAACAGGAAGAGTGGAACAGAATTGGGAGGAAGTTGGTGAGAGCAGTTGGGAGGGAGAAGAGAGGACATAGACAGGTACAGCTAATCTTGTGAGTGGGAAAGCCCTAATAGGTGGGGGAGGAAGGCTTGGGAATTTGTCCTCTGCATTGCTAATGTGTATTGACATCTTGGTTCCTATGATGGATTTGGCTTTATGGTGTTGGGATCTGACTTTCAGGTATCTGAATAAATGTTTTTCTTCTGCCTTCCCTGTGGAGAGTCAGTTATACTTTGCAATTCAGAACTATACCAGCATATTTGTAGTCACTTTTAGTGCTGTGAATATTGCCTTGGCAGTACACATGTCTAGAACAGGGGGATGAAAGAAGAGAGATCCAAGGGGAGAAAAAACAAACTTATAATTTTGGAACTGTGGAATCTTAGAATTAAAAGGGCCTTATAGTTACCTTTGTATACTATTGTGTTACATAAATGTGAACTAAAAATATTATTATTCTTCCAGTAAAGTTCTAATTAACTTTTCATTGTAAAGACAATTCCCAAGTACACAGAAACTCTCAGGGCAGTATAAGTTGTGCCTAGTTTTACCAGACTAATAAGGTATTGACTATGAGGGCTGGTGACAGACTGTGAGTTCTTCGGTTAGGGACCCAAGCTATCTAAGTTAGGAAAGTGTCTTCACCAAGAGATTGGCCCATAGTGTAATGGCAATTATGAGAGTTAAAGATCTTCCCCCACCCATTAATGGATCTACCCATTAAGGGAAGCTTGACTGGGGAAGCCCACTTTTTGTTAATTTTCTAATGAGGCACTGGTTCTCAAGGGTTGTGTTGCCCTCTGGCTCTGAAAAGTGTATAAATACTCTGAGGTGAAGTTTTACTTTGGGGCTTACTCATTGGAAATATTTGTTTGACCAGATGAGACTCTGGGCAGCCACTAAGGAGCCCGGCTTTGAAAATGCAAATGTCAGTGCTTCTCTCTCTAGTAACTATGTATGTACGTAATGGTCAGACATTTGGAAGCCCTGTCTGTTGGTTGATCTTTGTTTTTCTGTTTGTATTTTCTCTGAAGTTCAGGATGCTGACTTTTTCCCCTGAACTAAGTGAATTATACATGTGCTTGATTAAAGTGATTGTTGACCCCTCAAAAGTTGCTTTCCTTTTAGAAAAGCAGATCAAAGAACCTGTGATAGCAGGTCATCCTGGATGTGTCAGGGTGCTTGCTTTTACACATAGATAATGACTTTGGGGGGGTGGGGTAGTTAGGTGTGGGAAAGTGAAGAAGACTAAATCAGTAGTATGCAATAGTAAAAAAAAAAAAGTGTTGGATTTGGAATCAGAAGACTTGGATTAAAATATCAACTCTGCTACTTATTCTATGTATGACTCTCTAATGCTACCAGTGATCATTTGAGAGATCTAATTTCCTCTTCTCATTCCTCATCCTTCTTGACCTCTCTGTATCACATGATGCTTTTGGTCATCATGTCTTCCTGGATACTCTTTCTGTTATGGGTTTTCATGACAGTTCTCTTTCTTGTTTTTCCCCCATCTGACAATTCTTTCTTCGTCTCTTCTGTTCATTTTTCATCTGTGTCATAAGCACTGATCATTGGTATTCCCCAAGGCTCTATATGTATCCTTTTCTGTTTTTCACTCTATGTCTAGGTAAACTCATCAGTTCCCATGCATCCAGTTATCATCCCATGATAATTGCTAGATCTATGTATTCATTCCTAACCTCTCTCATGAGTTCTAGTCTCATGTAGTCAACTGCTTCTTGAACATCTCAAATTGTATATCCTGTAGGTATCTTAAACTTAACACGTCCTCCTCTTTCATTGGGCATCATCATTCTCCCAGTTACCTACTTTCACTCACTGCACATATACAGTCTGTTGCCTAACCTTGCTCTTTCTACCTTCACAACATTTGTGACCATTCTCTCTATCTACACAACTGCCACCTTAGTTCAGGTCTTCATTACATCTCACCTGGACTATAGTAACAGCCACCTTCTAGTTAGTCTCTCTGCTTCAAATCTCTCCACTCCAATCCATCCACCATTCAATCAAAATGATTTTTCTAAGGTGTAGCTCTGACCACATCTCCACTCTACCCTCAAACAAAAAACATTAATGGCTCCCCTTTACCTCTAAGATCAAATATAAACTCATCTGTCATTTAAAGCTCTTCAAAACCTGGCCTCTTCCTATCTTTCCAGTGTTTTTGCACTTTACTCCCTTTCATACATTTTTACAGCCCAAGTACACTGGCTTATTTGATACTCCACATCAGTCTCCGGGTATTAGCAATGGCTGTCTCCTATGCTTAGAGTGTTCTTCCCTCCTCCCTCTGCTTCTTAGTTTTCCAGCCTTTCTTAAAAGCCAGTTCAAATCTTACATTTTTACAGGAGGCCTTTCCCATCCCCTCAGTTGTTAACATCTTGCCCTAGTAAAATTATATTTTATCTACTCTTTATATATTTTATGTAGATATAATGTAAGCAGATGGGTGATACGATGGATAGAAGGTTGGACTTGGAGTCAGGAAGACTTGAGTATAGATTTTGCCTCAGATTATACAAGCTAGCTGTATAATCCTGAGTAAGTAACTTAACCTTTCAGCTTGTGTTCCTTCTTCTGTAAAGCTGAGATAACAATAACACATACCTCACAGGTTTTTTGTGAGGATCATACGAGATAATATATGTATGGTACTTCATAAAGCTTGCAAAGCACCATATAGATGCTAGCTATCATTAGTATTCCAATACTTAGCACAGTACCTAGCACAGAGTAGGCATTTAATAAATGTTGATTGAGTTCTACATTATTGATATTGTTCTCTTATTCATTAGGGATGGAACTGTTTTTGCCTTTCTTTGTATTCCTAGGGTTTAGCAGAGTGCATGGCACTTAGAAACCACTAAATGTAAATATATTTACTGACTGTGACATGTTTTCGATGTCCAGTTTTTAATGAAGTAAATGGTCTTGATTTGTAGACATGAGGCTTCTGAATATTCTACCAGCTTCTAACCTCTTGAATTTCTTAAACCTGAGCTGTATTTTTTGCCACCTTCCTATGCATACCTTTCCCCATGAATTAACTAAATATTGAAGTATATGTTGACTTGGTTTGGAGGATCTCATCTTTCATCATAGCATTTTTCTCCTTCTTTACCCTCTGGAGCAGATGTTGGCACAAAAGCTACATTTTTATTTGTGGGGTTCTTTTTTCTTATGTTCTTCATGGATACAGAGAGATGAGTTGACTACATGGCCCATAAAAGTCATTCTTATTAGCCCTTGGACACAGAATGAAGCCTACTTGTCCAACTCTTTGTTTGTTTCTCCAAGATTGACTTAGTAGACCATCCTTCCATTTAACAGCAATTTCCTCTTGTCATCTTATTTCATTTACCATAACACTATCAAGATTATTATGATTCCATTCTTTGGTTTTGGGGCAAAGATTATATAGAGAGTATGTATGACTATAAATGTTATATAGTCAATCTAAAGCCTGTGGTTCTTAGCACCTTCTTCTGCCCAGCTTTCCATCACTTGCTGTCACCATCAAAGCAGAAGGGACTTCCATTTGAATGAGAGCCATTTTTGGATATTTCTTTGTTTTGAGAGTTTCCGTGGTCAAAAAAAATTCATCACCTTCAACAGCCTACTGCTAATGAATATTTCTGCTCTTAGCTAGGTTAGGAGTTGGACATCAGACTCAATCTGTCAACTGGCACATGTCAAAACTTTCAGCATAGCAGAAATTGCCACAGCTTATGGCTCTGTTGGCATAGTCTTCAAGAACCCAGGGTCATTTCCATGCTACAATCAGGCCTCAGAGAAGGATTTTATAGAGGATTTGTTTCCTTGGAAACAAATATTGGATTTTTCCTTTTTGCATGTCCAGCCCAAAATAAATGCCTGTCTAGCCACATCTCTTAGCCTAATGTGATTGTTCTGTTATCTGTGTGTATCATAAATGCATGTCTATACCAGCATGTCTGTCCTACATTGTGAGGTGCTTGAGAGATCAGAGGTTGGGTCTGAGTAATTCTCTCTGGACAGCAACAGGCACAGGGCTACATTAACTTGTAACGTATACTTGCTAGGGATTACGTAGATTTATTCAATAAAACCTTGTTCATGTAGGCACCATTATTTGGATAGGAGTAATCATTTAGACAGGAGATAGTTAGATTTTAGTTTTTGTGCCAATTGTGAAAAAAATTCCTAAGCAAATTAACAGGATACTGAGATTCAACAGTACAATTAGGTCTATTAAACAAAGAACAAGGGCTTTGGGGGTTTTGCTTTCTGTTTTTGCATTTCAGAAGTGCTAACAAATAATTGATGTGTTAATTACAAAGTATTCTTATCTATTCATTATAGGTAGCCCTACAACTCTCTTTTAGAAAATACTTTGTTAGCAAGTTTTTCCCCCTAGTCACTGTTTGTCCTTCAATGTGATGAGACTGCATTTCCTTACATAGGATAATTCAAATTAGTTTTTTAATTAGTTCAAATTAAAGAGTTTTGGTTGTGTTATAGACTGAGGGGAAGTCAGAGAAGATCACTTTGAATTTTGTGTTTTAGAACATTAAAACATGGTTTCAGCCATGTGAGGAAGCAGAGTCCAAATCATAGGAAAGGCTAATCAAGTTCTCAGTTTTATAGACATTTCTAGGTGAAGAGTCAGGGTCTAATTTTCTGGTGAGGACATCTTTCTGGAGGGACTCCAGAGGGAATCATCATCCTGCTGGGTTGGATCAACTTGGAGATGGAGAGAGGGAGGATGACCAGAATCTAGACCCACACTTCCTATGTCTTCCTATGTGTGTCCACTGGCAGTGATTGAAAAAGAACAGCCTGTGGCAAGAACAAATTTTAATTGGGTTCTATTCAACTTCAAATACATAATGAGAATTAATAAATACATGCAATGGCCCCTTATTTTCAGATAATTACTGCCAAACAGCAATGACCTTTGCAGCATTTGCACTCTTAAAATACATTTTTTTATTTTTAATATTATCTCATTCTGATGCAAATGCCCTTTCCTCTGCACTCCATGTTTAAAACATGAGCTCCTGATTTGTATTGACCTGGAAAGTAAACATCATAAAAGTGATTAGCACCTGCATGTAAAATAAGCCTGGACCAGTGAAATATTTATCAGTCTATCAATACACCTGAGATCAAATTGGCCATCAAACTTTACTCCCACTGGAACTTGGAGCCATAGAAGGTACTTTGATCTAACCGTTCTTAGGAAATTCCATTTCCTTTTCTCATCTATCTTTCTCTTAAGTTGCCTGGGCTACAAACAGAGAAGGCTCTATTGAGGTAGACCTCAATATTCAAGAAAGATTTCAAAAATTTCTCCCAAATCTTTGTACTGTTTGAAGCATAATCTCTTTTAATCTGTCATTTCTACATTATACCCAAGCTCATATTTCCTTGGCCACAGGCCTGCTCATCCTTTATTGAATATGGGCCAGTTTTGTTTAAAGTTTGGGTCACTTCCAAACTGAAAAGGTTACTCTGGAGTGGAGGTGCCCACTCAGAGAGGAAACAACAGCATGAGATCTTTAGTTTTAGGAAGCAATGTGGTTCAGTGGGAAAAACATTGGAAAGGAGCCCCTTGACTTGGATTCAAATCCTGACTTTGCTACTTACTACCTAAAGTGACCTTGGGTAAGTCACTTAATTATTTTGAATCACAACTTCCTTAAAATAAGAGGTGTAGTAGGAGCAAAATCTATTAAGACAACAAAATCTCTGACTTCAAGGTTAAACTAGTTTTTCCCTTAAAAAAAGGCAATGAAACCATCCCCAAGATTTAATTAGTCCAGGGAAATAAGGTTCCAATCACTGATTGGATAGGTTCTCCATAGCCTAAGGCGTATAAAGCCCAGGTAGGGGCTGGTGGATTGTTGGAGTTCAGGAGTTTTGAGTTGAAGTAGGGCTAAAGTCCATTGAGTGTCTCCATTAAGTCTAGTACTAATGTGGTGAGCCCATGGGAGAGGCAGGCCATCAAGCTACCTGAGGAAGAAACAACAGGCCCAGGTCAGAGTGGGTTAAAGGTTCTGAGTCAGTCAGCACACTAGGGTCCTCCTTTGAGTGGTTGCTACCTCTAGATAAGTGACATAAGGAGGCCCAGTCTGAAAAAGAAAGAAATATTCAAAGAAAGGCTCAGTATTAGTTCAACTGGCCATCACTCTTCTGAAGGTCATAAAGACAACCCATCTGGCCAGGTATGTTGACTCACACAATAGGAAGCTGTTAAGCCTGAGAAGTACTACTTTTCTATTGCTAAGTAAAATTCCTTTGGTAAAATGATCTATAGTCTACATTTGCTCCATTTCATCCTAGTCCCATGCCTGAATCACTCTAATTGCTTTAGTCAAATTTAGCCTAAAACAAGGGAATTGGACTTGGTGACCTCTAAGGTCCCTTAAAGCTTTAAATCTATGTATTCCTTGTCCAGAGCCTAGAGATAAAAAACCATCCCAAACTACCTTTCACTGAACCACCTGGTGGCTCGGGTACAGAAGATCAACAGAGGGGGATGATGGAGGGACTTGTGTGCAGGCTCCAGAAAGCTAGCCATACAAGTTGAGGGCAAATGCTGATCCCTGTCTGTGGTCTCTGCTTTCTCCCCTGTCTGGATTCCTTGGTTGCAACTCATGCCCATGCTCCCCTCACCTCCTTACTGAACCCTCTGACTTGCCTCAGCTGTCCTTCCAGATAGATCTCCAGGTATGATGCAGTCTCTGGAAAGGCCCCACCTTCATTTACTTGGCTATAATTCTTTGTGTCACCCTGTAGACTCTATAGCTCAACCTCCCCATCTGGAAGGCTAGAGGGACAGAAAACAAGAGTTTTCTCTATTTGGGGGCAGACATCATGGTTTAGTTCTACCAGAAAAATTGTAGCCTTCATTGCTTCAGGGTCATAGGATCATAGGTTTAAAGGCAGAAGGAACTTCAGGAGTTATCTAATTCCTGGTTTCAAGGACTTCCATCTTTCTTTTATATGTTATGAGGACAACCCCTAGCCCATGCCTGCTTGGCCCTGCCAGTTTTGAGACTTTTAATATATTATGTTAGGGCAGCTAGGTGACATAGTGGATCTCTATCAAGATCTGAGTTCAAATCCAACCTCAGACACTGAACCTGGGCAAGTCGTTTAACCCTGTTTGACTTATTTTTTTTTAATCTGTAAAATGATTGGAGAAGGAACTGGCAAACCACTCCAGTATCTTTGCCAAGAAAACTCCAAATGGGTTTTGTCTGAAATGACTGAACAATGCAAGTGTATTGTGTTTAGGCATCTATACGAGATAGCAATCCATTCCTTCTTCAGTACTAGCTGCCTAGAAAAGTCTAAGAAGAGCAAAGGAAAAGAATATTGGGGACTGTGGGAATGGAAATTGGATGTTTTGAGGACAGCTAAAGAGTTGGGGTACATTATAAAGTTCAAAGAAGAGAAAGCTGAAAAGTTACTGATAGAATCAAAGCCCATTAGCAAAGGTCCTGGAAACTGAAGGGAACATGAGAAGAATGGTGGGGCAGGTTGCAAATGTACAGTCTTCCCATTCCAAGATGCTTTGGATGAAGGTGACTACTCTCTGATTCCTCTATGGGGATATACAGAGCCAATTTCATCCAATTAGTTCACAACAAAAATGCTAATTGTTAAGTCCAAAAGTAAAGCTGGAATTTCTCCCCTGAAGGCAATAGAGTGGAAAGGGAAGAAGAAAGAAACATGGGCTCTGGCCTGAGTATCTGGATCTAGAAGACCTCATTCAGTTGTGGTAGCTCAAGGCTCACTTCTCTTGGAAGAAAACTTCAGTAGGATCAGTATAGGCCCTGTTACTGTTCCTCCCTATGTGTCCTGATCCTTCCTCCAAAATCCTCTCTTTTTCCTATTTATAAGCCTACAGTGCTTAGTGTGGGAGAAATGTAATCTTTTCTAAAGATGTGTTATTCTAAATGTTGTTTCCTTTTTTCCCTGATAGATCAACATACTCATTTATCCTCTAATTCCAAATTAGATTTTTTTCTCCAGAATTTATGGACATGCTTGAAAACTAGGGTAAACTATGAGTCTAACTTGCATTGTTCTTGGCTAATTAACAGTTTTCTTTTGCTATTTATAAGATAGAGTAGCAGGCGGCATAACAGATCACCGGTGTCTAAACATACACAAGTATACAGTCACATACACAGAATTACAGCTAGTTATCATGAATCCTCCTAGCTGACCCAGGAATTCAGTACTATGCAACCTCATTTTCTAATCAGTCAACAGATATTTATTCATCACTTGCCATGTGCTAAGTACTGGAAATTAAAAAATAAAAAATATAGTAACAACAGTCCTAGTCTTCTTGGGGGTAACAACATATACAGAAATTGGTGCCAACAAGATAAAGCATAAAAAGAAGATTCCCTTAAAAGAGAAGGCATATGCATAATGGGTAGGGAGAGACTGGGAACAGTCTCCTACAGGAAGTAGTACTTGATCTGAGTCTTAAAGAAAGTCAAGGATGCCACAAGGCAAGGAGGGACAGCATCCCAAGCAGGAGGTAAAGTCAGTGAAAAGGCCCCAGGGGAGTTGGAGATGTAATGTTATATGTGAGGAATAGAAAGTAGGCCAGTAGGGCTAGACTGTGGGATGTGTGGAGGGTAGTAATATGTTAAAAGTCTGGAAATATAGGAAGAGGGGCCAGGGTGTGAAGAACTTTAAATGTCAAAGAGAGGAGTTTAAAGTTGAGTATTTATTTAAAATTGTGTTTGGATACACGGCCTAGTCAAGTGCTTTATTTGGCACAAGATGAAGACAGTCCAGTGTCCCAGGCATACAGAAGAAAGTGCTGATACTCAGAGTTTCAGTCAGAGGAGGAATGTTTTCAAAAATCTAAGAGCCAGCCATGGATTTGGAGGATGAAGACTATAACAGATTGGTATACTTTGTAAATTTTTTGGTGGACTCTGGGTAGGGTTGAATGATTCTGTTTCAGGTGTAACCCATCCCCCACCTAGCCTTTTATCTCTTTGGATCATTGTTTACTCTTGGGTCCCAGAAGATAAGTCATGGAGAAATAGAATGGCAGAGAATTTCTGATGATTCTTGGGCAAGAAATTCTTTACTCTTCCCCCCTTTATCCCTTAAAGTTAGAAGTCACACAATAAGTTAACGGGTTACCATCTATATGCTGTGGCTTCCTATTTTTAGAGTCTTGCCTTCCTTTCTCTGACCTTGCCATAGAAACTTTGGGGAGGGAGATTAGTGTGACCAGAAGTGACTGGGGGCTGACTGAGAAACAAAGATCATGCATGATTAGCTTTGGCCCAAAGCCTGGTGACCCAGTCAGGATAGACTGCCAGTTGTTATAAACGCTGCTAAAAAAGCAGCTTTCCATTTACTCCATGAGTACTCCATTCTGAGATGGGGTGTGGTAGCTCCTCATCACCTAACTCATTTGCCCTTTTTGTCACCTTTTCCACCCATTCCTTTCTATAAGGTGGAGGGGACAGGATGGTGCATAGCTGTGAATCTCTTCAAATAAACCTGAAGATTTTGGATAGTTAAAAAGGATGGGAACACCAGATGGATGGAAGTGAATGACTCCATACAGGGGTGTTTGGTTTATTTTACATTTGATTCTATGTACAATAAACTACGTGGTTAAATAGCAATCTAAATCTTCGAATCTATGAATGCAGTGAATAGTCAACTAAGACATGAAATCAGATAAGGGGGAGGCTAGTGAACAAATACAGATAGAAGACTGCATATTTTAATATTTTGGGCAATATTTCATTTCATCCCCTAGATTAAATTTAGACCTGGCTGGTAAAGTCTTAATTCAAGCCATCTGAGTTGGACTCATGGACTTGGCAATGGGAGAACAACTGACTGAGCACCCTATTATGGCTAGCAAGGATACTGCAAACACTTAAGAAAAGGCTATCCCCTATATATATATATGTATATGTATATATATATATGTATATATATATACATATATATATATACATATACATATATATATATATGTATGTATATATATATATGTATATGTATATATATATATATATATAAATAATAACTTACTAGTCCAATAAGCTGGTCACTCAAATAGACTGCCACCTGGTGGGATATTGCACATATAATTAATTCAGAGACATGATGTCTTTTTGTATGTTTAAAAAGGCAATACTCAAGCTAGACAACCCAAAGATCTCATGTAAATGGGGATGGGGCAGGAGATTTATGTTTATATCTAATCATTTGTATATTTGAGGCCTGATCTTAGATGTCCCCTTGTACCACACCATCCATACATGGAACTATTGGTTACAGTAAATGGAGAAGTTTTGAATGCTGTGGATAAGTTCACTTACCTTGGTAGGTTTACTTTCCAAGGATATGCACATTGATAATGAGGTTGATGCATGCATTGCCAGACCTAGCTCAGTGTTTGGGAACCTCCGAAGGAAAGTATGGGAGAGAAGAGGTATTAGACTGACTATCAAACTGAAGGTCTATAGAGTTGTGCCGACCTCATTGTTATATGCCTCTGAAACCTGGACAGTATACTAAGACAATTCAAATTGTCTTAGAAAGATTCTGAAGATCAACTGTCAGAATAAGGTACCAGACACTGAGGTCCTTACTAGAACTAAACTGCCAAGCATTCAAACTCTGCTTCATAAAGTACAACTTAAAAGGGCTGGCCACATTGTTTGAATGCAAAACATATGCTTGCCAAAAGGACTGTTTTATGGAACTCACACAGAGCAAATGTTCACATGGTGTTCAGAAGAAGCAATACAAGGACACTTATAGGGTCTCTCTTAAGAACTTTGGAACTGATTATGTGACAGGGGAGACACTGGCACAGAACTACTGGAGTGCCCACATTAGAAAAGGTACAGTGTTCTGTGAGCAAAGCAGCATTGAAATGGCTCAAAGGAAATGCAGGATGCACAGATTTAGAGAATGCACTCCAAATGTTCACACATACTATTTATGTCCGACCTGTGATAGAGCATTCCAAGCTCTTGTTGATCTAATCAACCACAGTCAGACATTGAAACTTGTGTCTAGCATAGTGATGTCATTTTAGTCCTCTTCGAGAATGAAGGATAACAACCAACCAGCCCTTGAATTAAGGGAGAGGCCAGTGACTTGGTGGGGAAGTATCAAGAAATACTGAGAGACACTGGTTTATCATTTGATTTGGGAAAAGATTGAAAGAGCATGAGGAGAAACTACAGAAGGTATTAAATCCACCAAAGATTGCTAATCTAAGGGAGACTGATAGATACTAATTCTGCTGAACCTTTTTCAAATGGATTAGTCATATTGTATTTCAGTGGGGAGTGAGTACAGACCATGAGAAGAGAGAAGGGCTCATCATCTGCCCAGGTCTGAAAAACTGCTAGAAGTGAAGAGTTTCCTGGGCTTTCAAGACTTTTGTTCAAGATTTGAGAAGAATTGTATCATTATCATGGTCTCTCTGTGATCTCACTGACAGATTTGTGACCAAGATGAACCATCAAGCAAAAGGGCAAATCACTCTGACCTATATGCCACATGAATCAGAAACTTCAGTTATTCCCATAGATGGGGTATATATGAAATTACCCTTCACATGGAGGGAGGAGGGCCTCTAATACAGCAAACAGGAAAACCTAGCTAAGACTTGGGGAATTCCTCTGGAGAGTGTACTATCAGTGGAAGTACTGTATAATTTTGAACTAATTCTCCCTACCTTAATTGATAATGGATGAATGGTGGGGAGTCCAAATGCAATATAATGGTCTATGAACATTAATACTGGACAAGAAGAAAACAACCATAAGCTTCAGGAAGTCAAGCTTAGCTCCCCTGACAGAACTGTTATTACAGGAGTGGTAGAAATTGAGCTCTGCCATACAACACTGTACTGAATTATAATCAGTCCTCCACAAATGTGAAGATACTATGTATTCAGCTCATCTATGACTAGGAAAAGTCCTCCATGATGGTTTTAGCACCTAGATTAAAAGAAAATTCTGATCTGGTGTGGATTAGGTTCTATTGGCCCCAAAAGACAGCTATTATATACAAGAAATGAGAGGTCTGTGCATGGTATGTTCAAAGGAAAGATCTGACTTGAGCTAAACATCTGGCGTCCATAGATAACAGCAAATCTCTAAAACTTCTTGTTTCTGGAAAAGTTCCAAAGAACATAAGCAAAAGCCATGGACCATTCTTTACTGCAGGGGAGCCACCACCTGGGTGCCAAAGACCAGGGCAGAATCATTATCGTTTGACTTGAGAGGGTAGATGCCATGACCCTACCCAACTCTAGCTTAGTTCAGAGGATGTCTGGCCCCAGGGAATCTCCTGGATTCCCTGGCTCTTCTTCTCCCTTGTATCAATTGATCAAACAATTAATAAGAATGTACTAAAGTCCTACTATGTGCCTGGCATTGAACTAGGTTCTTGGGACAGAAAGAGGGAAAATGAAATAATTCTAACTCTCTAAGAGCTTACATTCTATTTAGAGATACCACATACATGTGTAAATCTGTCTAGATTAAATACAAAGTTTGCTTTAACATCTACTTTGTTGCTACACTCTACAGATTGTATGAAGAAGAAAAAGTTATATTTTGTGAAGTTTGAGGGTGACCTTGTGTGTCAGGTTAAATTGAGCTTTTCAAAGTGATGGTAAAAAACTTCATGTGAGAGTTTTTTTTATCCCCTTCCCCGCTTCAGAAACCAGAAGAAGAGATCCATATTTTTGCTGGACTCATTACATAGCAATTAAAGTGGAATAACTGCAAGCCTGCATGACCTTCAGTAGGTTTCATGTTTGATTAAGAGTGTCTCTGGAACTGCATAATGGGGAATCAACTCAGTCCCAAAGTGGGCAGATCTCAGAATTAGTTCAGGGATGTTCTTGGAGGGAAGCATTCTGGGACCCATGAAGCAGTTCGATGTTTCAAGCTAAAGGAAAACAAGATGAACCAAGCCTTTATCTAATGATTAGTTTAGATCACTCTGGCTCTCATTGATTGGCTGACACATAGGTTCCAGGCCAAGCCCTATTGGGTCATTGTTTGGGCCCTGATTGGCTCAGGATGAATGTAAATAGGCAATAGTTTCTATTCTGACCAGAAACCCTGAGAGTCTTCCTCTCTCAGACTGATTTAGTTTATTTTAAAATGTTATTTTATTTATTTGTTTGTTTGTTTATTTATTTATTTATTATTTTTAGCAAGGCTATTCTGACTGAGACTATTCTGCGTCTCAATTTTTATTGTCTTACAAATTGGGGGCTGCCTCAGTCAAACTGAGACCTGTTACAGACCTTAGCTTGAAAAGGCCAAGGTCTCCCACTATATCTGGGGCCATCTCCAGTTGTTTTGATATATATCTGGCCACTGGATGGATCTGGAGGAGAAAGTGAGGCTGGTGACTGCGCAGGCTTCCCTTATTTAACTACAATTTGCCTGCGTGTCATGATATCACCTCCCTGATGTCATGGTCCTCTTTGAGAAGGAAGAACAAACAAAAACAACAACAGCTACCCTTGGGTCTTTCCATCTGACATGCAGCTAAAGATTCCTCCTCTATTTTGTCTACCTCTGTTAGAATGAGAGCTTCTTGATATCAAAGACTATCTCCATTTAGTATCTGTATCCCATCAGTCAGTCAATAAATATTTGTTAAAAACATTGTCATAATGCCATTCATTAAGATCTACTATGTGCCAGGAACTGTCCTAAGCACTAGGCACACAAAGAAAGGTAAGAGCAATCCCTAATCTCGAGCAGATCACAGTCTAAATGGGAGTGACAACAGGCTAACAACTGTAGAAACAAGCAATATACAGGACGAATAATCAACACAGGGAAGGTTCTAGAACTAAAAGAGATTGGAAAAGGCTTCCTGTAGAAGTCAAAAAAGTAAGAAGGCTGAGATGAGAAGGAAAAGCATTCCAGACATGGGGGACAGTCAGTGAAAATGCTTAGAGTTAGGATGGGAGTCTCTTGTGAGAACAGCAAGCAGACTAATGTCTCTCGATTACAGAGTATGCAGGAGTGTAAGGTGTAAGAAGATTGGAGGGAGAGGGAGGGAAATGGGTTATGAAAGTCTTTGAATGCCCAATAGAGATTTTATATTTGATCCTGGAGTTGATAGGGAGCCACTGGACTTTACTGAGTAGTGGAGAGTGAGGGTCAGGGGATGGGAGGAGAAGTTGACATTATCAGAACTCTTCTTTAGGAACATGACTTTGACAGCTCAGTGGAAGATGGACTGGAAGTAGGGAGAGACTTGTGGCAAGGAGATCAACCAATAGACTATTTTTATAATCTAGGCATGAGGTGATGAGGGATTGCACTAGAGAGGTGGCAGTGTTAGAAGAGAGAAGAATGTTGTACACATAATAAGTTCTTAATGCTTTTTCATTTATTCATTCATTATTCGTTCATTCCAAAAGCAAGGTAGTTTGAGAAAGAAGACACTCACCATTGGGGGGACAAAGAAAGTCTTTGTGTAAAAAAAATATTATCTTTGAATGAAGGCATTCAATGAAAAAGAAGTGAAAGGAAATGCATGAGGGATGGCCAGCAGAAAGGTATGAGGCAGGCTAGATAGAGCATCGGGTGTACAGAACAGAAAGAAGGCCAATTTGTTTGAGCATCAGAATGTAAGAAGAAAGGAATGTGTAATGAGACTGGAAAGATAGGTTGGCGTCAAGTCTTGGAGAACTTTGAAAGTCAAACAGGTTATCAGCAATGCTGTAACCCTCTCCCTCCTAAGACCTAGGCAGGTGAGATCTGACACTTGCATTAAGGCTTCTGACTTTCTCTTACTGGCTCCAGGAAAGTGGGGCTCTGATCCCAGCTTCTCTCAGGATATGGAAGCTCCCTTACTCCAGAACTATGTGAAAGTTTCATCTGCTCTTCCTGGTGCCACCACAGCAGTAGAATCCTTATTTGCCGTTAGGTCCCAGGAGTTAAATTCAGATGACTTATCAATAAAGACCCCCAGGTACCCTATCACCAGATATTTGCTTAACCAGAATCTCACCTAATGTTTCTTGTTCCCTGGTGTTTGAAAGAAAACAGATTGATACCACCCTCTGTCAGAATAATAACAGTAAGGAGGGAATTCAATTAATCAATAAGGATTTATGAAACTCTTGCTATGTGCCAGAAATGTGCTAAGTAATGAGGATACAAAGAAAAAGAAAAAATAAAGAATCCTTATCCTCATGGAGCTTAAGAAATGAAAAGGTTCAGTAATTCCAGTCAATTAAAATTTTTCCATCCTATGACTACTAACTCCTTCTCTCCCAAGGCTCCACCTTAGCTCTTCCCTTTGTAAATCCACATGCTGCTCTGGCCATTTCTTATATCATATATATTTTTTTAATTCCATTATTAACAAACCTCTTTTTCTCACACTTATCATCTTTTTGAACTCATGGAAACCTCTGCCCACGCTTGACCTTTAGAAAACACCATATCCTTGGCTTCCTCCTCCAGTAGCTGGGATACCTTGTCTCACGCCCTCCATACTCTGGGGCAGGAGGAAAATTGGCATAATCCTTGTTTCTTACTGTCACTGCCAGATGCTTCCTTCACCTTCACCACTTGTCAACTTCTCTTCCTTTGAAGTTTGTTTCATCTTGTCTATAACACCTGGTCCAAATCCCTATCATAGCCATATACCAGCCTTACAATCATTCTTCCTTCTTTCTGTAGAACATCAGTACCTGACTTGAGTTCTTTAGTCTATACATGAATGCTCCCTCAGTGCCATGCCTCTTAGTTCAAGTTCTTCAACTCCAAAAACCTTTACCTTTGACTCCAATTCAGTCAAACAAGGATGGTCATATATTGATCCCATCATCACCTATAAGTGTTCTAGATCCAAAATCTAGACCTCTGAAATTCCTTCCCATGATCAGAATCTATTTTTTTTTTGTCTTTCTGTCCCATTTCTAAACTCATTCTTCTCACTTCCTGTGACTTACCTACTTTCCCTCATAGTCTATCTCCCCCCAGTCTAGTCATCTAGAATGATAGAATATTAAGGTTGGAAGGATACTCAAAACCATTTTGCCTAACCCTCCACCTGAAAAAGAATTCCCTCCCCCACGAAGTTGTCCTGCCACCTCTTGAAGACTTTGATCTTGCCTGATATAGCAACAAGCACCCTGACACATTCAGGATGGCCTGCTAGCACAGGTTTTTAGATCTGCTTTTCTAAAAGGTAAACAACTTTTGAGGGATCAACAATCTTCTTTAATCGCATATACCAACAGAGAAAATACAAACTGAGAAATAAAGATCAACAGACAGGCTTTCTAACTGTCTGACCAAAAGCAATATATACATCACAGATCAACAGATAGATCCAACTGTCTGACTGTGACATACATATATAGTTACCAGAGAGAGAAGCACCAACATCTGGGTTTTCAAAGCCAGGGGGTCCTAAAAAATTACCAAGAGTCTCATCTGGCACACAAATTTTCTTCCAAAGAGTAAGTCCCCAAAACAAAAGCTCATTTCAGAGTATATATACACTTTTCAGAGCTGAAGATTTGAAGATTTGACCCTTATTATTAACAATTAATAAGTTGTTATTATTAACAATTAACAAAAGGTGTAGGCCTTCCTACAAAACAAGCCTTCCCTAATCAAACTTCCCCTAATGGGCTCTACCTCAGGCCTATTAATGGGCAGGGAAGAGCTTTTAACTCCAATCAACATTGCACCTGACAGTGTATGTCTCATTCTGAACCTGTAGTACTCCACTTCTCTAGTAAGAGGAAGGAGGTATGTTTCATCATCACTCCTCTTCAGTCAAGATTGTTCATTGCATTGATCCCATTTCTGATGTCTTTTACCGTTGTTTTGATCACATTGTATTGGTCATTGTGTAAAATGTCCTATTGCTTCTGCTTAGTTCACTCTGTACTAGGTCATATAAGTCTTCCAAATTTCTTTGAATTCCTTATATTCATCATTTTTACAGCACTATAATATTCCATTACATTTGCATGCCACAATTTATTCAGTCTTCTTCTAATTCATGGACCACTATTTTATTCCAGATTTTTTGCTATCATAAAAAGTAGCAACATTATTTCACAAAATCATGGAATTTATGGTGACTATGATCTAATTAGAATGTATGTCATGGGGATAGAAATATTAACCTTTAGAGTTTTTTCCAATGAAAACACAGGTCTGCCCATTGCCCCACCATCACCATTAAATATGGCCTATATTAGCTAACATTGATCAAAGCAGCTAATTTTTATTTCTGAAGCCCTTTATTGCAGTCCCTCCTTCTAGTCCTTCTATTCTAATATGCTATATCTAATTCCTTCTCTTTTTTATTTCCTTCCCTTCAGTCTCTACCAATTATACCTGAAAATTCTTCTGGGGTTAATGGAACAACTCAGGGATGATCCTTATGATCCTTGCTTATTCAGGGATGTGATAGAATACACATTACTTTCTCAGTCCTGCTGTTTTTTTCCTTTTAGCATAGGCAAAAATGTGATACTCTCTATGATGTGCAAAATAGTTGTCACTGGCCTTATGCCCTTCTCAGGAAGTCATTACTTTATTCCAAATTTCAAGGAAAGAGAGGATTCTGGTGTGACTATAGAGAGGATGGAGAACTATATCTTTAGCTTCTAAAGCACTGGCTTCCAGAATATTTTGGTAATTCTAACTATTCATTCCACTTCCTCATTTGTCAGTTTTCTAGCTTCTCATTCCACCATTCTACTGAAGATCCTCACTTCAAAAATATGGAATGATCTTTTAATTGAATTTAATTCATTGGACTTAAAAAAAATTACAAAACACTTTTCATAAAGTCAGATCTGAACAATCACTCATGGACAGGTCAAACCAATATAATAAAAATGACAATCCTATCTAAATTAATTTACTCACTCAGCACCATAGCAATCAAACTACCAAAAATTATTTTATGGAGCTAGAAAAAGTAATAACAAAATTCATCTAGAAGAACAAAATGTCAAGAATATCAAGGGAATTAATTTTTTAAAATGTGAATAAAGGTAACTTAGAAGTTCCAGACCTCAAACAGTATGCAAATCAATAATCCTCAAAATAATATGGTGCTGGCTAAGAGACAGTGTAGTGAATCAGTGGAATACATCAAGTGCAATGTAAGTAATGACCATAGTAATCTCGTGTTTGATAAATGCAAAGGTTCCAACCCTGGGAACAAGAACTCACTATTGACAAAAACTGCTGGGAAAACTGGAAAGCAGTATGGCAGAAACCAGGTATAAACCAACATCTCATACCATATACTAAGATAAGGTCAAAATGAGTACCTGATTTAGACATAAAGGATGATACTATAAGCAAATTAAGGGAGCAGGAAATAGTTTACCTATCACATCTACGGATAAGGGAAGAATTTATAACCACACAAGACATTGAGAGTATTATGATATATAAAATGGATAGTTTTGATTACATTAAATTAAAAAAGGTTTACACTAACAAATCAATTCAGCCAAGGTTAGAAGGAAAGTGGAAAACTGGGAGGAGGGGATCTATGGTAAGTTTTTCTGATAAAAGCCTTATTTTTCAAATATATAGAGAACTGAGTCAAATTTATAAGAATATGAACCATTCCCCAGGTGATACATGGTTAAAGGATATGAACAGGCAGTTTTCGGAAGAAGAAATTACTCTTTTTTTTCTTTTTCATCTTGTTTTTAGTTTTTAACATTCATTTCCACAAGATTTTGAGTTCCAAATTTTCTCCCCACCTCTTCCCTCCTCTTCCTGAGACACTGGCCTTCTGATTACCCCTTCCCCCAATCTGCCCTCCATTCTATCACACCTCTCCCTTCCCTTATCCCCATCTCCTCTATTTTCTTGAAGAGAAAATAGATTTCTATACTCGATTACCTGTATTTCTTATTTCCCAATTGCATGCAAAAACACTTCTCAACATTCATTTTTAAAACTTTGAGTTCCAACTTCTCTTGCTTCCTCCCTCCCCATTCATTCTCACTGAGAAGACAAGCAATTCAATATAGGCTATACATGTGGAGTTATGCAAAAGACTTCCATAATAGTCATGTTGTGAAAGACTAACTATATTTCCCTCCATCCTATCTTGCCCCCACTTATTCTATTCTCTGTTTTGACCTTGTCCTCCCCAAAAGTGTTTACTTTTAATTACTCCCTGCTCCCATTTGCCCTCCCTTCTATCATCCCTCCCACAACCCAGTTATTCCCTTCTCTTCTACTTTCCTGTAGTGTAAGATAGATTTTCATACCAAATTGAGTGTGCATGTTATTCCCTCTTTAAGCCAAATGTGATGAGAATAAGCTTCACTTTCCCCTCTCAACTCCTCCCTTTTCCTCTCCATTGAAAAAACTTTTTCTTGCCTATTTTATGAAAGATAATTTGTCCCATTCCATTTCTCCCTTTCTCCTGCCAATATATTCCTCTCTCATCCCTTAATTTTATTTTTTTAGATATCATCCCTTCCTATTCAATTCACCCTGTGTCTTCTGTCTATATGCATATAATTCCTCCAACTATCCAAATACTGAGAAAAGTCTCAAGAGTTACAAATATTATCTCTCCATGTAGGAATGTAAAGAGTTAAACTTTAGTAAGTCCATTATGAGTTCTCTTTCCTGTGTACGTTTTCATGCTTTTCTTGATTCTTGTGTTGGAAAGTCAAATTTTCTATTCAGCTCTGGTCTTTTTATCAACAATGCTTAGAAGTCCTCTATTTCATTGAAATTTCATTTCCCCCCATTTTTCTGGGTAGGTGATTCTTGGTTTCAATTCTATCTCCTTTGACCACTGGAATATCATATTCCAAGCCCTTAGATCCCTTAGTGTAGAAGCTGCTAAATCCTATGTTGTACTAATTGTATTTCCATGATACTCAAATTGTTTCTTTCTGACTGCTCTGACTTCTCTGGTCTGGAAGCAACCACAAACTTTTCTGCCCAGGATCTGTGAGTAGAATTCTCTCTCCAGAGCCTCCACCAGCTCTACCACACCAGCCCTCTTCCTCACCCCAGGGTCACCCCTCAGGACCGAGACCCAGATTGGCCCCTTGATTCACCCAGGGTCTTTAGACTGAGGGCTCCAAAAAGGGACGCTGTGGCTCAGTGGCTGCCACCACCCTGGGCCCAGGGCTAGGGCTGGATCCCACTCCCTTCTCACCCAGGTAAAAGAGCTTTCTTACTGACCTTTGAAGCTGTCTTTGGCATTTGTGGGTTGAGAAATCTGGGAACTGCAGTTGCTGCCTGTGATTCCATGCACTGAAGTCTCGTCCAGTCCTGTCCCTGCCATGTAGCATGGCCAAGACTGGGCTGCACTCTACTCTGAGCCCTGTGCAATAGACCTTACCTGTTGACCTTCCAGGTTGTCTTGGTCTGAAAATCTCTTTCACTCTGTCATTTTGTAGCTTTTGCTGCTCTAGAATTTGTTTAGAGTCATTTTTTAGAAGTATTTTATGAGCTATGGAGGGAGAGCTACAGCAAGTCTGTCCTTCTACTCCACCATCTTGATTTTCACTCTAAATAACTCTTGATTAGAAAAATCTAAATTAAAACAACTCTGAAGTACTACTCACACGTATCAGATTGACTAATAGGATGGAAAAGGAAAATGACAAATGTTGGAGAAGATGTAGGAAAATTGGGGCACTAAAGCATTGTTGGTAGAATTATAAACTGATCCAACCATTCTGGAGAGAAATTTGGAACTATGTCCAAAAGACTATAAAACTTCCTTTGACCCAGCAATTATCACTGCTAGGTCTGTATCCGAAAGAGATTTTAAAAAACAACCATAATGAAAAGGATCTATATGTACAAAAAATGTTTATAGCAGCTCTTTTTGTGGTGGTAAAGATTTGGAAATTGAGCCCATCAATAAGGAAATAGTTGACCAAGTTGTAATATATGATTGGGATGGAATACTACTGTACTATAAGAAATGATGAGCAGGATGCTTTCATAAAAACCTGGAAAGACTTACATAAACCGATGCAAAGTGAAGTGAGCAGAACAGTGTGTACAGTAATAACAATACTATATGATGATCAACTGTGAATGAGGACTATTCTCAGCAATACAAGATAGTTCTGAAGGAATTATGATGAAAAATGCTCCAGAGAAAGAACTGATAGAATCTGAATGAAGATCAAAGCATACTCTGTTTTACTTTTTTTTTGGTCTGGGGTTTTTTTTACAATATGACTAATATGTTTTGCATGACTGCACATGTATAATGATATATCAAATTGCTTGCTATCTCAGGAATTGGGGAAGGGAGGGAACAAAGGGGAGAATTTAGAACTCAACATTTTTTTAAAATGAAATTTTTTATGTAATTGGAAAAAAATACAATATAAAAACCTGGCCTTTTCTGAGAACTCATCCTTCTTGACTTCTCCTCAACATTTGACCACCTTCTCCTTCTGGTTAGTGTCTTTACTTCAAGTTTTTGTGATGATAATGCATCAGGATTCTCTTCTCCCTACCTGCACAATAGACTTCTCAGGCTCCTTTGTAAGTTCATTTCCCACATTCCTTCTCCTGTGTATGGGATTACTGGAGGTAATTAAGAGGTCCCTGGATTTCTTCTCTTCTCTCTCTGTATCACTCTTTCTGATCTTGTCTCTCTTTCTTGAACTGTAATCATTCATCTCCAACTAATGGTAAACAGCTCTACCTCAATTACCTATAGGGATACAAAAATCAACACATTCAAAAACAGATTTATTATATAGGTTTTCCCAAAAGACTTAGTGAAGTTTTAAGGTCTGATAGCTTATTTCCCTGTAAACCCACTCCTCTAAACGTCTCCATTTCTCTTTAGAGTACCACCATCCTTGACATCACCTACGTGTACAATCTCATGGTTTTCCTTGACTTTTTCTCTCCCTCATAATGAACCAATTGTCAAGTCTAACTGATTCCAACTGGACACCATCTGTTGCTTCTTTCTTTTTCTCTCCTTTTAACAACCACCATCCTCATTCACATCATCCTTCCTGTGAACCATAGTAAGAGCCTTCTTACTGGCCTTGCTGTTTGCCCAGCCTGGAGTTAGGAAGACGAGTTCAAATACACACTTACTACCTGAGTGACCCTTGAAAAGTCACTTCACCTCCCTTTGCCATGGTTTATTCATCTGTAAAATGGGGATAATGATATCACCTACTTCCCAGGGTTGTAGTAAGGATTGAATGAGATAATATTCATAAAGCGCTTAATCTAGGGCTGGCGTATAGCAGGGGCTATATAAATGTTAGCCATTGATGGTTACATCATTCCCTTGATCTATTCAAGCTTTCATTAGTTCCCTACTGCCTCTAGGTTAAAACATAAGCTACCTCACCCCTAGACTAAATGCATAGTGAATCAACCCATAGTAAATCAACCCTTGTGGAGATGCACCATGGTAATTAATTCCTTCTACAGGTGGTGTAACTCTTGCTTTCTAAACAGCCCCAGCTATTGAAGACCCAGAAAAGAACATTGTCACCATCTTAGTTCTTGGCCCCATCAGACGATTCAACATCAGAAATTGGCATTATTTTATCAGTGTAAATAACATTAGAAAAGATGCATTCCCATTGGCTTTTCTGCTGCTACCTAAGTATTATGGAGCTTTTCCATCAGATTTGTAGCTGAAACCTTCTATGTGTATTTTCTTCTCCATTCATTTCAAATGTGAGTTCCTGCAGAGCAGGGATTGTCTTGCTTTTTGCTTTGCATATAGCAAGCACTTAATAAATGTTTCTTCATTCATTCCATTCATTCAAATTCTTCAGCCTGGCATTTCAAAATCTTCATAATCCGGTCTCAGGCTACCTTTCTAAAATTATATTATTTGGGGCAGAACCAAGATGATGGAGTAGAAGGATGGACCTGCTCTAGCTCTACCCCCATAGCCCATAAAATACTTTTAAAAAATGACTCCAAACAAATTCTAGAGCAGAAGAAGCCACAAATGACAGAGTGAAAGAGATTTCCAGCCCAAGACAGTCTGGAAGGCCAACAGGAAAGGTCTATACCACCAAGCTCAGAGTGGAGTGCAGTCAGCCTTGGCCACTCAGCCCAGCAAGGACAGGAATAGAGCAAGCTTCAGGGCACAGAATCACAAGTAGCAGCTGTAGTTCCCAGATTTCTCAACCCACAAATGCTAAAGACAGCTTCAAAGGTCAGTAAGAAAGCTCTTTCAGCTAGGTGAAAAGGGAGCCCTTCTGGTCCCAGCCCTGGTCCCAGGGTACCAGCAACCCTTGTGGCAGCATTATCCACTTTTGGAGACCTCAGCCTAAAGACCCTGGGCAAATATGAGTCTCAGTCCTGAGTGGTGACCCTGTGGTGAGGATGAGCACTGGGTGAGGCTGGTGGAGGCTTTGGAGAGGGAATCCTGCTCACAGACCAGAGTGCAGGCCAGAAGAGGAGTAAACTCCTCTTTCTTGATTGTGCCACCTTGGAGGAACTGAGAACTTACGAGTCCTTAAAGTATGCCCTGCACTTGACTCAAAAGTCAAGTAACTGCCTGGGAAAATGCCCAAAAAGGGGGAAAAAATAAGACTCTAAAAGGTTACTTTCTTGGTGAACAGTTATTTTCTTCCATCCTTTCAGATGAGGAAGAATTAAGCATATCATGAGAGGAAGACATCAAAGTTAAGGCTTCTACATCCAAAACTTCTAAAATAAATATGCAATGGTCTCAGACCATGGAAGAGTTCAAAAAAGATTTTAAAAATTAAGTAAGAGAAGTGGAGGAAAAATTGGAAAGAGAAATGACAACAATCTAAAAAAATCATGAAAAGCAAGTCATCAACTTGCTAAAGGAGACTCAAAAAAATGCTGAAGAAAATAACACTTTTAAAAATGGATTAACCCAAATGGCAAAAGAGGTCCAAAAGGTCAATGAGGAGAAGAATGCTTTAAAAAGCTAAATCAGCCAAATGGAAAAGGAGGTTCAAAAGCTCACTGAAGAAAATAGTTCCTTAAAAATTAGATAGGGTTTCATCTAGAAGCTACTATGTGGGAACTCATCTTAAGGACTGGAGATGGTTCCATTGCCTTTGTCAATCTATGAACCCAAACTTGGTGCTTTGGGTCAATGAGCTAAAGTATTCCTGTTCCCTCATAGATGATAGAGAGACTAAAAGTTCAGAGGTAGCATCAAGTTATAGCAATGATATATAATATTATTAAACTAGTGACCAGGTTGCTATGCCCCATAGATTTTGAGCTAAGATGCTGATACATATACTGTTCTGGTGTTTGCTGGTACTGAGTGGCAAACTTCATGTGGGGAAGGATGCGACCTAGTGAAGTGGGTAGAGTACTGGACATAAAGTCTGGATGATCTGGGTCAGACTCTGAAGACAAATTACCAAAGAGCCACAGAGCACACCAATTATTAACTCTGAAAAATAAAGTAAAAGAAAACTGAAGAGCTCAGAGAGGTCATAGGCAAATTCTTTATTTGAAGCAGGAAACTACATGTATGAGCTGGGGGAGACCCAAGGCGTGACTCTAAGCCTTGGTGCATACAGCTGTGGCTAGATAAGGAACTGTACAGTGAGGTATGGCCATGACAGTGAGAGGTAACAGCAGCAATGAGGCAAGTTTGAGTTATAGCAGGGCTTCATGACTAGAACATGATTCCTACAGGTATTTGTCAGAGCTCAGGGACTCCTGGAGGCTGGTGTAAACCAATCCTGTGATTTAGCTGCATCAGAGTTCATCCAGAGGGTGAGCACAAGGGATTGCTGTTAGGCTAAATTCATGGCACAGCTTGCTTGCTGGGCATTATTTCTGGAAAACAGGGTGTCTCCTAATAATAAAAAGAGACGAGTGAAAAGAGAGGGGTGGTCTTGTCATATGACACTTCCCTATGACACTTACTAGGTAAATGGCCATCGCAGTCAAGTCAATTCAACACTGAGTCTCGGCTTTCTTGTTTGTAAATGTGAGTAATAGCGCCTGTAGTATCAATTCCACGAAGGTGTGAGGTTTAAATGAAATAATTATAGATCAAGCAATTTGCTAACTTTAAAGTAATAAATAAGTTATTGTTTTGTTAATGAAATATTGAGCCAATTGCAAAATAGGAGTCGCATAAAAGAGTGAATATCTATTGCATGCAACACCTTATTATATGTAACCCATTAATGCTTTATGGTGTCCAGATAATAGTACCTATGTACCCAATATGATTTTCAAGGACTGAAAATTTTTACCTGGAGGAGAAAGAGGAGAGAATATATGCTTCAAGAAGTGTCAGGCAAATCCCTTATCCTCATATATAGGTCAAATCCTAGTTATGAGACAAAACTCAGATATTTAGTAATTTGAGAAAGGAACCCAGTGTTTATGACAGTTCTCTCACAAAGCAGGCAGAACTGATCTGCTCCCGCAAGAAGCTATGACAAGTGTCAGGTAGGATCTAGGCCTACCTAGGAATGTTGTGAATTTCATTATCTATTGCACCTAAGGCCTATCTATGAAGGTCTCAGATTTCATCACTCTAACCATATACAGCAACACAATTAGGAAGCAACAGAAGCTTTGGCTGAACCTGGACACTTGGAATGACATAGTATCAACTTAGCCAAAGGCACTTTGAGGGAAGGACACATAAAGTTACTGCTCTCCTCCTATCTGCCTTCCCCAAAAAGGTGAATGTATCAGTAGAGCACACTGGTACATATCCACAAAGGTAGCCACATCCTGAGTCCAGAGTTCAACCTGTTTCTCTCTGTCTTCATACAACAGAGCTTTGCATGCACAGAACTATAATGGGGCACATTTCATGTATACATCTACAATTGCCTTGCCTCTCCTGTTTAATTATCCTGGCTGCATATAACTTTGTCAAGGGCAGAAATGCGAAGCATAATATAATGTCCTAACTCAAAGGCTCAGCTATGTAGTACTAACACTTATAGAGTTAGCCTGCCTTGTGTCATCCAGTTCCCTGGATCAAAGTAAAATTAATTTACTTGTTTCTCTGAAATAACAGATATAACTATTAAGAATAGGTTTTATACTTTAAGAAAACCCAATATTTAAAATTATTCCCCAAAAGGGTTTCTAAGTCCCATTCTCAATGCATAAATTTTTTCCATAGAATGATATGCTTCTTAAGTAAGGCTAGAGGACTTAAGGCTAAAGTATTTGGGCAACTCCCTGTTATAGATCTTTCAGAAGCAAAAGTAAAACATCATTGGAATAGCAATGCAGAACAATGGCAAAATGGGATTCAGTTTTAAAATGTATTGTGTCAAAATTACTTTTCAGGAACACACATTCATGAATCGAGGTCTGCCTGCCCTGGTTAGCATTACATAGAAGTGATTTGGAAAGCAATGCTTTCTTTCCCATGTCTGTGTTTTTCCCTCTCATTAAGGACTGTTTTCTTTCAGGGAAAGTGCAAGACAAGCTTGGCCTCTGGGTCAAGTAATACATATTACAGGGTCCAATTCTAAGGATCAGCCTATTGGTCAGAGACAAAGTGATTTTTTCCAATACTCCCTGGAAACAGAAAGTCAAGCGAGTCCTACAATTTAAGGCACTGTCTTCTTTTGATGTCTGAATTGCCAGAGCCTCTCTTTCTTTTTCAATCACGAAAAGAGCTCTGCCACCCTAAACCTGAACCAGCCAAGATATCTGTGAAGAGGGAGATGAGTCCAGGAGATGTTATTTGTGCACCAACACAGATGAACCTGTTTACAAGGCTGCTATTGGAACTAATCCTTACCTTATATTCTAACAATGAAATATAGGACTTCTCTGGAGAATTCTGGTTCAGGGGATGTGATTTAATCCATGAACTCTCTGAATCTGTATTATAAACAGGATTGTACTATATTATGGAGTATGGATCTAGAGTAATTATATTAAATTTCCTAGTAAATTGGCTCTGATGGCTGTTCCCAAAGAGGATGTCTAATAAGATTTGAGAACTGGTATCATCACTGGAATAAATATGCAAATAAATAAATATCCCAAAGGGATACATTATATCTAATCCTTCTCTTTCCTCCTCCCTTCAAGAGAGAGACCAATGGACTGCAACCAAGTATTCTCCTCCATGGCACTGGTTGATGTCTCATGGGGACAAACTGGAAGATGGAAGAGTTCACAGCAATAAAGTTTCATTTCATGAGTTCAGAAATAAAAGGCAAATTGTGTGGGTTCGGAGGGGTAGCTTAGCAGAGAAGGGAGCACAGAGTCACATAAGTCACAGAAACCTAGGACATGTCCAGAGATGAAGCCAGTGGGGCATCAGTGAGCAACTCACAGATCATAAGATTATAAGAACATTTAGAGATAGGAAGAATTTTAAAGATCATTCAGTCCACCCTTCTTATCCTATAAGTGACAAAAACCTAGGCCCTTAATATTACCAAAAAAGAAAATTGAAATGTCCGAAACTTCAGACCCTATAACTAATTTCCTTTCTCTACAAAATCTTTGTGAGAATAATCTATTCACATATCAAGGGCATCCTTAATGAAGGGATGAAGAGGGAGTAGGCAGACTTTGACAAATGATAATTCTACAGCAGACTGTACCTTTACAGTCATGAAATTGACTGAAAGGAGCAGAGAATACAAGATCCCATTTTCCTTATTGTTTGTTGACTACAAAAAAAGCATTTTATTTGGTAGAGAAAAATGCTGTTTTAAAGACTCTTCTTCAACAAGGTATCTCCCATACAAATGTCAAAATCATATAATATTCCTTGAAAGATGTAACAATAGAGAACTTTGCAAAAGGACCCAATGCATAAAAACATAGAGTTATATTCTGTCCAAAGCATTTGCTTCAATTATGGAGGATGACCATCATAGAGTCCAAATAAAAAAGAGATTTTCTTTCAGGAGTTCTTAACCTGGGGTCTACAACCCTTAAGTAGCCACAGGAAGACAGTTTCCTCAAATGAAAGGACTGGACTGAGGATTTTTAAAGTTCTCTAAAGAGAGAGCTAGACCTCTAAATCCTATGAATGATGAGTTCTAAGCCTAAGCAAAGAAAGTTTATAAACTTGGATGGGGGGAAATCCATTTATTTTTTAAAACATATTTTATTTATTTTGTTAAATGTTTCCCAAATACATGTAAAAATTATTTTAACACTCATTTTTTTAATGTTGAGTTCTGAATTCTCTCCCTCTCTCCCACTCTTTCCCTATCCCTTGAGAAGGGATATGATATCAATTATATATGTAAAGGCATGCAAAACATATTTCCACATTAGCATTTTGCAAATGAAAAAACACACAGAAAATGAAAGAAAGTTGATTTTTTTTTTAAAGTTTGCTTCAGTCAGCAGAGTTCATCAGTTCTTTCCCTGGGGGTGGATAGCATTTTTCATCATGGGTCCTTTGGAGTTGTCCTAGATCCTTGTCTTGATCAGAGTAGCTAAGTCTTTCTTTACAATATTGGTGTTAACTGTATAAAATGTTCTCCTGGTTCTGCTCACTTCACTTTGCATCAGTTCACATAAATTTTTACAAGTTTTTCTGAAAGCATCCTGCTTGTCATTTCCTATAGCACAAGAGTATACCATCACAATTATATACCACAACTTGTTCAGTCATTTTCCCAACTGATGGATGTCACTTCAGTTTCTAATTCTTTGCCACCACAAAAAGATCTGTTATAAATAATTTTGAACAAAAAAGTCCTTTTCCCTTTTCTTTGATCTCTTTAGGATACAGACTTGGTATTGTTAAGTCAAAGATTATACACAGTTTTATAGCCCATTGGTCACAGTTCCAAATTGTTCTCCAGAATAGTCGAATCAATTCACAACACCATCCATAGTGCACATATTCCAATTTTTCTACGTCCTTTCTAACATTTATCATTTTCCCTTTATGTCATGTTAGTCAATATGATAGTTGTGTGATAGTATCTCAGAGTTGATTGAATTTATATTTCTCCAATCAATAGTAATTTAGAGTATTTTTATGTGTCTATTGATAACTTTGATTTCTTCTGAAAACTCCTTGTTCATATCCTTTGATATGTTAATTGATGAATAGCTGATATTTTTATAAATTTGTCTCAGTTCCTTGTATATTTAAAAAATGAGACCTTTATCAGATAAACTTGCTGCAAAACAACCCCCTCCCCATTTCCTGTTTTCCTTCTAATTTTGGCTGCATTTATTTTGTTTGTGCAAGCCCTTTTAAATTTCATTTAATCAAAATGATCCATTTTACTTCCCACAATTCTCCCTATCTCTTGTTTGGTCAAAAACTCTTCCCTTCTCCGTAGATATGAAAGTACATTCTGTGCTCCCTTAATTTGCTTATAATATCACCTTCTATATCTACATCATTTATCCATTTCCAGGGGTGGGGAACCTGTGGCCTTGAGGCTACATGTGGCCTACTAGGTCCTTGGGTATGGCCCTTTGAATCCAAACTTCACAGAATAAAAGGATTTGTTCTATAAAATTTGGGCTCAGTTGAAAGGCCACACCCAAGGACCTAGAGGTACACACACGGCCTCCTCATGGCATCAGGTTCCCTATGCCTGTTTTAGATCTCATCTTGGTATATAGTGTGAGGTGTTGGTCTTATGCCTAGTTCCTTCCAAACTGCTTTCCAGTTTTTCCAGTAGCTTTTGTCCACATTTATTCTTAATATAGTTTCCTTTATAATCCTTTGTTTTTAAACTTGGGCATTTAAAAAATTTTTCTGAGAAGGTACCTATAGACTCTAACCAGATTTCCAAAGGGAAGCACAAAAAATGATCAAGTATCCTTGCTATAGATGAGAGGGGTGTTCTAGATACTTCCATTTGTAGATTACATTGTGTTAGCTGCACCAAGTCCAAGTACACTACAGATTCTCCTAAATGATATTTACTATTACTCAAAATATTTTGGCCTAATAATCCACGAAAGAAAAAAACAAGTGAAGGATATTTATTTTCCAAACTGTGATTGTCAACTGAATGGGCAACACATAGAGCTAGTCTTTTAGTCCATAATTATGAATAGATACTTCAGAAGGAAAATGAACTGGACTAAGAATTATGCAAGAGGATTAGAATGGGTTTGATTGACTCTGAGAGTTTGTGTGCTGCTTCTAATGACCTTATGTTTCTTCCTGAAACAAAGGCCCATTTTTTAAAATATCAGTAGTCTTTTAATGCTATGAGTCATGTAATAACATAGTCTTTGAAGAATTAAAGTTGCAATTTACCCAAAAGACAATAGAAAGCTATATGGTGGGTGCTACTTGCCAATGAAGACTTGTACTGTTTTACTAAAGTGGTAGAAAGAGTACTAGATTTGAAGTTAGAGGATCTGGATTTCATTTTTGTCTCTGTATGACAATGAAGAAGTTGCTTAACTTATCTGGCTCTCTGTTTTATGTTGAAGCAGCATGAGGGCTGTCATCAGAGAGCTGCATGAATGAAAAGGGAATGAAAACTAGGAATGGTTGATAGATGGTCCTCATATTTCATTGGGAAACAAGAGATCCAGAGAAAAGTTTTCTGCACTTTGGACAGATCCCTGAGGAGAATTTATAAGAGGAAATGGACAAGAATCATACCAAATGAAAAGGTATGTACCATTGGAAGGAAGGAGTATTCACATTTGAAATGGTGTTGCAGATCATCAAAGTCTCGACATGTGCTCTTTCTATTACATTTAGAGAACACGACCGATGGTTTAACTTTATTTCAAAGAAACTGGAAATCCAACAAGGTCTGAAAGGCAATGTGATATAGTGGAACAAGCACTACACATATATGGTGTTCAAAGACCTGGGTTTGCATCTTGGCCCTGTTATGTACTATTTGTGTGACTTTTGGCAAGTTACTTAGCTTCTCAAAGGAGACAGTTGAACCAAGGAATTTCTGAGGTCCCTTCCTACTCTAAGTCTTATGAATGATGAGTTCTGAAGTTGAGCAAAGAAAGTTGATGTACAACTTGTCTTGTTGTTGAAGTGGTTGTATCTCCATCCTTTTAAAAATTGCATTTTTGTCCTCTCCTCCAACTTGGAATGAGCTTCAGGTACAGTTAGCCTCCATTCCCTGCATGGGAAACAGCTGTGTCTAGGCACCATCAACTGGGGATAGTCCCACTTCAGCAAAGGCTTTCTCTAATGGTTGTTGAGCAGTCACATTGCTCTACAAGCACAACTCACGTATTAGAAGTCCCATCATTGTATTTAATTCCATCAAATCCAACTTTCCTAAGCAACTGTCCATAGTAAGGATGGAGTTACAATATGTCTTGGTTTTCATTCCAAGTCAGGAGAAGCCTCTGAAGTTATTCCGATCACATACACTACCTTATTTCTCATTAGCATGCATCTAGGAGGTGACTTAGATTGTCAGGGGAAAAAGAAAAGAAAAAAATATAAAGAAATATGCATTCCTGTATCTGTATAAGCTCATGCAAAGATGAGAGGCAAAGCATCTTCTTTGGAAGACACACTATGGTAGGATTCATAATGCTGACAAGTCCTTCAGAAAGCATTGCTTTCTACACCCTAGCAAACTTGCTGAGTCCCTAGATTCTAGATCAGTTTGGAATGATGAGTACAATGATTTTGCAACTGGACCTTCAAATTTGCTTTTCCCCATGCCTCACTTGTCATGGCTAGGGTTTTTTCTCAGCCCCAGTAGAAGGTAGCAAAGCAGCAGGAAATAATGGTGAAGCTAATTAGCTCCTTTCCTTGAGAACAAGGAAGTTCTGTCCCTTGAAGTGCTACCAGCACCTTTAATCCTGTAAAAGAAAAACTTGGCAATTTCCTGGTTAATTGGTACAAATAACTGGCTAAGATAAATTATTCCAAAGTTGTGGCATTCAGAGGCTTGAATGACTTGATTTTGTTTCCTTTCTATACTGAACACATTATTTTGACTGATAATAAATTTCTAATGTGCAGTGTAGACATTACTATTTGTTGTCTTTGAAATTCTGGCTCATTCAGTATTAAATTACTAAATAAACCTCTAGACATTGCATTAGTTCTCATCTCTCTCCAAGGGATTCAGTGTACAATGATCTCAAAATAATCAACTTTAAATTATTAACCATGTATTTTTAATTCCCAAGTTAGCAACTAGTTCCTCCCATCTCCCAGTCTCCAACACTTTTAATGCAATGAAAAAAGTTACGGATTTTTAATCAGAAAATCTAGGTTTCAACTGAACCATAGGTAGCATTCTTTGCCTCTGGTGCAAACACCATAAACCACTCTTTCAAATTAACTTTTAAGACAAGTTCATTTGAGGTAAAGAGGAGACAAAGGCCTTAGGGACTCAGCAAGTTTGCTAGGGTGTAGTAAGGAGTTCATTTGTTTTTTAGTTGTCTGGAAGAAGTGGGCCATCTGGTAGCTTTCTATTTAAATTAATAATTCTTATTAACAAAGTGCTAAAATCAGCTGTTTCTATGCTCATGGAGTGCAAATATTTTCAGTCCCTCCCCCACCCCCAAATGTCAGCCCCCAAGGACAAAAGCTCTGTTTGATTACTCTTCCCTAGTTAAAACTCTGGGTTTGAATATTTGCTCTTCTACTTACTATATGGGTAACCCTTAGCAATTCACTTAATCTCTTTGGGCCTCAGTTTTCTCATCTATGAAATGATGAGCTTATATATGGGCTTGTAAATCAGAAGGGTAATATGCCAATACCATCAGCATTATTCTAAATTTCACTTGAAAATGCTGTAATTAAATCAGTCCTATATATGTCTATGTGCTAACATATTTATAATTGAAACCACTGATTTCAGAACCATACAAAAGTATTAGAATTTTTCTTCTATGTATTAGCTGAAATTAACTTGCCTTACTTTAGAATCAGATTTCCTGCTAATCTTTCAGTCAGTTTTTTATGTTCTTTTTTTGAAGAATAATGCAAGTTCTACCACCATCACCACTTGCAATCATTGAACTAAATGATCATTCTAAAGAAGCTTCTGACAGAAGTACTGAATAATTTAAAGTGAGGCTTTCTGAATTCTGTTAGAACTTAGACATATGTGTAAAACACAAAAATCAGTCATTGTTGAAGCAATTTTACTATTTAAAGTCATGGTCACTGGTCAACTTAACTAGTCAAAAATCTAACAGGAAAATATCTTTCTGCTTTTTCTTCTTCCTGGAAGATTAGTTTAGATGGCTGGTAGATGGCTGGCCTTTGAGGTCTCTTCCACTTCTCAGACCACAATCTTAGGACCCTATAATCTCTTTCCTTTCCTCTCCTACTTTCTGCCAGAAGGCAGACTCATTTCCAAACTGAATTTGGCTAAAATAAATGGAGGAATAGGATAGAAATTGAGGAATCAATTAGTGAATCTGAAGGCCAAAGATGAAAGACTTGGATTTTGCTCATCTGAATTATTGGCACATCAAGTCAAATATTGTCTATGATCTCTTCTATGGCCATTAACTTTTTGCCTGCTTTTTTCAATTTGACAAAGAACAATGAATTTTCTTCACTCTGAGTCATCCCTATCCAGCTGTTGTCCATTTGATGTGAAGAGTCAAAATGACATAAAGAAAGTCTCCCTCTGTACCCACTGCCAGTTCTGTTGTCTGCTCATGAAGGGAGGGTAGGTGACTGTGGGGGGCTACAGCAACTTGCCAGATGGAATGGTTCCTACCCCTTAAGCTCAGGATGATAGGGTCATGAAGAGCTTAGCTCCCTGGGATCAAAACTCAGGCAGAGTAGCTTTCTGGACTTTTTTTTTTCTAATTTTCACTTCATCAAAGGTAGATGCCCTGAAATTCTGAAACGTTATCCTTATTTCCTGCTTGTATACTTTCCTGATTGGTAAGGAAAAGAAGGAGCCCAATTAGTGACAAAACCAAGGTTAGATGACCTCCTACCAAGAAAACTGTGAAGTGTACAGGGACAGGTTGGCTTAGAGGCTGTTTTGAGCTCCCTTCAAATTTTTAGCTTCTAATTCTGAGATTCTGCTCCCAGTAGGACTCTAGCCTGCTAAAATGAGGAGTCCTTCGATGAGATTATGTATTTTCAGAAATGACCCTCATCACAACTGCACAACTCATAGAATTACAGAATTCCCCACTTTAAAAAGGAGTCTCAAGTCCATTTGGTCCAACCTTCTCTCTTGTGCAGAAATCCTGTTTGCAGCATCTATGACAGTTAGTCTGCTTAAATACTTACAGTAACAAAGAAATTACAAACCTCTTTAAATTGTCCACTCCAGTGTTAGACTGTTCAAATTGTTAGTAAATTCTTAAACTGAGCTGAAATCTGCCTCCCTCCTCCTACCTATTAATTCCAAAGTGGCTCTTTGGTATCAAACAGAACAAATCTAGATTCTTCCAAAAGATATTTGGAGACAGAAATGATATCTCCCCTATGATTCCATCTTACAGGCTAAATAGTCTCAGTTTTGTTAACTTATCCATGTGACAGGTGTATTCTAGGGCTCTCTTTATTATTCTTGTAACCCCCCCCCTTTCAATTTGCTCCAGGCTTCCAACTCCATCCTGAAATGCGGCACATGATAAGTTGTTGAGATTTTTCTTTGACTCAGGTAGCTTCCTCATGCTGGGAAAGAAAAACACCAAATAAATGTGTACCCTCTGAGTTCTTAATGACTTAAAGTGAGACATTTAACAGAGGAATTTGTTATTTCAAGAGGACCCCAGAGAAGGCTGCATTGCCAGACTACCCATGACAGGCTGCTTGGTGTGTTGGAATATAACTTTTTTAACAGAGGATCAAAACTTGTCTTAAAATATTGGCCCTTAAAGCTGAGGAAGAAGACCCCTTCACTGAAAAGTCAGAATAGGGAAAGACAAAAGCTGTCCAAGGAAAACAAAAACTATATAGTTGCTTTAAATTACAGCCAAAATGTTTCATTGGGAACTATCCTTGGTTCTAACCACAGTCCTTAATCTCTCTAGAGTCTGATCTGTTCAGGCTTTTATCTGCTCCTTGGCCAAAATTTGAGGTTAAAAACATAGGATACTAAAGTTGGAAGAGACCTTAGAAACCCTATGCTAAAACTTCTTTATTTCACAGACAAGGAAAGTGAAGTCCAAGCAATTTAGGGAAATTATTTTGAAAGGAAGTAATTTGCCAAGTTTACACAGTTGATGGCAGAAGAAAAACAGAACCTGTATCCAGATTGTATTACAGAACTCAGCCAAGTGTATAAGAATTGTATGTAAACTAAGAGGCAGTCAGCTCTGAGCGCATCTTCTATGAGGAAGGTTCATAGGCTTTAGAGCATGGATTCTGTGACACCATTTTGGTAGTCAGCATAAATGGCATGCTTATCTAATTTGCAGATGACACAAAACTAAAAAGGATAGATAATATCCTTATTGATAGTTAAGATTCAAAAATTATCTTGACAGGTTAAAAATGGGCCAAAATACACAAGATTAAGGGGAACAGGTATAACTGCAAAATCTTACATTTGATATTTTTAAAAAATCTATTTTATAAGTACTTGATAGGAAGGGCATAATTAGAAAATATCTTATACACAGAAAATGTGGGGGTATGGGTGGACTGCAAGCTTCTTGTGAATCAACAGCATGACACTGCAACCAAGAGACCTAATGCAATCTGAGTGGCATTAACAAAGGCAAAGCTTCCACATGAAGGGTATTGTATTCAGTGCTGCTTACCACATTTTAGGGAAGACATTGATAACTTGGCTCGCTTTCAGACAAGAGGCAATCAGGATTGTGAAGAGCTTTGAGTTCTTGTCAAATTAGGATTAATTGAAGGAAAAGGTATTTCTTGTTTAGCCTGTAGAGCTAAGATTCAGGGGCAGAGGGGGTAGGACATGAAGGCAATCTTTAAGTTTTTGAAAGGTTGTCATGTGGGAAAAGGCTTAACCTTATTTTGCACCAGATGACAAAACTAGAGTAAGTGGGTACAAACTGTATTGAGAAAGATTTAGATTTGCAGTAAATAATAAATAAATATTTAATCATTAGAGCCATTCCAATGTGAAATAGACTATCTTAGAAAATAATGGGCTTCTTCTCCTCATTAGAAGTTTTTAAACAAAGGTTGAATGACTGCTTTTCAGAGATCCTTTAGAGGAAATTGTTCTGGACTAGATGTCCTCTAAGTGAACTTTTAACAATAAGATTCTGTGATTCTTAGTCCTAGTTCTCATCTGATTTCTTTGTGAGATTGCAAGATAGATACATTTCTGAGAAGTGAGATGTTACCAAGCATGGGGCAGCCAGACTCAAACCAAGGATCAGCAGAGAGGGGCACGGATATATGTACACTTGCAGGAGTTAAAGTCGTGTTTATGAGTAAGATTCAATTAAATTAGATTACACAGACATTGATTTAGTACCTATTTTGCACAAGGCATTGTACATAATCCTGAGGACATAAAAGTTAAAAGTGACACAATCTCTGCCCATGAGAGTGCATTGTCTTCCTGGGGGCTGAGGGTGGGGGAAGAGGTATGTGCCTAAATACATTCACCCATTCAATAAATATTAATCAAATGCTCATTACATGCAAGACTCAATGATAATCAGGAAGAGATAAATTTTTAGGTAGCATGATTCCTGCCCTCAAGGAGCTCCCAGTCTTCTAGGAGGATATCATATGGACAAAGAAGTATAATACAAGGTAGAATGTGATAGAGACCAAGGAAAGATCCAGACAAAGTGGTCTGTGAAAATTTGAGGAGGAAATTCTAATGTGACAAATGCATAGGAGAGGTCAAATAGAGAGGAAGACAACATTGGGAAGGGGTAGATCATTCCTAGGGCAGCTAGGTGGCACAGAGGATAGAGTGCCAAGTTTGGAGTCAGGAAAAGTCATCATCCTGAATTCAACTCTGGTCTTAGACACTTACTAGCTGTATGACCTATGGCAAATCATTTAACCTTGTTTGACTCAGTTTCTTCATCTGTCAAATATGCTGGAGAAGGAAATGGATAACTACTCCAGTATCTTTGCCAACAAAACCCCAAATAGGATCATGAAGAGTCAAGACACAATTGAAAATGACTGAACAACAAGACCATTCCTGTCTGGGAACTTGGAGAAATGATCATGGAGTTGGAGGCCCCTGAGTTGGGGCCTTGAAAGAAGAAAGGGGTTGCAATAGGTACACATAGAGGGAGAAGGGGAGTCCATTACTGCCATGGGAAATAGCTTGAGTTTATGAATTGAGTGGGGAGAGGGTATGAAAGAGGGGAAATGGGGGAAGACATTGGAGTAGTCAGATAATTGAAAAAAAAAAGATTAAGTGAAGGAGTAATGTGAAATAAGACTGTAAATCCCTTCCATCCCATTTCAAATCTATTTCCCCCCTCCTCTTGCTTCTGACCACATATAATCAAAATCATGCAAGTGAGCACTGTCTTTTGTGATCTCTCATTTTGTAACAGTGCATAGCCCTGTTCCAGGTTCTATAGGAGAATAGATAGAGGATACAATTCTTGCTCACAAGGACTTACAACATTGTTGGGAGACAAAAGTGATGTAGAATTGGATTTGGAGTCAGAGGACCTAGGTTCAACTTCTCTAGCCCTGCAGTTTACTACCTTTGTGAGGGTGGATAGGTCAGTTAAATTCTTAGTTCTTCAATTTCCTTAATTAGACAACATGACTATCTAAGGTCTTTTTAGGATGGCCACGTGGAAAGAGTTCTGGGTTTGGAGTCAGAGTAAGGTTTCAAATCCAAGCTCTGGATTTACTACTTACTACTTACTACTTTTTGATGAGATTTTGTGTAAAAATGCCTTGTGTCTCTGATAAGAATTAAAAGATCAGCACTATCACCCCCCCAACCCCAGTCCAAAGCATGGGATGTGAGAATTAAGTACTGATTGCCCAACAAGGGGAAGAAAGGTGGAGATAAAGAATGGAGGGGTCCAGAATTAAGGTCCTATCTCCCCCTTCCCAAAAGGATAAGGGGATGATCTACTAGAATGGCAAACCAGGTATCCACATATTCTGCTTACCAGGGCCCCACAGAAGAGGTGCAGGCTTCAGAGAAGGGAGAAAGTCAGACACAGGAAACCTTTCCAAGCTCAGAGAACCAAATAGACAATCCCAGAGACCCAAAGAACAATTCTGTTTTCTAAAGTAGCCTGTGAGAGCCTTTAGAAAGCTAGGGAATTGTTCACTCCTCCTGAGGCAAATTGTCCCTCTTCCCCTGCCTGCTGCCCTTGTTCCTAGACTTGCCTCCAGATGCTTCTGTAGTTCATCCTTCACCCAGCCCTCTATTCTACTCCTTAACCCTTAGTGTCCACCACCACTACCTTCAGTGACTCCTCAAAGCTATGCCTTCAATACTGTCTTGTCAAAGAAGAAGTCAGATTATTCAAGGAATGGAGGTGGGGGGAGCTCAGAGGAGAGGGGAAAGAAGAATGAGAGAAAAGCAAAAGCTAAATTTTTCCCCTTTATAAACACAGATCCCACGTGGTTGGGAGTAGGGTGGGAAGCCACATACTAAGTACTGATCTTTCTAGAAGTATCTTACCTATCCATTATGTGTGCATTGGTCAGGGTCTGTGTATTTCTGCTTTTAAGTATGCACAGGCTTGTCTTTATGTGTGTCTCTGGCTTTTATATGTGTTCAAAGTTCTCTCTCTCTCTCTCTCTCTCTCTCTCTTTCTCTCTCTCTCTCTCTCTCTTTCTCTCTCTCTCTCTGTCTCCCTCTCTCCACACGCTCTTACATTTTTTCTCCCTCCATATTTTTTCTAGGTCTGGTTGTGTTTCCCCATTTTTGCACTGGAGGGCTGTCTCCCTATCACTGTGGTTAATCCTGAAGCCTGAGGTTGACTAGCTCACAGTGACCTCACCTGTCGGTATCCAGCAATGACCTCAGGTCTTTGTGTAGTTGTCTATCCTGAAGCTAGCAGTGGGGTGTGAAGAGCAGGCTTGAAGAATTGGGAAGTATCAGGGCCTGGCTCTGTCTCTGTGTAAGGGAGAACAGCCAGAGATCTAGGTCATTATAGGAGCAGCTTAGTTGGGCCAAAAGCTGTGTAGGAGGGGTTGAGGGTGGGGATGGAGGCAAGAGGTCCCCACTCTTCCACCACTGATCCTATAGTCAAGATCAACAACTCCTTCCTCATACTCCAGTTTGGTTTTTCTCTCCAATGGTGAGAGGAGGGAAGCAAGGAGCAAGAGCATGATAGAATGGTAAAGCTTGGAAGAGATTATCTTTCCAATTGCTCAATCCTGTACACAAGGAAACTGAGTTCCAGAAGAAGTTACGCCCTTTTACACCCCCAGGTCCTACTGCAGAGAGGAACAAGAAGCTCCCTTTCATTCCTAGACTCCCTACGGGAACCTGAGGAGATTTTCCTGTCAGAGTTGGGGGTGAGAAACAGGCAGGTGTGAGTTTAAAGACTTTGTAAAGCTACAAGGTCCAGGGCGTTTGGAGAAGGAAGCACTGCGCAGTAAAAACAGGGGAGCAGGCTGTCCTGAGTCTGCTAGGAAGAATCAGAGCTCTCCATGAGGGTGTCTGCGCAATAGCCAGACCTTCGATCCCCAGGCAAGGATTAACTCACTTTGCTGTACTAGTGATAGTAATTCTCCCCTCAGAACTGAAAACACTGAAAAAAAATCTTTCCTATTTTAAATATCTCAGGTCTTCTTTATTCTTTTACTGCTTTCTATTCTACCCGGCAGCCACTACTGATTTCCTCATACCCCTATCCCCCACCAAAAATAAAACTAAAAAAAGAGAAATGAACCCTCTGTTCACCTTCTCCAACTTCAAATGCAGCTGTTGGAGTCACAGCTGGATCCCATCTGCTGAATGTGCGTGAGTGAAATAGGAGACACAGGAGAGGACACAGGATAAGCTGGGGCTCCCAGACCTCCTTCGAAGGCTATCTGGGGATCAGGTTGTGGAGTGAGGGGGAAGTTAGAATGGAAGATGGGAGAAGAGACAATGATTGACCCGCCGCCCCCAAATACATACAGTCGGTGGAAGGTAGAAGTGAGAGAAGGATTGGGGGAGGAACATAGCCTGACGCGGAGCCTCAGTGTACTCTCCTTGTGTGACGGTGGGGCTGGTGCACCCGTAGTCACAGAACCACGGACCCTAGGGGAGCGGCCTAGGGTTTCCGTCCTGGCACTCAGACAGAGGGAGAACTTGAGGAGGGAGTACCCATATGGTCCCCATAGGCATTCTCCGACAGAGTACTACTCTGAATCCCTGCAAACCGACCCCAGCTGCGTCTTCCTGGGGTCCTGAGTCTTGGAAGGCAGCTACTACCCTAAGACTAACTAGGACTGTGGGGAGCTGTCCAGGGTTCCCAGACCTCTCCGCTCCTCCCTATTCTCTCTGGCTGGTTCTGCTTATTGGGTGGGGCGAAGAGAGGAGAGCCAGGCGGGCGGCGTGCCTGAGCAGCGCGCCGCAGCCAATGGAAGAGGCTTCTGGGACGAGTTGGGGGTGGGGGGTTGGGGTGAGCTTGCGGGCTCAGGAGCAGGCTGAGAGCGCACTCTTGCTCCGCGCTCCGCCCGAGCGCACTGGCTGCCGGCGAGGGGAGCGCTCAATCCAGTTCCAGGGCAGGTAGTAAGGGGCGCTCAGCCTGGCGCGGGTATAGGAAGTAAGGAGGGTTTTCAGCAAGGTGCACCAGCAGGCAGTGAGTGCAGCTCAGGTCGGTGCCTCCGAACATTGTAAAAGGGGAGCTCAGACCCGTGCACCTGCAGACAGTGACCGGGAACCTAGCACGATGCAGCAGCAGACAGTAAGAGGGGCTCTCAGCTTGATGCACGAGCAGTGAGGGGGGCCCTCAGTTCTTTGCACCCTCAGACAGAGAAGAGTGCTCAGCCTCGTGCAGTGGCAGACTGTAAGGGGCGGGGAAGCTCAGCCTTATATACTCTCAGACAATGAGGGGGGGCCCTAGCACACGCAGACGGTAAGGAGAGTGCTCAGCTTGATGCACATGCAGACAGTCGAGGGGGCTTTTAGCTTAGTGCAAGAATACGCAGTGAAAGAGTGCTCAGCATGGTACACAACAGGCTGTGAAGGGTCGCCTCCCTAGTTGCTCTGCCAAACCGTGAGGGGGGAGGGGCGCTTCTCTAGGCTTAGGGACCAGCAGTTAGTGGGGGAGGGGAGGAAGCGTGCAGCTCCGGGTATACGATCACTCCCTCCAACCCTGCTCTGGCCACTTGGAGTGCCCGGCACACTCAGGTTCCCTTCCCCCTCCCTCTCTCGCCCTAGATTGCTGAGCCTTCCTGACCCTCTCTGGCCCACCTCTGCCAGAGGCTGCGGAGCCAGACGAGGCGGGGCTGCGGACACCAAGTGGCGGGAGGCGGAGCCCGAATCTTAGCCCTTAGCAGCCCAAAGAGGGTAATAGCATCGCCAAGACACCGCGCCTTGGAGACACCTGTTGCCAGCACCCTCCACCCCATTTGGGCCGCGTACAGTGGACTGGCCCGTACCCTAGAGGTGTGTAGGTTCTGTTTCTTCGAGGCCGGGCCTCCCTCGACCCGGTGGGGCTGGGGGTGCATGAGGTGGCGCTCTCACAGCTTGCCATGGAACGCGCCCTGCCCGACGGGGCCCTCAATGTGTCTTGGGGACCGAGTGCTGGAGAGGCTGCAGCACCTGGCTTCTCTGCCGCCTGGACCGTAGTCCTCGCCGTGCTGATGGCGCTGCTGATCGTGGCAACCGTGGTGGGCAACGCTCTGGTCATGCTGGCCTTCGTGGTGGACTCCAGCCTCCGCACGCAGAACAACTTCTTCCTTCTCAATTTGGCCATCTCTGATTTCCTAGTAGGTAAAGTACGCCCACCCTGGGGTAGGGGGAGTGGGGCAAGTGACCCACTGGCGGCGGCTGAAGACCTCAGGGAGGGCGGGCTTCTTCGAGCTGAGGCTGCTGTGGGAAGGATGTGAGACGCTGGGTGCCCGGCTCGGGCTATGTGTGTGGCCTTGGACCCTGGTGCAAGAAGAAGGTTAGGGGTGGCATTGAGGCTGGAGTCTCATAGGAGAGAGGTGCCAGAGGCAGATTTAGAGGACCCTTGGGAGCAACTGGGGAAAGGGAAACGACAGTAGCTAGGGTCCCTGAGGTAAGACTTACTAAGTCTTCCCGGAGTCCTCTGTGCTGAGTCTTATACACTACCTAGGTGAAGTTGAGTAGGACAGTGGAAGAGGAGAAGACCGGGGGTTCTGGGAATTTGGGACAGAAGGGCCTGGATGGGAAGATGTAGGCGGAGGTTCCCCATGCTGGTTCCTCTTCTTCCCTGCTGGGAGAAAAAGCGAGAAAACTTAGAGGAATTTAGGAATCAGAAACAACAGACTTATGTGGGAAGGGGGACGACTTAGTGCCCCCCTCCACTCCAGTAACTAGAGGAACTGGAACAGTGGATTTGTGCTTCAGTTTCCTGGTCATGGGTCGTCCTACCCCGGATCTCTTCCATTTCTTGGGATATAGAATGTGTGCTTGTCACTGGGAAAAATATCACCGACCTTTGCTTCTGAATGGGGGCGGGGCGTGAGAGGAGGGGCTACAGAGATGCTTCTCTCACCTTTCCTCCTCTTGAAGCTGCCCGAAAATTGGGGTGGGGGTCAAGGGTATCATACATTTCTCTGCTCCTACAGAGGAGGAAGTGGTGGGGAGGGAGAGGCTTTGAGCTCCAGGGCCCGAGGTAAGGAAGGGGGGAGGGAAGGGATACAGTAGCAAGTTGTGTAATGTTTGATATTTATATAGGCTTAAAAAGAGCTTCATCATTTGATCCTCACAACCCTCTGAAGTAGGTAATATACATTATTATCTTCATATTGCAGAGGGGGAATCTGAAACTTGAAAAGATGAAGTGACTTGCCCAAGGTCACCTAACTAGTAAGCAGGAATTAGAACTCCGGTCTCCGGACTCCAAATACAGTGGTTCTGTCCACAATCATTAGCAGGTGCAAATCCTTTATGTCTCCACCCAACCCAGTGCCCTAGTAAAAAAAAAATTCTTTGTCCACATGTTTTAAAAAACAGAAGGAGGGCACTATTCTTGATGGTTGGTCCGATTGGGTAAGAAGGAGAAGTGGGAAAAGGGGCAAGTCTCAGAAGAGGAAATCAATGAAAACTTTGCAAAGTAATCAGAGAAAGTGGAGAAGGGGATGCTTCCAGGAGTAGGAGACAGGGGGAAAGGCATGGAGGTGCCTCTCTGAGAAAGAAATATTTGCGACTGGCTGACAGTGGAGACAGTTCTCCTCCCCCTGCTGTTCACGGAGACAATGGGTTTAGGGAGAAACTCCAGCTGGTGTAGGAGTCTGAGGAGCTTGAGTCTGTTGCTCCTACTGACTGGAAGGGAGGGGCTTGCACGGATGAATGTCTTGGGGGAGGAGCAAAGCTTTTCTGTTGAGAGCCCCACTTGCAGGACGGAACTAGAGGCATCAAACCTGCCAAGACATTTGGTGTGATCTGAAGGCTGCCACAGCCATATGGTTATCACCTATTGCCATGGGATAAATGCAGCAGGAAAGGGGCCAAGCAACTTAGTGGTGGCAAAATGCCAGTGTAGAGGGACTTATAGATTCTCAGCTACTGGAATGGTATTTTTTCCCATTGATACAGGAAGAGGTGGTAATTTTATCCTTTAATTTTCCCTGAGACAGAAAATGTAGGCTAGAAAGAATTTCTCCTGCTTCCCTCCCTTTTGTATCTTCTTCAACCCCCAGCCAATCTCAAGGACCTGGAAAAACTGAGCTGACAGTACTGTAAAGCAGAATCTATTTCAGCTCTTCAAGGTCTGAAGCTTCAGCCCCTCCCCCAGCAGAGGGCAACAACCATTTAACAAACAATCTAGGTCCCTAGTTTTTTCTGGGATTTGGAATTTCCTTTCTGTCTTGTTTAGCTTCTAGATGACTGGCTCAAACCTTGTTCCCCTGACCATTCTATGGTTGAATCCTGAATTCGGAAGCCTTTCCAGAGACGTTAGTATAAAAGTGGAAAAGAGGCTACCTGGTACCAGGCTGAAGAAGTCCTTGGAATCCTGTGGCTGCCTGACCCTGTAGAGTGGCATGAATAAAACTCATATTTTTCATAGCATTTTAAGATTTACAAAGCATTTCCTCCCACAACAACTCTGTGAAATATGGAAAAAATTCCCCATTTTACAAAGGAAAAGACTTGGGCTCAAAGGGGTTAAATCACTGGCCCGTGGTCACATAAGGCAATATGCATCAGAGCTAAGTTTCAAACCCAAATCTTCTGAATCCAGCATTCGTTGCTCTTCCCAGCAGAACACCTTGCCTGACTGTCCTTGTCTTTGCAACTTGTCTACTTTCTCCCTTCCCCTTCAATCCTCCCTGATCTTTGGGCCTTTTCCAAACTACCATATTCTTTCCTTTCAGGAGCATTTTGCATCCCCTTGTATGTGCCCTACGTGCTGACTGGGAAATGGACTTTCGGTAGGAGCTTCTGCAAGTTGTGGCTGGTGGTTGACTATCTGCTCTGTACCTCTTCGGTCTTCAACATTGTGTTGATCAGTTACGATCGGTTTCTCTCTGTTACCAGGGCGGTGAGTTTTCTGGCTCAAACTTTTTAGAAGGAAGAGGTGGGAAGCTGCCTCACTGCACCACTTCCAAGAGAAAGTCAGAGATTATATAGAAAACCCAGGCAAACATATGTCTCATCATGCCTTGAGCAACCCCTATAGGTCAATGACCTAAGGAAAGAATTCGGTAGCCCACTGTGTTAAGCAACAGTCATTACAGCATGGTGCCATAAAAAGAGTATGGATTCTGAAATCAAACTACTTATGTTTAAATTCCATTTCTGTTGCATACCACCTTTGTGACCTTAGGCAAGTCACCTTACCTCTGGGAGTGGGGCTTCCATTTCTTCATCTGTGAAGTGAGGGAGTTAGACTAGATAGCTTCTGGTATCTGTTTTGCAACAAGAGAAGAAACACATTTTTTTTTAATCTTCTAACTTTGAGATGGGGGGAAAATATATATTTAAACAGATGCCCTTGAGAGTTGGGGATCCAATTCAATTCAACATTTATTTACTGCCTATTGTTTGCTCACATTGTGGCTGGCATTCCTCTCCCATCCAGTTTTAAATATCACCTCCTCTGTGATCTTTCAGATTTCACATAGCACTTTGCTTGTACCTTTCTTAGTCATTTTTGTATTATGGTTACCTGTGTCTAATGTGCTATGTCCCCTACTAGATTATAAACTCTATGAGGGGAAGAATCTCATTTCCTAAACCCTGTATTTTCCCTAGAGTTTGTTGAATTGAGCAGAAGAAGCTACTAGTTTTCTTTCCTTGGTTCCCAGGTTAGGATTGGATGATTTCAAAGTGAATCTGGTAAAGTGGTAGAGTGAAAAGGACAGAAGTCAAAAGAACTAATTCTACTTCTGACTCTGTCATTGAATTGACCTTGTGAAATCCCCTTCCTCTTTGGAAGCTGCTGCAGCTACAGAATAAGATGTTTTGACTAAGATCCCTTCTAGTTCTAATATCCTATGGTTTTCAATCTTTTAAAGCAAAAAAAAAAAAAAGTAAACAGCCTTGTTTTAAGAGTGATAGCCCAACCGAGATGGCTTTTTCCCCCCTTAGGTTGCATACCGTGCTCAGCAAGGCAATACCAGGCAGGCAGTGCAGAAGATGGTATTGGTGTGGGTGCTGGCCTTCTTACTGTATGGACCTGCCATCTTGAGCTGGGAGTACCTGTCTGGTGGAAGCATCATCCCAGAGGGTGAGTGTTATGCTGAGTTTTTCTACAACTGGTACTTCCTCATCACAGCCTCCACGCTGGAGTTCTTCACACCCTTCCTCAGTGTGACCTTCTTCAACTTAAGCATCTATCTGAACATCCAGAAACGAACCCGAGACCGGCTGGATGTGGGCCGGGAGGAGCCTGGGAGGCTCTTCAGCCATGAGTCAGAAACAAATCCCAAGTTTTCCCTGAAGTGCTGGGAGTGGGAGCAGAAGATGCCTCGGGAGACCTTGAACCTTCACAAGTATGAGGCACACCCTTCAGACAAGCCAGATGGTGCCCGAGACTCACCCACATCCAGCTCTAACAGTTCCACCCATGCTCCTGAAAAGCCGAGGTCTTTGAAAAGGAGCTACAAACCCTCAGCATCCACCTCATCCCTAGAGAAAAGGATGAAGATGATGTCACAGAGCATCACCCAACGCTTCCGGCTGTCCAGAGACAAGAAAGTAGCCAAGTCATTGGCAGTGATTGTGAGCATCTTTGGTTTATGCTGGGCCCCCTACACCCTCCTAATGATCATTCGGGCTGCCTGCCATGGCCGCTGCATTCCTGATTACTGGTATGAGACATCCTTCTGGCTGCTCTGGGTCAACTCTGCAGTAAACCCCATCCTTTATCCTTTGTGCCACTATAGTTTCCGCAGAGCCTTCATGAAACTTCTCTGCCCCAAGAAATTAAAAATCCAGCCCCACAATTCCCTGGAGCATGGCTGGAAATGATTCAAAGCTGGGGGAAAGGTGGGGAAAAATAGGGAATGGTAATGCTGCCAGCACTGCAGTAAGGGGTCTCTTACTGAAGGACCCATTTGTAGCTGGTTAGCCCTCGAAGAGGTCAGGAGAGATGGACTACTTTCTTGTGCAGAATGGGCAGGCTGCCATTATGGTTTCTTCAGCAGCTCTTCAGTGCTGCATCCCCCAAGTCTCTGTGGGATGGCGTGGCTTTTTTTTTTTGCATGCCCCATTTTGGTCCATCAAAGGTTGCCGTTTGAGTCTGGTGCCAGCCATAAAGGCTTCACACTGTCAGGAGCTGGCCCATGGGTTCTTATAGTCTGAGTTTAGAACAGTTGCTTCCAGGAGAGTAAATAGGAGATGGAGATTGCTGGGGTTATTCTAGTACAGATACTCTGGGTCTTGTTGGTGTTATTGAGCTGTCTCTCTTTTTAAGGTTTATCAAGTTGAGGTTTTTTTAAGTGCTGTGTGTGTGTGTGTATGTGTGTGTGTGTGTGTGTGTGTGTTTGTGTTTTCATGATCAAACATTCTGCCCTCCCCCACACTTCTCTGACTTTTTTTCCCCAACAGTCAGTCAGCCCCTACTGACATAGTCTTACTCTTTCTATATGCTGCCACTATAGGCAATAGCTTTAGCCCAGCTCCATAGACCCCTCCCTCTTGCTCTCTCCACTAGAAGATTCTTAAGAAAGCAGATCATGGCAAGTGACCTAAAAGAAACCTCAGTCTATTGCTTCTACTGTATTTTTCATTCTGGATATTTTAGGAAAAAGAAAAAATATATGTGAAATTCAACCTTCTTTCACTATTTAATGAAGGATAACAAAAAAAAAAAATCAAAGGAACTCAGTGCTCATGAAGCCTGCTGGATTGGCAGCCATGGACTCCCACGTCCTCTTTTCTCCGTGCTGTTGACATTGTCTGAGCTGTGGCAACTTTGAGCTACTTCTACCCCATTCCACCAATGAGCCACAGGCCTGTTCTGCAGAAACTAGACACTCTAAGAGCAATAAGACATTCTAGAGGACTAGAGAGTCTGAGAAGAACTGGAGATGATTTGAGGAATATTCTGTCTCCATAGGCTCCTCAACCACTGGTTCCTTAGCTGGACTTACTCTAGTCCAATGGAAGCCAATCAGATCTCAGCAACGATGCTGCATTTATTGTGTTCTGGATACTATGACTGATAGAAGCAATAGAACTAGTGACATCAGTCCATTTCACTGAGGCCACTGGATGGCTCTGACTTCTTTTCACAGTTCAGTCCCAAGTTAAGGTGGGAGATGGGAGTGAAATTGAGGTGTGGCTATTTCTGGTGATTTAACTACATCAGGCTTCAATGAGATATCAATCAATCTATCAGCAAACACTGACTGTGCTTGTCACAGCGGAGAAGGTCAAGAGGTATAAGACACCATCTCTGTGCTCAAGGAATTTGCAGTCTGAAAAAATTTGCAGTCTAGGGAGAAAAGGTATGAAATATCAACACATCTCATAGTGACAGTGAAGGGCACAGGAGAAAACTGCCATGATTTCTTGAAAAACAAAACAAAAACAGCTCCTAGGTGAACATGGTTAACTTAATTTCCCATATAAAGAAAGACTTCCAGACTCTAAGCATAAGTAATCTTTTGACAAGTCTTAACTGAGTCAGCCATGTGCTCTTCAGTGTGAAGGTTCTGACGAAGCAGGAGGAAGAGACATGGTACCCTCCTCAGTGGAAGCCTCGTTGTCTAATTTCGGAGACAAGGAAGTTAGAGAACCAAAGGATGGTAAGAGAACAAGACATAACAAAAAATGATCAGACTCAAGTGACACGCAATGGGATTTTTGTAGGAAGCAGGACATAATTCATCCAAAAAAAAAACCCAACAAGTAGCATGCCCTTTGAATCACCCTCACATGTGCCTGAACCAGCTGTTTTGCATGTTCCTGCTTCTGGCAATGCTTCTGCTGCTGCTGCTACTACTGCCAAACTGTGAAGTAACAATAAAGTGTATTTTTTCATTCACTCAAGTTTTTTTGACGCTCAGTGGGAAGCAAGGGTCACTAGATTTCTGTACTTGGTATGCGGAGCCTTACCCCTGGGTCTAGTACCTATCCTTTGGTGGTAATGAATGGGATCTGGATTTGAGACCTGGTTTTGTCCCCTAATGTTCTATATGGCTCTGGATAAGTTACCATCTCTCTGGGATAGTTTTTCCTTCTATTAAGAGAGAGGAGGGGAATGAGAGACAGAGAATATTTTGAACCATATACCAAAATAAAAGAATAAGCATTTTGTAAATGTTTCCCCAGTTTTGGTTATGGTTGCAAAAATAGATCTAGGACACACATTTCTTTAGGTTGGCTGTATTATATTCCAGTGGAAAAAGAGCCTGAGCACCTCTAAGTTAGAAAAACCTGGTTTCAGATCCTGCCTCTGACAAATACTGAATATGTGATTAATAAGTCATTTGACTTATTAATGCCCCCAAGTAAGTCTCTAAGACTACAAGTTATAGATCAGTTGCTGAATTGCTTTGATAGAGGGAGTCCTCATTGGAAGTTCCACATACCAATGAAATCACAACTATGGTTATAAAAGAACACACTATGATGCACATTGCAGTATAATGTGGATGGCTTCTATGAGACCAAGATTAGACCCTGAGGAAGAGATTTATTAGAATATTTAAACCAATACTGAAACTTAGCACCTAGAGTTACCAGCCTACACACATTATCAACAGCCTTCTCAGCCTTGACACCCCCAACAATGGAAATAATCATTCACACACTTAGGTATTTACTTATGCCTGTGATGTTCAAAGCAGTGTGCTACATGCCAGAGTGGGGAACAAGAGAAGAAAATGGGTTTCTTTCACTCAAGGGAAGTCATGTTTCCTACAGTCCACTTAAAATTGACATACATGAAAAGATAAAACTACATGTCATCTTGAGGAGTATTGATTTCTGTAATATATTACATATTTCTATTATAGTTCTATGCAAAACAAGGGAGTATTGATAAGACTACATCTAGAACATTTCTGACCACTACATTTTAGAAAAGATCGATGAGCTAAAATGCACTCAGAAGATGGCAATCAGGATGGTAAGGTCATGGGAAAGTATAACCTATGAGGATTGGTTGAAGGAACTAGAAATGCTTTTCCTGGAGGAAAAAAGGCTTAGTCAAGGAGATGACAGCTATCAGAAGGTCAAAAGAGAGATTGTGGAAAAAAGATTTGATTTGCTCAATTTCCTCCCAGGGAGCAGAATTTGGATCAATCAGCAGATGCTGCAGAGAGACATATCTCATAACAAGGTAAAGAAAATCTTACTCTTGATTAGATCTATCCCAAAGGAGAATGAACTGTCTTGGTAGGTGATGAGTTCCCTTGTAGATGGAGGTCTACAAGCAGAGACTGGATCATCACTTGTCAGGGATATTGTAGAGGGGGTTTCTACTCAGGTACAAGTTTAGATTAGATGATTTCTGAGATCCCTTCCCACTCTGAAGGTCTGTGGTTTTGAATATTAAAGTAATTAATTAAATGAATAATAAATACTGTAGGAGATCGAAAAGAATAAAGATCAAATGTGGATTAGAATAGCCAGGGGAGGCTATGTACATATGTACATGGAGCATGTGGAATGGTAACAGGCCTTGAAAATATGAATGAAACTTATATATAGCTGCAACCAATATACATTCCTAGAAATCTGTATTCCAACTTCCACTTGCACTGAGGCAGGTTGCCCAGATCAAAACTAGGTACATCAGCCTCTGAAATAGAAAGTACACCAACTTGAGGTTTGTCTTTCCTAATAATTTTGGCTCAAACCATCATTCCTCTGTGTTCAAAATCAATCTCCAGTTACAATCAGTATAAGCCATATATCAATAATTGAATTAGTGGTCAGTATCCCAGTATTAATAATTTAATATTAATTGGCTTTTACAAAAAGATATTTAATTAGAAGCAAGAACAGACATTACAAAGCATTTCTCCATATTGGGAGCATAATCTTCCCTATATTACCTCAGTCTCTGGGGAAAGTCCCTGGGGACTCAAAATTAAATCATTTGCTACAAAGCATTTACTCTACTAAGTTCACTTCTGAATGGGGCATTGCTGATAGATGAATATCAGGTATATACTGGTAAATGTTTAACAACTGACTCTTCAATGTACTATACCTTTATGTTTAATCTGCATTATTAATATTTTCCCATCAATTTCTCAAGTCTAGACAATCAACAGTTTAGGTTGCAGATTTTTGTAGTTTGTCAGGAAGTAAATGTCCACACTGGACAATTAATGATTGCCTCTAGTCAGCTCCAGCACACCCCAGAAACTACTGTAAGTCCTCTCTCAGCTTGGTTGCCAGCAAATTCTAGTATGGTGTCCAGTTGCTGGACATCTGGTAACTTGCATTTTAGACCTTTCAAGGCTCACAAGGTTTTAGTCCCTTCAATCTCCATTGGAAAAGAATAAATTCAAAGAGGCATCCTATTCATGGCTATGTGTCTTTTCTGAAGTAGAGATCTGCAGCCAGTCAAAAATCTCTTTTTTTCATCTTGAGGTAGGTGGAAAGGAATCAATTATAAAATACCTGTACATGTTCCAAAGTCTACAAGGTATATTCCTCACCAGACAGAGTACACTTTACATGCTTATAAAGACTGGGTTTTCATCAGCCAGTCCCCTTTACACAGATACAAAAGTGGATAGGGATAGAGAGAGGGCAATGCAGACAGGGAGAAGATAAACAAAAGTTAAAAGGTGAAAATGAGCCTGAAGAGTGAGAAGAACACATTGGTTAGATTGGAAGATTGATGAATCAATCATTTTGCCCCATTTCTCACTCTCTACTCTCCCATCCCCTTGTATACCTTCTTCTTAAGCTGGTAGATAAAAAAGGTTTTTTTTTTAAATTTAATTTATTTGTTTTCAGTTTTCAACAGTCACTTCCATAAGTTTTAAATTTTCTCCTCCTCCTTCCCCAAGACAGCATGCCATCTTATGGATTCTACACTTACATTCTTATTAAACACATTTTCACGTTAGTCATGTTGCATAGAAGAATTAAAACGAATGGGAGAAACCATGAGAAAAATCAAACCAAACCAAAACATAACATAAGAGAAAATAGTCTGCTTCTTTCTACGTTCTGATTCCATAGTTCTTTCTCTGAATGCAGATGGCATTTTACCTCGAGTCCACAAAGATTTCTTTTCAAAGCTTGCATATGCACTCAGAACAGTGATTGCCATTCTTTTTATCCCAAACAAAAAGAACTCATCTATTTGGCCCCAATGTGGGTACAACTCAGAGTAATTAGTGGAAATTATTGAGGCAGGTTTTAGCTTAACGGAAGGAACATTTTCTAATAAATAGAATGGTTGAAAAATGGAATGGGATGTCCTCAGGTGGTAGTTAGGTACCCCTTCTAAGAAAACCTTCAAGATGCCCCTGGATAACCATTTGTGAGGGAAGTTGCAGAAAGTTTTCTTATTTAGATTGGATCACACATATTCATATAAACTTGGTTGGACTAGATGCCTCCTGAAATTCATTAAGCAATGTCTGTGAGTGTTTGAATCAGTCAGGGGTGAGAAAACAGAGGATGAGAATTTGTACAAAGAAAGGGAACAAGAAGCAAAAAGAAAGAAGAGAACAAGTTATGGAGGGATGAAGATGACCCCAGTAATGGCTTTGGGTAGCCTTTAGGGATATAAATTGCCAATAGTAATCCTAGTTAATAGGTTAAGTATGTATCTCTATCTATAAGTATATCCATCTCTCTATCTATCTACCTAGTCTCTTGAATTATGGGGACAAACGACTAGGTCTCTAATTTTCTAGTCAGTTATCTGTTGAACCTTATCCATTGTTCTATCCCTGACTTTATTCTGGGCTCAAGATATAACAAGAAGCAAAGTCACAAAGCATTTTTCTCAAATGGTAGCAACTTCTGTAACTTGACACTATCTAAATCTGACTTTAAGGTTGAGGAAATGTTAGGATCAGGATTAAGGTTAGGTTCAGACCTTTCACACAAAGCTGGGGGAGGGGGCTTCCTCTGAAAGCCATTTGCTTGGTCAGGTCTCTCTTGGTATCCTAGAACCCTGACCTTCTAGCCCCTAGACCAGGTAGTCAATTTGTTTGATGGAAGGTGGGAAGTAAAGTAGGAGAATATGCTTTTTCTAACGTTCTTTAATCAATCATAAGTCTCTATTCCCTTCAGTGGGCCACCAAATATCTGTAAATTGGTGGTAAGAGTGAACACTTTTAAGCAATTTAGCCTTCAACTTGAAAACTACTGTTCTCAATTCCTAAGAGGGAGAAGGAGGAGAGAGAGAAAAAAATAAAAAATCTTTAGATTTTCTGGCAATCGCTGCAGAGGGACAACTTTCTTGCTTTCCCCAAGAGACAGAAACACTCCCTTTCCTTAGCTAAAGCTTCCCCGGGGAAGCAGACAAAGGAAACTGGGTAGCGTTTCTGGAAGAGCCTGGAGTCAGGGGCTTGGAGTGTGTGGGCAGAGGGAATATCTATTAAGTCCTTTGTTCCGAGGACCAGAGACTAGACATCACATAGATATGCATCATTTTCCCAACTGCAGGCTCACAACATTATACTTGTTTAAAGACAAACAACATGTAGGAGCCTGATTTATTTGATTCGTTTCCTCTCAAAGAATCAGAAAAGAGGTCATTCATAGGGACTAATGGGGGTTGGGAGTCAACTGTACATAGGACCTTTATCCATAGTAGGAGAGTAAGGAATGCTTATTGAATTGACTAGACTAAAGGAAAACAAACAAGGCAATGGATGCCTTACACAAAGATGATGTTACTGACCCAGCATCAGCAAAACACGAGCTCTGAACTATGTTTCCAGAAATGGAATTGAACCACACAAATCCATCCACGCTCACTCAGTGAGTTTCATCGTGATCAATAATCTGCATCTGTGAGATAGTTGGCTAAAGTTTGGGGTCAGAGTGTGATGAAGCTAGGGCTCACTCTCTGACTGGATTTGTGGGTCAGTCTGTGGCCAGGGTGATAGGTCAAGCCTGTGGCTGGGTACAGAGTATGTATTATAGGGACAGAAACAGGGCTTGTGATTTTATGGATATAGAGAATTCTCACAGGGAAACTCCCTCTACCAATACAGGTCAGCAAATTCTCTATTAATTACATATTCTCAGAGAATTATTTTGAACTGGTTAAGAGATCTTTGGAGGTTAAGAGAATTGCCTAGGGTTATGCAGCCAAAATGTATCAGAGGGAGTCTTTACCACTTTGTTTTGCTTCTCCAAATGCACTATACATATGCATTACATAATATTTGCTTACATTTTTTATATGTAGAAATGTAGATATGCTCTTTAAGGTTTAAAAGAGCTGCTGTTATTATTCTTGCTTTATAGGTGAGGAAACTGAGGGTAGGAGAGGTTAGTAATTTGCCCGGAGTCCCACAGATAATAATGTCTGTGTTTGAATTTGAACTCAGTTCTCTCTGACTCCAGGGCGGGCACTCAATCCACTATGCCACCTAAATGGCTCTTGAGACATTTTTGTACCCCAGTCTCTACTTAGTCTTGGTACTTAAGCCTGAATTTCTCCTGTGCCTCAGTGCTGCCCTCCCCACCCCCATGGGAATATGTTGCTGAATCCATGGAGGTTAATTGCAATCATTTTTCTTGGGAAGATTCCCAAACTCCAAGGGAACAGACCCTGAGGGATTTGAGAATGAGGCTCCATCTCCGTTCCAGAGGATGAATTTCTCCTTGGAGCAGTGGAGAGATGCTGCATCTCCCTTCTTCCATGGGGGAGGGGGAGAGGTGGGGACAGTGAGGGGACAGTTCTGGAACACTGCCTTCCTAATTGCTGGCAATCAGAGCCCTCGTTTAGAAGGGAGCTTTGCTCCTCTTCAGACTCCTTTTCTAGTCTTGGTACTGTATCTGTTTGGGCATCATCTGCTATTACCTAAATTGGCCCATTGTTCCCAGGGAATCATGTAGACCAGCGAGGAAGGGCAGGGGCAGAGGAGCTGAGCCGGAGAGGAGAGAAAGCTTTTGTTCCATTCCACCTGCTGTCCTTCCGGCGGCTTTGAGTTCCCTCAACCAAGCACCACTGAAACCTCCAATTTCTCATTAGACTGATCTTTGCAGAGCCCCAACCCTAGTTCATTTCCTTCCAGTGAAGTGTCTTTTACAAGGTGAGCAGAAGGAGGCCAGCAGTGCCTCACTGTGCAGCTTTTGGTCAGTTTCTTCCGGAATTGGGAGTGAGGGTGGAAGGCACAATGATAGAGAGAGGGCATCATTGCACACCTTGGTAGGCAGCTAGATGGGAGTGCTGCCTTGGATGCTTACTAGCTCTGTGACTTTTGGCAAGTCCATTAACCTCAGTTTCCTCCAAAAGGAAAAGAATAGCAGCATGACAAGGTTGCCGTACACTTCAGATGAGCACTCTGCAAACCTTGCTACATAAATGGTAGCTTTAGTATTCTTTTTGTTGTTTCTTGTTCAGTAGTTTTCAGTTGCATCTGACTCTCTGTGACCCCTTTTGGGGTTTTCTTGGCAAAGACAGTGGAGTGATTTGCCATTTCCTTCTCCAGCTCATATTTATAGATGAGGAAACTGAGGCAAACAGGGTTAAGTGACTTGTCCAGGATCACACAGCTAATAAGTGTCTGAGGCCACATTTGAACTCAGGAAGATGCATATTCCTGACTCCAGGTCTGGCACTCTATCCACTATATCACCCAGCCACTTTATTCCTATTGATAGCAGCCCACCAAGCACTTGGGAATTATTTTAGTTTTTCCCTTTTTACTCACTTCCTTTTCCGATGAGAACATTTGGGGGGGAAAGGAAATGGAGGTGATATTCAAATATGTCATTCCCTCAGCATAGAGAATTCCCAATGTGGAAACTCTCTCCATGGATGCAAATCAACAAATTTGTTTCAATTTATAATCTGAGAGAGTTGACTTAGGAGTTAAGTAACTTGCCCACAGTCATACATTTAGTTATGTCAAAGGCAGGACTCCCTGACTCCAACCAACATCATCCCTCTATCCATGCTTGAGACAATGTCTACCAAGTGCTTCATGCAGATCAGTTGCAATGCTAACATTACTCTTCCCCTTTCCATCAATGCAGGTGATAGGGGAGAAGAATGAGGGTGTCAAAGTGGTTGCAGTAAGGTGACCCTAGCGTGACTCTTGCCCAGTCAGACAAGATCAGGCTTCCAGCCCCAAGCAGATGTTATTACTAGCATTGTCCCAGGGTTGTTTGCCTGCTCCAGAGGCAGAGGAAGGTCCAGGTACTGTTTTATGCATGAGAAACTTCACTGGAGAATCCTGGCTCCTTTGAGATCTGGGATCATGTAAGGCAGGATCCCCTACAGGGGGAACAAAGAATGTTGAGATGGAAGGAACTGGAATAATGACCTAGTCCAACTTCCTTATTTTTATAAAAAGATCAAGTTGAGGTTGAAGAAGTGAAAGTGACGTGTTCATGATCACCCAGCTTCTTGAAGTCCACATCCTGTGCTCTCTTCACTACCGTGTTGCCTGTCACAGGGATTGAGACCCATTCTTCCCATATGAAACTACTATGGAAATGCTGCTAATTCTCAATGGAGGCTAACTGTCTTGGGAGAAAAGGATGCTTATTAAGTAGTTTGCTGAATTTAATAAAGATATAAACATGGTAGCAACACAAGTCTTTTAGTCCTGGTTCCATATACAAAATATTGTAAGCACTAAAAAGATTTTCCATTCCAAGTTATTCTCCCAAATTTCAGTTTAAGGAAACATTTCTGTTTTTATGTTATATTCCAAAGTATTGTGATAATGTGACAGGAATTTTTCTGGAACTAAAAGGATATAGAGATAGACAGAAGGTACATAGATATGTAGAAAGATAAGTAGGTAGGTAGGTAGACAGGCAGGTAGATACACCTATAGATAGATGGATGAATCTATAGAAAGACAGAGAAAAAGAAAAGGCTGGAGAAAGGGAGGAAGAGAAAGTTAGTTGTAAATTCAAGAAAGTTAGATTTAAATTTAAGTTGGAGGGTGGAGAACATACCCTGAACTGTGCTGGGTTTTTTTTTTCTTGAAAATGCATTTATTTGAGCCCAACAGCTCTTTAATTTCAAAATTGCAATATGACAAACTTGACAGTATTGTATAATCCCTTCTGGGACTTGAAAAAAACCCGTCAAATCCTGATCTGAAGTTGAGGTTTAAAAATAAATGACTGCTAACAGGACTGTCTGGTTTTTTCCTCCTGGATTTTGACATTCCCGTTCAAGGTCTGATTTTCCCTGGGGCCCTAGTTGTTCCTGGGCATCTGCAGTGGCCACTCTGGAGTAGGATTCACCTTCCAGTTTATAGAAGGATTCTTGCATACTAAAGGAACTGAGGGGTATAGCCTACGGAATACTAACTAAACTGAAACCGATGCAGGAAAAGGTTGAGTTCCTAATATACTGTTTTTATATATTCCTCCTCCCTTTGTACCTTGTGCTCTAGCTATGTGAGTCTCTTTCAAGCCTCTTGAGGAAAGAAATCAGGAAAAAAGTGCCACACCTGCAGACAGGAAATCTGGGTTCAAAATCACTACTTTGATACTAACTTGTGTAACTTTGATCAAGTCATTTGTATAATGTAAATAATAATACTTGTGCTACCTAACTCACAGAGTCAATGTGAGGAAAGTGTTGTATAAATTATATTGTTATAATTAGTAATAACTTTCTGCATCCCTCCCAGTCCTGATCATGTCCCAACACATAAATAGTGCTCAAGGGAATGTTTGTTGAATGAATAATAAAAGATTTTCCATGAGGACAGAAAAAATACATCTTAAACTTTATATTTCTCCCAGCACTTAGCTCAATATTCTTCATATAGCAAGACTTTTAATAAATGTGTGAGGAAAGAAGGGAGGAAGGAAGGAAAGAAGGAAAGTTAAACAGTGGGAATAAAAGAATGATGAGAGGCAGGAAGGAAGAAAAATGAAGAAATAAAAGAGAACTACCCTCAGAAGCTCACAGTCTAGTTGAGGAGACAAATTTGCATATACCCCCCAAAGATTACTAACACTATCAGACGCTGTTTTATTATTGTATAGGTGGCTCAGACAATAATTCATGAAGTTCTGAGGAGAAAATGATCACTGTGACCCAGGGAGGGCTTCATGGAAGAAGTGACCTTGGGAGAATACTTCTGAATGTCATTTTTACTCCTCTTTCCTCGCCCCTCCCACAGTTTTTCTTTCCAATAGAGCTCTTGGACCCCTGCCAAGAAAAATAGAATGAATACTAAACTCTCAATGGCTACTATGTTCTCACCCGGATAGACATGCACCCAGTAGCAAATAATCCACATGGATGGGAATGGAAGGATCCAATCCATGAACTATCCTTCCCCATTGTACAGGTTTCTCAAGCTGTTGGGTAGATAACTGGTGAATGAGAAGCCAAAAATGCAACTGCTAACAGCGGCAGCCTTGGCAACCCAGTCCGAGCTCTCCCTTCCTTTGTCTCTTTCTTCAGATGCAGCAGCAACAGGCTTTCTAAACGCTAACTTGCCCGGTTGCTTGGTTCACAAACAGTTGGGCTGGTGTTTAAGCTCTGATTGTATCATAGCCAGCCCTATATAGGAGAAACCATCAGATACTTATGGAGAGTTACCTAAAGGGTATTAAAGTGCCCTCAACTGATCATCCCGATGCCTGCAATTCTGGCAATACTGTCCCTTCTTTGGAGGTAAAATCATCATTTCTCCATAAGAAGCCAGTAAACTTATACATGTTACTTGAGAGGGGTAACACAGTAAGTCATTACTTTCTGTGTGAAGTGGTTTAGTGGAAATATTCTGCTCCCCACACTTAAAGGGTGAGGATTTGGATGGTGGAAGAAGTGGGGGTGGGGTGTTTGGGTGATGGGGAATCTGTAGATTCTTCCTTGGGGGAGGTTAGGCCTGGGTGGAGCCTGCAATTTGGCCCTGGAATGATACTGATGGAGGACACTGTAAGAGCCCCTGGATGGATGCGGGGAAAGGATAAGGACATTAAATACTGACTTCTCCCACACTATCCAGAATATCCTGTTAGCTCTTTCTACTTTTCTAAAGTGGAGAGGAAATAAGGAAACAGGGTTTCTCCCTCAAAGTAAAATCAATAGGTTCAAATATTTGATTTCATTTGATAGCAAGGAACCACCCTGGAGAACACTTTTCTTTCCTTCCTTTATCTTTCAGGATGATCATGACATTGCATTTTCCAGAAGAGTTATTTTTCTCAAACCACCACCCACCCCATCCCCCACTTAGAGAAAGCCCTAGGAGGCTACAAAGGCCTTTGAGGGAAGGTGATTAGATAAGCTAGATCAGCCTTGCCTCCTTGGCAAGATCCTATGATGAATGCCCTTGGCCTCCCTACTTGGAGTATTAATGACCATGAACGTGGGACATCAGGGATGGGCTCTGATGGTCTTCACCCTCCCTAGACTCCTCTAAAAGTGCCTGGCCTGGTGTGAAGGTGCCTAGGGAAATGAGGTTGCTATTAGGCACACTCATATGTCACTGCCTATCTTTCTAAACATGATAAAGAGCTGCCTTTCCTGGACAAGGCAGACTAGCCAGCCAGATGTGTTTTCTGATTGATAATCTGGGGGAAACAGCAGGAAATAGTCAGTGGCATAACAGTATGATTTTCATGAATAAGATAATCAAAACAAGAGTATTTCAGCAGTAATATCCCAGATGTCTCCCTGACAAGTAATGCTTCAGCAATTACATTACCTCATGCAAATAGGGTTTGTTGCTCACCGGCATTTTCCATACTGGGTCGTTAGCTAGGTTTTTATCTACACTCAGGCCAATAAATTGGCCCACTCTTATTAGCCACAAATCTGCATTTTGCAAGGACAGATACAAGTCTTTCACATCTTTCACAATGATATCTGCTTTCCTCTTGCCCAGTCCTACCTGAGGAAAGAGAGCAGAGAAAATAATGGGAAACACTCTAGACTTAAGAGTTACGGGGGCTACTCCTAACTCAGTCACCAAAACTGATTAGGATTTTGGACAAGTCCTTTCCCCTTGCTGGGCCTCAGTTTCCCCACTTAAAAAGTGAGGGAGTTAGAGTAGATAATCTTGAGATTCCCTTCCAGTTCTGAGTCCTTTATCCTTTGAGGTTGAGGTGGAAGTATGGGGCCAAATTCTGGAAGGCCAGAATTCAGGGCAAGGAGTCTGGCCTTCATCCTATAGGCACTGGAAGAAACACTGCAAGTTCTGAGCAGATTTATAGGAGGAAATCATTCCAAAGCTGTTTCCCAGAATGACTGAACCAATTCATAGCTCCACCAACAGCATATTAGTGAACTTTTATTTAATAATCACCCCAAAATGAACTATTTCCTATCTTTTGTCCTGCTACAGTAAGCCTCCTTTTATAGAAATGGAAGAAAGAAGGGTTGTGGTTGTGTCATTGCCAGTCAACCTTGGAAAAATAACAGAGTAATGTTTTAAAGGCTGTCCCCAGAGCCCTCCACTGTGGCTTTCCAAGGAATCATCAGGGGGTGAGATGGTCCTAAAAGCCAGACCTAGATGTGGATTGTTGGAGCCTGATTGTATACCTTCAGTCTGAAGCTGGCTCTGCTCAGGAGTCTGAATCTGGTACCCAGGCAATTGGCAGCAGGAGCTCTGTGGCAGTCTATCATTATAGCAATGATCAGAGACCTGCCTTGGAATTGCAAGGAATTGCAAGCTCCGGAGAGCTACTAGATAGATCAAACATCATGCCTCATCCAGGTCAGTTCTGACCACATAAGTCCCTTCTTAAAATTGGCTGTCAATTGTCTCTTGACTCAGAGGAGAACTGATATGATTTTGAGCTTCCAAACAGTTCCTGTTCTGGATTTTCTTGTTTGCTCTCATCATCAGCTCTAATTTGCCTTGTGCTTATCCTCTAGCCAGATAAACTCTCTGCCCTTATGTCTATCTCTGAGTCCTCACATGGCCCTGCTTCACCTACCCTGGAACTTGTCTTCATACCTGTCCTACCTCTTTGCCAAAGCACAGCCCTCCTCTCCACGATAAGCCTAAACAGCAATAAACAAACAAAAACTACCTCATGGGCCAAAACCAATGAACTCTTAAGAGATAATATTTCAATGTGAAAAAAAAAGTCCTCTTGAAAATGCTGAAATGCCTCAAAGCTGAGTGGGGTTTCGGTGATCATCTAGCCCTACCCTTCCCTCCCTTTAAATTTTTTCAGTTGATATCTTGATATCAATCAATAATAATCTTCATTTCCCTATGTAGTTCCCCTCTCCACTACTCAGAGAGCTAACCCCTATAACACTGAATCAAAAAAAAAAAAAGGTGTGTGGTGGGGAGCTGTTCTGCAAAAACCAACAAAAGCAATGCTCAGTGATACTGTTGCACCTCCATGGTCCCCCCACTGCTGCAAAGAAGAGAGAGAGGGGTATTTCCTAATCTCTTCTCCATGGCTAAGCTTGGTCATTACAATGACATAGTATTCATTTTCAAGGTTTTCTTTGTTCTTTCCATTTACATTGTTGAAATGTAACAATGAATAATTTTCCTGATTCTGCTTACTTCACTTTGTATTAATTAACGTCTTCTTATGCTTCTCTGAATTTTTCATAATCATCTCTTCTTCCATTTTATATTTATGAACTACAATTTGTTTAGCCATTCCCAATTGATGGGCATCTGCATTGTTTTCAGTTCTCTGCTATTACAAAAAGTGCTGATATTAATATTTTGGTGTATATGAAAATATTCTTTCTATCCTTGACCTCCTTGTACTTTATGCTTAGCAGTCGACTCTCTGGATCAGAGGGTAAGGATATTTTAGTGACTATATTGACATAGTTCCAAAATTCCTTTCCAGAATGGTTGGACCGATTCACAGCTCCAGCAAGAGTGTATTAATGATCCTGATTTTCCACAGCCACCCCAAAATGAACTATTTCCTATCTTTTGTCATGTTTGCCAATTTGCTACAAGACTCCTCCTTTTTGTAAATAAGGAAACTGAGAGTTAGAGAAACGGGGTTCAAATAGCTGGTGAGTGACAGAGACAGAATTTGAATACAGGTCTTGTGGCTATGAATCCTATAGTATAATGGAGAGACCTTTGGCTTGAGAGTCAGAAGTCCTAGGATCCAGTCTAGTTAGTGTCTACTCTCTGTCACTAATTAGTTTGATGACCTTTGGACAAGTCTTAAACTCTCTGGGTTATAGGCCAGGGGTAGTTTTTTTTTCCTCTCCTGCACTTGCCCCAAGAATGTAGAATAATTTGAATACTCTTAAGCATACAATGTAATTTCTATTTGCCACTTACTTTTCAGTTATAGAGTGTGCAGTTCAGTGTGTTTCAAATCCACCTTGGCTTTGTTAATGCTTGCAGGAACATACAATAGCACTTGTAAGCAGAGATTCCCATCCCCCTCATCCTTTTATCCATCCTATCATCTTTGTCACAATCAGCCCTCCCTCAGCTAGGTTTAGGTTTATTTACATCAGCTTCAAGTCTGACTCCATTGCAAATGGAACACCCAGGGTCCTTCCTAGGGTACCTCCAGTTCAATAATTCATTTCATTCAACAAATACTTAATAACACCATTGACTAGGCTCTGGAGACACAAAAATGGAAGACTGAGATAGTTCTTGCTCTATAGGAACTTACACACTACTAAAGAGACACCAGAATGTAAACAAGTAAATACAAAGTGTGTATAATGTAATGCAAAATAATTTTCAAGAGGAAAAGAGATCTCATGTTTGGGTCAGGAAAGCCTTCATGGTGAAAGTGTCTTCTGAACTGTGCCTTTAAGGAATCTAAGGATTCTACATGGGGGTAAGGAAGGAGTGCATTCCAGGAATGGGGCAGAGTCTATGCAAAGACACAAAGGCTAGAAATGGTATACTGCAAGGAAGAAAGGACTGCTCTCAGATCCATGGCATTCAATAAGAGTGATTATCTCAATCTGAAATTTACAAGATCCCAATTCCACTGAATGCCTCCAACCACAGCAAAATAAAACACATGGTCATATTAAAATAAAGGAATTTTACAAAATATAATGAAAGATAAATAACAAGCAATTAAATCAAACAGCAAATACTTTATCACTCACTTTCTAGTCAATCAGTACATTCTACTTAGCCCTTGGGTAACCTTGAAGCTACATTACCTTTTATTCCTTACATTCCATTAATTCCATTAAATATCTCTGCGTATTAATAAAGGCACAACAGACTAAATGGATCCATCACAAATCTGTTACCTAATCTAGTAGGCCCTCAATTCAAGGCAATACTTTTACACCTCTCTAATTGAGTCTCTGTCCCATTCTCCACAACAGCTGTTTTAAAGTTGTTTCTTTCCTCAAGCCTCCTACAGCACTCCCCACTCCATATTTGTGCTGATATTTTACTGAAAAACCAAGGTCACTGGTTGATAGCTCCCTCTTCTCCTATCTTCAGAACCTCACAACATCATTCCCAACAACTTCCTCTCTTAAACCGATCTCTGGTGAACAACTGATCCTTTTCCAGACCAAGGCCAAACCCCCGTTCCCATGCCATTCAGTTCTAAGATTATGTGAGACTATATGTGAGTATAGAAAGAGAGAGAAGCAATGTGAGACCAATCCCTCCTTAAGTACTCTTACCTCATCCCTCCTACCTTATCCAGCAGATTATCCCAATTATCATTTCCCTCTTCTCTCTAATCTTCAGTTTCTCCTTATGCCATTCTTTGCTATCTACAAACATGACCTAGTCTCTCCACCTTTAAAAACCCTCACTGGATCCCACCATTCCTGCTAGTTATCCTATATCCCTCATTCCTTCCTTATCCACACTCTTTGAAAAAGCTGTCTCCTCAAACTACCTCCACTTGCTCTCCTAATCTCTTCTAAAACCTCTGCCATCTAGATGCTCAACTCAACTAAAACTCCTCTATCCAAAGTGACTAATGATCTCATAATTCCCAGTTCTAGTGGCTTCTTCTCAATCCTCATCCTCCTTTACCTCTCTGCAGCACTCAATACTACTGACTACCCTTTCCTCTTGGATATATATACCCTTGTCTAGGTTTTTTTTTTAAACACTGCTTTCTCTTGGTTTTCCTCCTGACTTCTCAGTCTCCTTTGCTGATGCTTCATCTATATCACACCCACTAACTATAGGTATATCCCCAAGACTCTATTCCAGTTCCTCTTCTCATTTTTCTTTACAAACCTTTATTTGGATACCTCATCAGTAACCATCAGTTCATTTACCATGTCTATGTTGACAACCTTTTGATTGATAAATCCAGCCTTAGTCTTTCTTTCTAATAAGCTACTCACATCCTCAACTGTCTACTAGACATTTCAAATTGGAGATTGTATTGGTATCTCAAAGTCAACATACCTAAAACAGAACTTTCCCCCTAAAACCCTCCCCTCTTTCAAACTCCACTATTATTTTTGAGGCCACTGCCATCCTTCCAAGTCATCTAGATTCACAACTTTCCTGTCTTTCTCAACTCCTCATTGTAACTCACCCCAAATATCCAATCAATGGCCAAATATTTTTATTTTTATCTCGATAACATCTCTCATGTATGTCCCCTCTTCTCTAATTACACATTCTCCACTCTATTCTAGACCCTCGTCACCCCTCAATTGGATTATTGCAGCAGCCTCATATTTGGTCTCCTAACTCAAATATTTCCCTACCCCGTTCTATCCTTGACACAACTGTCAAGGCACATGTCGTATCATGACATTTCCTTCCTTCCCCCATCCCCCACAATAAACTCATGTGGCTCCTTGTTACCTCCAAGATCAAATATAAACTCATCTGTTGTATATTTAAAGTGTTTCACAACCTGTCCTAACTTTCTCATCTTCTTATATGTTACTCTTATATGTCACTTATAAGTTACTCTACAAATAATATGCAATGCAGTTACACTATCCTATTTGCTACTCTACCCACCAATGCTCCACCTCCAATCTCTATATCTTTGCACTGGCTGGACCCCCAAACATGGAACACATTCTCTCATTTACATGTCTGGTTTCCTTCAAGATTCAATTCAATTGCTACCTTCCACATGAAACCTTTCTTAATGCCCCTTTCCAAAGCTGTTAATTAAATTCCTCCCTAATGACCTTGTATTTATTTTCCAAACATTATTTATATACCTATATAAGCACAAAGTCTCTTCCATTAGAATGTAAGCTCCTTATGGTCAGGGATTGTTTCAATTTTGATTTTGTGTCCCCAGCATATATAGCAGGTAGTAAATTAATGCCTATTGGTTGCCTATGTCTGATTTTAGTGTTTCACTCCACATGTTTGTAAGGGAGGAATGAGGTGATTTCTCCATCTCTTCTGGCTCAGATATAATGAGCACCAGAGGTGTTTTGTGGACAAAAATTACCCCATGCTATAGGCTGGCAAAGACAAGACCATAGCAGACCAGATCAGACAAAGTAAGGAAGGACAAGACAAAACAAAATGAGACAAAACTCAATGATAACATGATAGCTGTCTACTAGAGATGAGAATCATTTGTGATGTATGTTATAGTGAGAATTCCTTTCATATATGGGTTTGACCACTAGATGGTTGCTGAAATCCCTTCTAATTCTCAAATTCTGTGATTCTGTAAAGAAGGTTATAATGTAAAAGGAGGATTGAATGCAATTTGCTTATCCCTAGAAGGCAAAACCAAGAGCAATGAATAGAAGCTGCAAAGAGAGAATGTTATAAAGACCTGAGTGCTGGACTGGTATGCCAAAGGAGTGATTATTCCCACTAAGGAGTCCTAACTCTGCATTAATTAATCAGTTCCAGTTCTAAGGGACTCTGGCTTCTAAAAGGGAGTATCAGATTTTTCTCATACTCTCTGGCTGATTACACTCTACTCTTGGGAAAATGTCCTAAACAAATCTTAAGTTTGGCTCATGTATAAAGTCTCCCCAAAAGAGATATGGTCCTCTTTAGAAAGGTTCTCTGATATATACAGTAGATCAAGTATAGGACAGCTATGTATTTCCTCTACCACAAAATAAATTATCAAAATATAAAGGACTCATAAGTGTGCACTTATAAATATTTAAAGAGTGAAACAATAACTCATAACTTCCCTTACATTTTTTCATACATGCTTTATAAGTATACTCTAATTCAACTCTGCTGCATTATAATTGGATGTAGGTTGGACTGAGATGGCTGCTAATGTTTCTTCTAACTCTAAGTGGAAGCCCTAGGTGTGTTAGCTATATATATGACTTATGTTCTCTGCTGGTGCCCTCCCTTGGGATTGGCATCATTGGTGGTTGTGATCTCTGTACCAATGAAGTGTTGTGTGTGTGTGCCTATTTTTCTGTGCATGAAAACCAGTCCGTGAATTGGTATGTTTATCACTAAAGAGAAGGATGAAAAGGTGGGGCGGAGAGTAAATCGGAATCAGCAGATGCTGTATTTCTATGAAAAGTTTTATGAGCCACCTCAGGGTATATGTTTCAGTGGCTGAAGGATGACCAGGATTATGGTTTCTTATACAGTAATATGTCATAGTGGTTATCTGTTGCATTATAAATTCCATGGAAATTAATGAAGGCAAACATATCATAGACATGTCATCCTTTAGCTGAAAGGAGTGTGAATGAGCTCACTGCCCCATAGACTACAGGTAGCCTAATGAAAATAATGGAGTCTTCCAATAGATAGAGGTTTTGGTGAGTTGGGAGACTATGTTTGGTGAGCACAAAGTTGACCTTAACATTTGCATTGCCCAATTCAACCTTTGAGAGAGTGCCATATTAAATCCATGTTCTTGTCTAGTCAATTGTCTCATAACACCAGATTCTAGCAGCTTGAGACCTGAACTTGCCTCTTGCCAATTTACCTCTTGGATCTTTTGAATCTCTGACTTAGATCCTGTTTCCATGACTGACATTGATTCTCCCTTTAGCTCTTCGAATTATCCATCCAGTTACAGTTACTGGTATTGCTAAATGCTCCCAACTTTCATCTGCATTGGAACTTCCCCATTATTCTTTTCTTCTCACTTAATCTAAATGATGAACCCCCTCCCAGCCATGATCCTCACCAGACTTTGAGTGAGATTGGGTTCAATGAGCCACCAAAGAGGCCAAAAGAAAGCACGCCATTTCTTTTTGGTTAATTGCATGAATTTGGTCTCTAAGAAGTAGCATACCCCAAACTACCTTCCAACCTCTACTTCTCCATCCCTTCTCAGACAATGAGTTTTGTTATTCTTTTCCAACCTTTAGATTAGGCATGGACCATATCCCATGATTTTCTCTTGAAATCGAACTTTTCCTTGGTTTTGATTTCCCCCATGGTGAAGCAGTCAGTTGATGGCAAAACTTCCCTAAGGGATGCTAGTTAGAATAGAGAGGCCTGCTGGTGTAACTTGATCTCACTCATAACACTGGTAAATTTATTATCTCCTGATAAAACAGCCTATACTAGGGTACCTGTGCTGTTCGAACAGGTTTATTCAACACCTTTATTCAAACTATTATTGAAACTCTTCATGACCTTTACAACATCTTCCCTGTACCAAAAGGGAAGAGTGCAAGTGGCCTTCCTATGCTTTGGAGGAAAGTAACTATTATAACTTTCTTCTGTTTCCCCAAGAAAAGGTGCATGGGGGACAAGGTGATGACAGTAACAACGAGGAGCTGAGGGATTTGCCTCGATTAGGTGCTCAGTAAAGGTTGAATGGAATGTTTGTTGAACGAGATGGGGGCTGGTGGGTGGGAAGGAGAACAGACAAGGCAGAGAGGAGAGCAGCAATGACAACATAGGAGAGGAAGCTGTATTTAATGGATTGTATTGCTGCCACCCCCAAACAGCTATTTGGCATACTGACACTCAGGTCTCTAACTCTTACAAGCAGAGAGGCAGTAAGGCATAATAAATCAAAAGATTAGGATTGAAAAACACCTGATTCAAATTCCCACCTCATATGCTTAGTAGTTGTGTGATTCTGGATAAGTTGCTTGACCTCCCTCAGCCTCGGTTTCCTTATCTGCAAAATAAGGATAACTCCCTGCCTTAAAGGGTTCATTTTGGGGATCGAATGAGACAATATATGTAAAGCATTTTGCAAATCTTAAAGCAATGCTGTAAATGTGAGCTACTGTTATTACAAAATTTCTGGAGGTAGTGATCTCTCACTTTGAGAAAGACTGCATTCCAGTGCAAGAAATCAGGAGAACTTATTCAAATTTTAAAGTGAACCCAAAGTACAACTGCCACATTTGGTTATGGAAAGTAGCCCTTTTTTCCATGGTGTTTCACTGACAACTGCAAATTCCTGCCTCAGCAGATTGCAGTTCAGTATTTAAACTGGAGGAAAAATCCAGGCCTTTTAGGATGGTGGCTTCTTTGTTCTACTGCTTCATTTTCTTCAGGCTATGTGAATTCTGAAAGCTTGCAGAAATGTTCCTTCTCTAGGTTAAGTCTAGCACCTGACAGACTTGGTTGTGAAACCATTAAGGAAGAAGAAGGAAGGGGGAATGGAATAAGCATTTATATACCACCTACCATACACTAGGTGCTTTACAAGATGATCTCATTTGGTACTCACAACAACCAGGAAGGGTAGATGTACTTATTATCCCCAGCAAACCAATGACAAATAAATGACTTTCCCAGGGTCACATAGCTAGTAAGTGTCAGAGATGGGTCTTCCTGACTTCCCCACCTAGTTGCCTAGGAGAAAACTGCCTTATCTCTTTCATGAGTACAGAAAAGGAATGAGGTCTTCTATAGCATTCTTCAAGGTTGGAATAATGCTCTAGGTTATGTTTGAGATGGGAAAGGTTAAGGTCAAAATTTAGCCAGTACCTGGCAACCTATGTCCCAGGAACAATCCTGAGAGATCACTAAGGTTGCTGAGGTTTGCTCTTGGTTACCTTTTTCCCAACCCCTGCATGTACCCTCACAAACATACCCCAAATGCCCTGTTGTTATTCTTTGACTCATTGCTGCTTCTTCTCTCCCTCTTTTTTTTCTTTATCTTATTTTTTCTTATGCTCTACTTTTTCTCTTTTGTCTTTTTTTTGTCCAGTGTGGCATCTTAGGCCTGTTAGTAGCCTCTCTTGATATTGCTTAGCTCCATTTTAAGCACCTGAAGTCAAAGAAGTTGCTAACCTCAGGGTATGATTTCATAGTATGAAAGATTGAATACAGTTGAGAATAGTACATTTTTCCTACAGGCAGTAACTTAGGCTCTGACAACCTTTTTCATTCATTTCTTCAATAAGCAGTTGTTAGGCACTTACAACATGCGAAACACAAAGGAAATAACCTGACTTGAAGCTCACATTCTGCTGAAGGAAAACAATGTGTACATGGAGCACAGTCTCAAAGGCTACTTCCACCAACTCCCATCCCAGTGGAAGTTTGGATCCCCAAGAAGGCAACAGCCTCAAGATCCTAAGATAACCTTGGCACTTCCCCTATCAAAGTTTTAACAGCTATCTCAACTAATCAGTTGACACAAATTAATTTTTATAAAGAAATGTTCACTAAAAAAAAAAGCCAAGACAGAAGCACAAAAATATCCCCCAAATTAAGGTGCACACTCTCTAATCTGTATACACACTTGTTATCTGGTGAGAATGAGTTCCAATGTGAAGCATACATGTAGGGAACATGTAGGGACCACAGGGTACCTCTTAGGCCTGGTGGTTCCTTTACGCCTTGGTGGATGAGTCACTCCCTTGCTCTGTTTTACTGGATCCTTGCTGGACTGGGTTAGGCATGCCCTTGAACTTAACTGCACAGATTTGTTTACCAAATTTTTCATTGGATCCATCTTCTTCAGCTACTGGCTAATAACTGTCTTACCTACTTGAGTTGCTGAACCTCTATTGGCTTCAATGACCTTTCAAATCTCACAAAGTCAGATAAGGGTAAAACAGTCCACTGCCCTTCCCTCTATCTGGCAGCTAATAATAGTTCTTCCTCCTCACTCAAAAAGATGACAGGGAAGTGAGCAAGAGATCATCTGCTCAAACATTTTGTATGCACACTCAGTTCCTGAGCAGCAGTCAGTTAAAAGTTTTTCATCACCATGAAATAGATAGGAAACAGTGTATACCTATATATGCTCTAAAGTGGGAGGAAAGGCCTCTCTCCATGGTGCATGCCTGGAAGCAGATTCATTAAACCTCCTCATAGACTGGAAAAAGACAGGGAATATTGCACATACTCTAAGGACTGGGTCTTCACCCATCAAACAGAGATAAGTCAATACAAACTCTATACTAAACAATAAGAGGGGTAGGGGTGAGGAGGAGAAGAATGGAGGGTGCTAACAACTGGACATGTCTATATGGCCTTTACCAGTCTGAGACTACCATCCAAGACCACTATTCCTCTTTACATCAACTCCAATTTTCCAGAGCCCTTAACCATCACATACCACACAATTCAAGTGCATGAGACACTTAGCCTTGTGCTTCTAAGAAGTTTCTTACAAGGTTTGGTGCCTAGAACCTTAACAGGAAATTATGTGATGAACCAATCAAGTCCTTTTCAACCTTCACAGTCTAACCCAGTTAATAGATTTGGTTATATCACTGATCAAAACAAAGTTACCTGCCACTGTTTTCTTGTCCCAGACAAGTGCTGGAAGAATGACTGATAACTACAGATCAGTGGGTAAGTCCTCATTTTATCTACCATATCTGGATAGCTGGAACTGACTTCATCTATTAGAACAACAGACAGAAATAAAAAAAAATCTACCCACATCATACCCAACCCTTCCAGGTCAAAAGATTCTTGATCCTTTGCTAGAAACACCAGACCAGTCAGGTGATAATTGATTCTAATTGGTTGTCCAAATTTGAACAGCCTTTCCTGAGCTGATCACACTCAGAAGGGAAGAAATCTTCTCATTTCTTTGGAAACAGTAACAGCAACAAAACTTAAACTCTGTAGTCCATAGAGATATTTAGAAAGATGGATCTCGTTTAGGTGTTTAACTGATTCCCGAAAAAGAACCTGAACAAAGTTCTCATAGACTATTAGAATGGAACACAGATTAGTGCTAGAAGGACCTTAAAGTTCACTGAATCCAATTTCCACCCTCCCATTTGTAAATGAGAAGAGTAAGATCCAGAGGACAGTGATTTGCTCAAAGCTACATAGTAAGAGTAGGGCTTTGAATCAGTTCTCCTGATGCATTGCTCTATCAAATCAAAGTACTTATTGACAAACCACTTACATCATACATGGTTTCACATCACATGTAATTTCAATCTAGCTTAGAACCTCTTGGGCAGAGTTTCAAAACTTGAATGGAACTTGGTGAGATCATCTGGTTCATTTGATGAAACCTTGCTCCCATTAGGGAAAGAAATGTTTATAGATACCTTCCATAACTTGACACATATTGACAAGTTTCTTTAACCTCATCTCTCGTTATTCATTGTGCCACTGGAAAATAATTCCCTAGCTGTTACTTTCATAAAGTCATAGGACCACAGAATATTGAACTGAAAGGGAGATCAACTAGTGTTTTTCCTTGCAAGGCAGATGCTGATTTGACCCAACTTTCTTTCTTCTGGAATTTGTGGATTCATGATATTGTTCTGAAAATGAGTCAGTTGTATTCTCTCTTTAAGTAACTGTGCAAAAAAAATCTGATTTAAGTTAGTATTATTTTTATTTATGGAATTTGACAGTTTATATGTGTTAGAGAGGTAATATTTGGTTCCCCTCCTAATCCTATCCCCCAGCTCAGTTGATGTGGTCACAGGATAGAATTATAGATGATGAGGTGTTAATGTGTTGACAAGATGTTAACAGTTCCATTTAGGAAACATTAACATCTGTCTCTGAGTCATAAAAGAACAACATCTTTGGATGAACAATAGTTGGCCATGCCTAAGATCACTCTTTAAAGATAGATACAGTCCAGGCATTTCATGAGACAATATGGGTAGGAAGCAGTCAGTAATCTAGGTAGATCCCAGCTCTTCACTTCTTGGGAGGGAAGAGAGGATTTTCTCTCCTCATCTTCCTACCAGCCATAGTATCTAGTGTCAGAGCTGTTTGCCCAGGAGACACTCAATTCAGCATTTTTAAAGTTCATAGATTTTGGAGAGTACAGACAGCAGCCATTAATCATGCACAAGCATACACTCTCCACACAGTCGTAGATAGAGGTGGGTTAAGAAGAAACCCAGATACAAATTCAAGAGAGCTGACCTTGGACACTGAGAGCTGAGTTTCAGAGAGGCCTTAAAATTCTAGTGTCATGAGCTGTGCTGGCTGTGTGTGTCTCCTCTGTGTGCTTTCACTTGCATTGTACTCTGTGCCTGTTCTCCCTACACATGCTGTGTTGGTGAGGTATTCTGTCTCAGGGTTTTGTTGGGCATATTTTGTAGCCACTGTTCTTACTATGCCATCTTTTACTAAGAGCTAATTGTACCTGTTTGACTGCTAATTTGAACCAGTGGGGGCTTATGCACCAATTATCTCAGTGTTTCTGTCTCATCTCAGCAAGGCACCAATGTGTATCCCCACACTCCATCAGGAGGCTCCTTTCAGATGTCTCCAAACAATGGCCATACTCCATAATCTCATCCAATTCATTGAGGAACTCATCCAATTGACCAAAGACTCCTCTGATTAACTCACTCTTATACATCCTTCAACATTTCAGTGCAAAACTGAAACTAGAAATTCATGCACCTGCAGCAAATTGTATATTCATGGAGGTTGGAGATCAAGTTATAAATATCCCTATCATGTGATTGGAAATTAGAGACAGAGGTCATAAGGAATTGAAGGAGGTTAAGGAATTTTGAGGCTAAGGTGTTCAAAGGGGCAAGACATAGAAAGGAGGAGTATGAGCCATGGGGAGAAGGAAAGATAACTGCAGGTGCATAGATCACAGCAATAAGGATCTGCAAGGAGAATTTTTAAGGAGGAAAGCTAGTCACTGAATGACGATGGCAAAGGGATAGTCTAGATAGGGCACTGAGAAACAATGAATATGCTTTCCTCTTCCTGGCCTTGTGTATCAGGCAATATGAAAAAAATAAACTGTATTGGAGAGGGTACCAAGAGATGTGATAACTCCAGGAGAAAGCTAGGTGTCAGTAAGAACCATAAGATGGAAGAAAACTGAGAAAAATATATCTGTCATTGATTTAGAGTTGCAAGGAACCCCAGAGCTCACCTAGCCCATTTCTCTCATTTAAAGATGAAACAGACCTAGAGCAGTGAAATAATTTTCCAGGTATCACAACTAAGAAATGATAGAAACAAGATTCAAAGTCAGGTTCTGTGGCCGTATATAAGTTTCACCCAAAGAGAAGACCGCTGGGGAGAAGAATCTAACAGTTACCAAATTCTAGAGAGGATGGCAACTCAAGCCAGGAGAGTTGGTGCTGAGAGCAGCCAAGGAGGCGGCAAAAAACATTACCTGTAAAGAATCATGCTTCTGAGATATTGGCAGCTGTGGCACAGACCCAATCTATGAGCTGGTGCTGGCTACTTGTGATTTCACCAATGTGAGTATTCCCTTCCATTGGAAAGATCTTGACCTAACCATGACTTCAGAAACTGAGATTCTTATATCCTTCCCTATAATCTCACTTGCGGTTCTACCCAAAGTGCTGGAGACTGTCTTCTAGGTGTTTCAACATTCCACAGATTGGATTCCAGCGAGGGAGGGCTGTGCAAGGTTACCAATCTCACTTTCTCCTCTGGAGTCATCTGGGTCCATTGGCAAGATACAGATCAGGATGACTGAAGATGACCCCCCAATTTACGATCACAGTCATACCTCTCTCCACTGTCTTTGTGTCATCTACAACTTTTGATTCTTTGAACACTATGGTATTTCATGATTTGGTGCCATATTAAGTGTTTAAAACATGGATTTCTGTGTTAAGAAGTACAGTAGCTTGGGATTGTTGAAAGGGCTGCACAATTTGCCAAAAGTCATCCAGTCTGTCTTCCCCCTGCTCAATTCTAGTCCCAGCTTATTTGTCCATCTGTAGTACCTGTGCAATGATCTATTTTTTATATAATTAAATTTATTTTTGGTTTTCAACATTGACTTCCACAAGATTTTGGGTTTTAAAATTTCTCCCCTTTCTTCTCCTCTCTCCCCAATACAGTGTGCAATCTGAAATAGGCTCTACTAATACAGTCATATTGAACATATTTTCACATAAGTCATGATGTAAAGAAGAATTAGACCTAATGGGAAGAACCACAAGAAGAAACAAAACAACAACAGAAAAGGAGAGCAAATAGTATGCTTCCATCTGCATTCAGACTCCAAAGTTTTCTCTGGATATAGACAGCATTTTCCATCATGAGTCTTCTGGAGTTGTCTTAGATCCCTGCATTGCTGAGAAGAGATAAGTCTATCAAAGTCAGACATTGCACAATGCGACTGTTAGCGTGTACAGTGTTCCCCTGGTTCTGCTCGCTTCACTCAGCCACACTGCATATAAGTCTTTCCAGATTTTTTTGAAGTCTGCCTGCTCATCATTTCTTATGGCACAATATTATTCTATTACATTCATATACTACAACCTGTTCAGCCATTCCCCAGTTGATGGACATCCCCTCAATCTGCAATTCTTTGTCATCATAAAAAGAACAGCAATAAATATTTCTTGTACATGTAAGTCCTTTTCCCATTTTAATGATCTATCTTTTATGATATCCTTGAGATACAGACCTACAAGTGGTCAAAGGATATGCAGTTTTATAGCCCTTTGAGCATAGTTCCAAGCTCTTCTCCAGAATGGTTAAATCAGTCCCCAACTCTACTAACAATGCATTAGTATTCCAGTTTTTTCACCTCTTCTCCAACATTTATTATTTTCCTGTTTTATGAAGTTAGCCCATCTGATAGGTGTGATGTGGTACCTCGGAGTTGTTTTGATTTACATTTCTCTAATCAACAATGATTTAGAGCATTTTTTCATATGACTATAGTTACCTTTAATTTCTTTCTCTGAAAACTGTTCATATCCCTTGAGCATTTGTCAACTGGAGAATGACTTGTATTCTTATAAATTCAACTCAGGTCCCTCTATATTTCAGAAATGAAGTCTTTATCAGATACTGGTTATAAAAACTGTTTCCAAGCTCTCTGTTTCCCTTGTAATCTTGGTTGTATTGGATTTGTGCAAAAACTTTTCAACTCAATATAATCAAAATCTTACATAATGTTCTCTGTCTCATGTTTGGCCATAAATTCTTCCCTTCTCCATAGATCTAACAGGTAAATTATTCCTTGCTCTTAGATATACTGATTGAGAGGCTGTCCATCCAAGAGCATATCACAGTTGGGGTAACTGGCATTCCTTAACAATTTGATTTTTTTACTCTGTGAATTATGAGACTAGTCTCCATTGGATGGCTATGACTTTCGAGGCCCCCTGGGGCTTGAATCAAACCAGTATACTGCTTGAAAAAGAGAACCCATCATTTGAACTCCATACAAGATATCCTCCATGATTTTGTACGTTATGATTATACATGAGTCCCTGATAAGTGCAATTAGAGATATAAGATTATGTAATAATCCTCTTTCTAGCTTTTATTTAACTATATTAAATGAGTTTGGTTACAGAATGGCTTGGTTCCTTTTGGTCAGGTTATAAAATTAAATCCATAACATGTTGAAAGAACAGGGTTGGAAATAGCAGTGCGGCAGACACAGTGACATCATATGCCTTTAGGATAATGACAGCTCAAAAAATCAGAACAAGGAGAAAATGGGGAGACATAAAATGAGAGCTGGAATTAGCTCTACTGGAAGACATTAGCATGGTTGTTGCAAGGAAACTGACAAATATCAGTTTCAAATTGGGGTGAGGGAAAACACATTGATACCAGTATATAGAAAAGTATTTAACTCTGTATTGTAACTAATTGAAAAGATTTACAAGGTCAAAGTTTTGATAACAGCTGGTAAATAGGAATGAGATCATTGTTGGGAAGGAACTTTATCACTTTATTTTACTTGGAAGACTTTTTCATTCATGTTATTATTATGGTACATTTGAAAAAGCTAAGGCTAATATCTGCTTTGTTCCCTAAATTATTTGGCAATTTAGGATAACATGGTAGAATAACGATTTTCAGAAATAATCTTGAATGTCTTCAATCTACTGAGGAATTCAAATTCTCTTGGTTTTCAAATGGTTTTATTATGATTTAGCACCTTTCTATCTTTCTATGTTCATCTCATGTTATTTCTTTCCATATACTCTCCCCTTCCAGCCAAACTGGACTACTTGGTATCCATTGTACATCTTTTTGTCCTTTCCTACCTGTACCATTGGTGTCCATGCTATTCCTATACCTTATTCTTCCCTCGCCCTTTGGTTTCTGAAATCTTAGTCATCCTTTAAAGCCTAATTCAAAATTATCTTCTCCATGGCCTTCCTTGATTCCCTTACTAACTAATCTTCCCACATCCACATGCATGTCACATTCCCCCAGGCCTCAACTGCAATATCTTAGAGCAGAGATCTTACAGTATCACAATGTTGTAGTTTTCCTAACTCCTAGCACAAGGATATGCACATAGAATGCAGTTAATGTTAAGAATTGATTTATTAAACATTAGTGAAAGTGTAGAGTGGTTCATGCCTATTTTTCTTAGGTTCCCTCTCCCTCAAGTCAAAAATCTAAAAGAAGATAACATGTGTCTTACTGACAGGTAGTGGAAGTTAAGTCACCATGGCTGGAAGGAAACTGCCTTGCCTAGGCTTGCCTTGAAGCCTTTACTGAACATAACTAATTTCTGTGGTACCTGTAAGTTTTTAAGGAATATGTACAATAAAAGTATATGCCAACATATGTAGAGAATTGCATTGTCCTAATATTTGTGGGGGAGAGGGAAACCATTTACTTTAAAAAAAAAAAAGGACATTACATGAGGAAATTGATTTCAGCTTTAGGTTTCTCAATAAGGGTAGAACATGGAGAAAAGCAATTTTTAAAATTATGAAAAATGATTCAGTGATGCAGAAAAGTTTCATAAAGGTAAGTAAATAAGATTATCTGGAATTTTCCATACTACAGTAAAGCACCATTTTTTGACTCTTCTGAACTAAGAACAGGCTTTATTGAAGCACAATGTAATTGCTCCTATAAACTATGCAGTTGACCACAGTATGTAGAGTGGCTTCTGGAAATTGCTACTTTATTCAGCCGCTGCCATTGCTACTGACACTCTTTTAGAAATGTTCAACCATTGCTTTGATGTGTGACTATTAAACGCAAAATCACTTTGTAGAATCACAGAAAGGTATGTACCTCTCTTCCAAGTATGGCATATCTGTGTTCCATTGACAGAAGGAAGAAAAAAAGTCATTTTTCATCACTAAGTCTGATTGCTAGAGAGTATGAGTTAACAGGAAAACCATTTGAAGTTACTGTCTATAGTTTGAAGAAACTAAGTGAAATTCCATCAAAGGATAATTGGAAAATTATATAACAAAATCCAAAGCATATCAAATGAATCTGGAATAGACCAACACATTTTTGGGGTGGAATTAAGCAGGTATTTTAAACATTGGAAGGTAAAATCACATTCATTCAGAAGAGAGGGGAAAAAGACAAAGCTATCCTGGCTGGCTCTGTTTTTCTTCCCAAACTGCAAATGCAGGCCTGGGCCCTATTCTGTAAAGATGAAAGGCTAATGTTAATTAACATAAGCTCATATTTTATTTTACTCTAAGAAAATCCTTTGTGGTACCTAGAAAGAAAAAGTAAATGGATATAAAAACCCATCTCTAGCTTCTAAAACAGAGGAACCTTTGAAATTATAAGGCATTAAAATAAAACTCCAAGACTCTCCCTAGTCATAGATAAATGGAGCTACATCAAAAACAAAATCATTTCTGGAGACTCTTGAAGCTAGCTTATTATTCAAGGCAAGTTTGACATTAAGTATGCACAAAATAGAATTAATCCAAATATCTGGACAGTTGTTATTTCCTTAACCATCAGGGATCCCATTTCATCAAACTACAACCCCTTTAAAGTTTTAAAGACATATATTTCTCTTACTCTACAATGTGCCTTAATTCCCCAAATAATATCCTATTCCTTTCCTTCACAAATTCCCATTAGCTTCTGCTTTTTGTTTCCTTGGCTCCAAATCTCTCTGCTTTACAAAGTTCTCTGGAAGTCTCTGCCTACTCAAGAGTGTGGCTTCCATTTGAGGAAAATGTGGCCAATTACATTTTACTAGACAACCAGATTGAAGATGAGTAGCTTAGAATGATAACTTGTTGCTACAATTAGCAAGTTGTTGTCACTAAAAATTATGATCAAGCTTGACTCAGTAAAATGTTTGGGGGCTAACGTATCTGTAGGTATACAGTAATTAAACCACAAACACTTAAGAGTTATTTTTCAGAGAACATTTGCCTTCACATAGTACTATATGAGTGAAAGATTCTTTCAGCTATCATTAATAATTGACTTTGGATCATCACCTGTGAGGAAATTATAGTTTTCTGTATTCGTTAGGATTAAGCAGACTTTGGCAACTTCAAGGTGTAACTAAGACCTTTCACAATTTCCAGCAAAACGTTCATGAATAGCCACGCATTCTTCACATACAAGGAAAATCATATTGGCCTTTTTACTTTGTCATATTCATATTATGAAAATGAGGTCAGAAATTATATTATCTAGTGTCACATTACTTAATACTCTGCTTGAAGTAGAGAAGTTCTGAGTCAGAAGGTAACATTTTTTCAGGATACATGATGCATTCATCTCATAAAGTACATTTCACAGTTCTTTTTCAGCGTTCAGCTCAACAGGATACGGCAGTCTGTTTTGCAAACAGATAGGAATGGACTAGTTTACAAAATTTTTCAGTAGTTCCAAGTATGAAAAAAATCATACTGCATTTATATCCTGTGCATTAAATTACATCAGGACAGAAATGTATGCAAAAGTGCTCCTGATTCTTACCACTCCAGTAGTAAACATGGAATATTTTGTTGATAATTTTTAGGCTCTCTAAAATTTGATGCTTCTTAATTTGACACTGAAAGTAAGCCAGCTAACTGGGTAAAGGTTATTCCAATGGCCTTTGTAAAAAGGTTTCTATTGTGATAAACTACTGAAATAAATAGAAAAAAAAATTAAACCACTATGTACATTTTAAACTCACTAGTGAGTATCTGCACTCCCAAGCAGTATTTTATAACATCAATCAGCAGTGTGTCTCCTCTTGCTAATTACAGCTGTTAATTAACACAAATGAGTCCAATCTCAGCAAATTAACCAACAAGGCTGACTGATGCATTAAGCATTGGTAAGCAGGCTGGGTGTCAGGTGGCAGGGCAATATGCTGTCACACAAGGAAATCTAGTGCAGATTCGGCACTTCCAAGGCCAGAAGGTATAAGGATCATTAGAGGATCATGTGCCACTTGAGAATAAGCCCCTGCCTGACCAGTGAAGGGTAACAACCTACTAAATTAAATGATTTATAAACTATTTCTCTTACACAAAGATCACACATACACAACAAATTAATTACATTTTATTGATGCAGTAGTCCTCTCTTTCACTGCCCTTGATGCTATCACACTTATTCCCACTTTCAACTTTCCAACAGTTTTAGGTTAAATAACCAATGCTTATTTAGCTTCAATCACTACCAATTCAGTGGCTCCCGCCCCTGTTTGGACTCAGTCTCTACATAATCATCATACAATTCTTTCAAATGCAACAGCAATTCCTCTAGGTTCTCTCCAGTCAGGGCTGACAAGGGGATGACCTTTTGTTCTAATCGAGCCTGAAGTTGGGGAAAATTGACTTTAGATTGAGGAAGGTCAATCTTATTTCCAATGATTGCATGTGGTCGCTCTGACAAGCCTTCTTCATATTTCTCTAACTCATATTTTAAATCCTCAAGCTGAGTCCACGGTTCTGCTATCGAGAGATCCACCACAAACAACAGAAAGCGGCATCGTTCAATGTGTCTCAGAAAAGCAAAACCTAAGCCTCTGTTTTGATGAGCTCCTCTTATTATACCAGGAATGTCAGCTACTATAATTTAAAAAAAAAAAGAGCAAAAAAGTATGATCAGCAAACACCATATGTGATTAAGATCGCCTCCAGTTCATCTGTGCAAACTTTTGGTTGAGTGAAAACATGACCATATATAGGCATTCTGGTGGTCAAAAATACTGGGTTTTATCATGACTTTCTCATTCAATTCACTACTTGAACTTGAAAAGTTTCCTTTAATACCTCAATATTTCAGTCAGTCAATGTCTATGGAGGTACATCTAATTTTCCTTCATGAAAAATGCTTTGAAATATTTGGGCAAGATAAATTAAGCAGTTCTACTTGCTTCTTTGCAATAGTGAGGAACAAGGAGTGTGAAACACTGTATATGATATCAGCCTTTTCCAATGTTGGTTAGTTTTACTGAACTCTTTTTTCCTCTTGTTTATTCTTTATTATGAGGGATGGCTCACCATGAGGGAAGGGAAATAGTGGGAGATGCAGATAATCTAAATACAAAAGATAAAAATTAATTTTTAAAAAATTTGAGGGGCAATATATATTGGGCCAAAATATCAAGTGATACCTGACAAATTCTAGTCTACATATTCAAGACAAAAATAGCTTTCTGTATGCTATAAATAACTTAGGAATTTTTGCAAAGCACTTTGAAAATACAGAAACCTACACAAATAACATTACCAGCAGGCTTACTGGTAATTTTAACAAGAACATCATCTCCTAAAATAAATTTTTTTCCCTCTTAAATGGCACAGGAAAAGTTTTTATCACATGTGGTCCACATGACTGATACTGCTATGAAAAACACAGCACAAAGAATAAAAGTAGTAGAAATAATTTCTTCATCACTGAAATTCAAACGAAAATTTTCTTAACAGTAAGGTGACAGGTTAATAATGAAAAATCACTCCCCCTAAAATCTATAATGATAGCATTATTAGAACATTTTGAGCGAAAAACTTTTTTTTAACATTTTAAATAGGAAACTAAATTCAATTACACCTAACCAGATATCACACCCACATTTTCCTGAATTAACCATTATTTTAAAAATCATCCTAATCTCAAGTATGTGTTAGAAAATTTACCTGCCACTTGTTGGTAGCCTTCATAGTGAACAATACCTACATGGGGATTTAAAGTAGTAAACGGATAAGAAGCCACAGCAGGTTTTGCATTGGAAATCGCTCTAAGAAGTGATGATTTTCCAGCATTGGGGAATCCCACCTATAAGAAAAATGTTTAAATAGTCATATGATTCTATGAAAATTTCTTTACACTTTTAAATTACTGAAACTAATCAGGATCAAAAGAAGAATTTCTAAATGGAAACTAATTTTGATGAATGACATGTACTAATGTTAAACTCAACAACACAATGGCTAAAAACACAAGCGGAATCTCAGTTTCTTATTATTACTTGAAAATTAATAAGTTCTTATAAATGCATTCCTCTAATATGTTGTTTTTAAAATGTATTTTATTCCCAGTTAAAGAAACACTGTGAACTTGAGACAAAAGAAGATGAAGGAATTGGTACCTACCATTCCTGCATGAGCCATAGTCTTCAGTTCCAAATAGAGTACTCTTTCTTGACCCCGTTGCCCAGGGGTACAAGTTACCGGAGCTCGATTGTCATTAGCCAAAAAAAAGCGATTGCCTTTTCCTCCAGCTCCCCCCAAAGCTGCAATATATTCATCACCTGGCTGAGAAAGATCAGCTACAATTTCATCTTCCTCTTTAACCAGAGTGCCTGGGGGAACCTTAAAAATAAGGAAAGGATTCATAGATTTATATCCTTTATACAACCATTGTGGGTTTATTCTGAATTTCTTCCCCAGGCAAAGAATTAGACAAGCACAAAGTCAAAAAAGGACAAAAGTTTTAGGCTTATTAGATTCTGTAATGCTTTTGTTAAAGGTTCACTGTGCTCAGCGCTGCAGTTATAAAGTATATTGAAAAGACAGTACTTATCCTCAAAGAACTGAACTTAGAAGAGGTTGTATAAGACTGTTAGAATTACAAAAAGTAACTTAAGACTTTTAAAAACTTTTATGAAATAGAAAATAAGCTGAAGTTGTAGAAGAGAGAACACAAAGGAAAAAACATTGAGAAAAAAGAGAAGTATACTATCACAAAAAAAAAGCCATAATATATTCAAATTAAAATTTGTTTCCTAATGTCCAGAGACTATCACTGATGGCTCAATATGAATATGAAGAAAAATAAATTGGGGGTGGAGGAGAGGTTTGCTTTTTTTGTTTTTTTTCTTAAGAGAAAAGCCTCCCTTCAGCACTGAACTTTTCTAGCCTGAATAGCGGATATATTTTTGCCCATTTTTGTTCCAAGACCTCATGTGTAAAATCCAAGTGAGGCTGCGAAACTGTAGGAATCTAGTCTGCTAATCAACAACAAAAACACAACTTACTCTAATGTAGAGGCACTCTCCATTACGCCCGTAACAGTTTTTGCTTCCACCAGGCTCTCCATCAAACCCCCGATACACTGAAAGGACTGAAGATAATGATCTGATGTGCTTGTCAACTAAAAATTAAACCAACGATCATTAAATTATTTTAGACTTGATTTTTAAAAATAAAGAGGTTCCATGAGTTTTCCATGGTCCAGTCAAAAACAAAACAGAATAAAAACTGCAGCTAGATACTGTTTGTTCTTCCTTTCCCAAGAGGACCATGACATCAGGGATGTGATGCCATCACATGCACAAGAAGGTTGTGCAAAGCCAAAGCCTACTTTCTCCTCTGGAGATGGCCCAGGATACAGGGGGACCTTAGCCTTTTCAAGCTAATGTCTTTAATAGGTTTCACTTTGACTGACGCAGTGACCATTCAGTGACTAAGATTTTTTTAAAAAATAAGATAAAGAATGGTGTCTTAAAAAAAAATAGATCTAGGAGGGGAAGATCCTCAGGGTTTCTGGCCAAAACAGAAACAACTGCTATTTACATGCATTCTAAGACAATCAGAGCCCCCAAAAATGACCAAGCAAGGTTCCTCCAGGGGCCAGAGTAATATGGAGGTAAGACTGGTCTTTAGGAGAAAAGAACCAAAACAAAAAAAAACTTCAGAGATTAAAATTTACAATCTCTTTAGGCAGAGCACCAGTGGGTGCTCTAGATAAATGGAGTGATGTATAACATACATAAATCTTCTCTAAGTACATGTCTAGCAGAAGTTACTAAGTTAACATGACTTAATAAGGAAAAAAAAAACCTCTTTATTGTTGTCAGATAACCCATGAAAATAGTTTTTTTTTGTAGTTTTAAAGTATGAAAGCATATACTGATTTAATAAAATATGTCCACCAAATTATCTATAAAATTCAAATTTATCTTTGGAGGAAGTGGTAGCTTTTAACTCTTGACAGAAACAAGAGATCCTTCCCAACAAGAAAGAGCAATTTACCTTTCAGAATAACATGGCCACCATCTCCCCCATCTCCTCCATCAGGTCCACCATATTCTTTTCTGGGCTCACTATGAAAACAACTCATTCCATTGCCTCCACTGCCTCCAGTCACAAACACTCTTCGATGATCCACAAAATACCGTTTCTACAAGGCAAAGGTCATTTTTCATTATTAATACATTTTTAATCTTTCAACAGATTTACTGTATATATTTTATATATATATATATAAACATATACACATTATATTTAAAAAATTATCCTTCTTATTTATAAACACTTTAATATTTCAACAGATGCCCTCAATTCTATGAACCACCAATCCATCAATACCTTCTGATCCTATGAAATTCTTGTATGTATCTTTCTACAGATCCTCTAGTTCTTTATGTTTTGTGGATGCCAGTGAAGCACTTAATCACTTTGTATCCCTCTTTCAGTTCATATAATAAAGCTACTTCCTTTTCAATCATACGTTTGTTTTTTTAAAAAGTTAATCCTATTAGTGTTGTTAATCACTCATGATTCCCATTTCAGGGTAACATTGGATTAAGAGCCACAAGGGATGTCATTGGCTGGCTAGTCAAAACTCCTTCACTGAAAGATAAAGGAACAGGAGTGCCCAAAAGAAATTGTAACTTGTCCAAGGTCACATAGTAGCAAGTGGCATAGTCAGGATTGAGATCCAGATTTTTTTATCCAAATCCAGCCTCTTTCAGCTGTAACCACTCAAATGTCATAAGACATTGGTTTCGAAAGGCAAATTAAAATAAAGAATCCACATCACAAATAAAATATGTTAATAAGTGCTTAGTTCTTTAATAAAGTCCTCCTCTGTGGTACGGAAGGAACTCTGGGTTCTTAAAGACTATGCCAAACTTTGGCAGACCTTAAGTTTTGAGAATAAATGTCCAGATCAAGTGTGTGTCTACCCTCCAAATATAACCTAACATAGAGAAGCTCATCCATAGAATGTTGAACACCAAGTAAGGACTTGGGTTCATTTGTTTTGGGGAGGGGAAGAAAGGGAGAGAGGTTAGGCTAGAGAAACTTATGAAAATCATCTAACTGGGGATTCTTGAAGTGTTGAAGTATTTTAGTTTATATTATTAATTTTTTAATAACAAACTCAAGATATCTAACCTAAAAACAGAAAAAAGAACTACTCCCTAAACTTTTAAAAATAAGATCTCTTGCTAAATTATTCATCTAGGCAGCCTGGAATGAGAAAAACATTGATTTTAAAGTTGAAAGATTTTGAATTCAAATTCTAATACTTACTAACTAGGTGACTATGGGGTAAGTTATGTAACCTCTTCGGTCCTCAGTTTCCTTATGTATAAGATGGAGATAATACTATCTCAGAGGATTTTGTGAGAAAACTGCCTTACAAACTATAAAGTAACATATAAATGTGCCATTGTTATTTATTTAGGAATACAATCTTGGAAGAACAGGTCTCTATCAAGATAACAAAATCATGATTAAAAAATTTAAAAGGGTAAAAAAAATGAGATAAATTTCTTCAAATATATGTCACTCTTTCCCATAAGCAGAAGGGACATTTTGAGAATAGTATACTTTCTGACCGGAAAATCAGATTTAAAAAAAAAAATGTGGTGCTGTATTTAAACCTCTTTTCTAGTAGAATTTTTCTGAAAAAGGAGATCAAGTGAGGAAGTTAGTTATCTAACCATTGAGAACAAATGAAAGTGATATTTAGTTTTTGTTAGGATTTAAGAACAATATCGTAATAAAATGTGGGCATCAGTTCCCCAATACTTTTAAGGACACAAACTCTTCCATAAATCTGTGCTTAAAATGCTTAAAAATGTTTAAGATATTTAAAAAAATAGATTTCAGAACAACTGTCTTTGAGCTAAAAAAAAAAAAATCTGGCCTCATACAGTGTGCACATAATAATTTGCTGCAAATCTTGACCATCATAAAAATTCTTTCCATAATACAGTCAAAGCCTCTTCATCATGTATTCACTTTTTTCACAAATGTAATTTTTTTTAGAAAGTCTTTTAAATTTCTTTGGCACCACCACATGGAAAAACTGTGAATTACTGCCACAAGAAATCAATATATATTCAGTGCAGTCAACAATGATTAATAATTAATTCAGAAAAAGAATTCAACTGGCTAGCAGTATGTATGTGTAGATTATACAATTTCCTTCATAATAATTCAGATTTAAAATGCAGAAGTGACAAACAGGTGGGAACTATGTAGAATTTTAGCTAGATTTTGGCTTAAATGGATATTAAATCTTATTTTCATATAAAATGTGGTTTCCCTAATAATTTTAATCTACAACCTCCTCACTTAGCAGAAAACAAAAATATAAGGAAACTTTTTGTTAATTTCAGTCAATGATTAGTTAACATTCCAAAAGATTTAAGAAGCGAATCATGAAAAATAAATGTGCTTAATTTTTTTTTAAAGAAAGGAATGTATATGACTATAATTGGTGAGTGTATAGATGTCCTTTTTATTACTTTCCAAATATTCTCTATAACATCAATTATTTTCATTAGCTTCAAAAATATTTTCCCTGAATAACTGTGACCACATTACAGTAATTGGGATCAATAAGAACAAAACAAGGAGAAAAAATTCCTCCCAAACAGCAGTTCTCATCTTCTACAATGGAAGCTAATAACAGCATTTAAATATCAAGCTTGAAAACGGTGTTCAACATAATACACTTTGGAAAAGGGGTTATGAATTTTATGTTTAGTTCTTACCAGCTTTTTCTCAGAAAGCTTTCTTTTCTGTTTAGGTTCCGAATGATTTGAACATTGTACACAGCTAAGGAAGAGAGATCTTGGAAAAGCCTGTTGCTGAATTAGGAAGCGAGGGTCAAGAAGAGCGTCTGCTGCTGGAATCCAGGACCACTTCCCTTCCAACATAGCTCTTGTTAGTGTGGGAAGAAGCCTTGAAGGTAGCATGCTCACCTAAATGAGTTGATTTCATAAGTCAAATCTTTAGTTTGTCATGGAATTCAGACACCCAAATAGTAAACCCAAAACAATAAGGATCTATACAAATTTATAGCACCTTAAATCAATCCCTTCCAACTCTGAAATTTTTTGATGCACAAAACTTGCACCGAATCTGTTTTTAAAAAATCAGAGATATTTATAAAACTAAGCTAGGGCATCAAAGTATCTATCAGTTGGTTCCTCATTTAGTATCCAGAGTTTAAAATATATAGAATTTTAGAACTGAAGAGACCTCAGAGATCATTTTCTGTCCTCCTTCCTCAAAACCCTGGAAAATTGGATGAGGAAAACAAGATCCAGGTGTGAAGTGGTGTGTCTAAGGTCACACTGTCAGTTAATGATAGATCAGGGAATAGAATTAGTCTCCTGATTCCCAGCCACTCTGGACATACTGCTTCCGAGTCAAAGGGCACTCCTGACTTTTTCGATGGTTGTTGAGTCATTTCAGTCATGTCTAACTCTCTGTGGCCCATGACCCCATTTTGGGGGTTTTTTGGACAAAGATATTGAAATGGTTTGCCATTTCTTTCTCTAGTTCATTTCACAGATAAAGAACTGAGGCAAACACGATTAAGTGACTTGTTCAGGGTCACACAGATGGTAAGTTTTTGTGGCAGATTTGAACTTAGGTCCTCCTGACTCCAAAGCTGGTTCTCCATCTACTTACTGCACCACCTAGCTTCCCTTCATTCCTGACCTTACTTTTCTAATAGTAATCCTAAACAACAATAACATACATGTTACACAGAATTTAATAGTTTGAAAGGATTTCAGAAGTCCATCTAGTTCAAATCATACTCTAACAGAAACCCCATCTGCTGTATTCTACAAGTGGTATTATGGCTCCCATTTGAAGACATTCAAGTATGGGAATTCACCACATCCCAATATCTTGATTAGACAACTATAATAATTGTTAGGAATTTTTCCATTACACTGAATCAAAATCTGCATCTCTGGAGTTTACTACTCCTAGTTCCAACCTTTGGAGTCATGACCAAAACAAGAAAAACCAATTCCTTTGCCAGGTAACAATCTTTCAAATACCAGAAAATAATGATTAAGTCCCTCCCAAGTCTTCTCTACTCCACCCTAAACACCTCTAGTTTCTTCAACCTGTCCTCTTAGGGTATGGTTTTTTTTGTCATCTCATCATCGTATCTAGAATGAGAAAGGACCTAAGAGGTCAATCCTTATTTTAAAAATGAGCAAACAGGCTCAGGGATTAAATGACTCTCCCAAGGACACAGGTAGTAAGTATCACAGGCAGGATTTAAACTCAAATTTTTAAATTTCAGAGCTCTTTCCACTGTATTACACAGCCATTCTTATTGCCTTCCTCTGGATATGCCCTCCCAGAGTTTGTCAATTTCCTTCCTAAAATGTGGCACCCGGAACTGAACACAATACTCAGCAGAACTATCACATCCCTGATTTTGGATACCATGTTTCTGTGAATGCAGCCAAAGACCACATTAGCTTTTTTCCAACTGTTCTATCACTACTCACACTGAACCAAAAATCCGCTAAAAACCTATAAACTGCCATCTGCCCATGCCCCACCCCCAGCCTTATTTGCAAAGGTTTTTTTTGAAAGTGGAATTTCAAAACCTCTATTTAGAATATCCTTATTAAATTGGGACCTTATAAAATTCAGCCTACTAGGCTAATTTATCAAAATCTTTCTGGACCCACCACAAGCTAACTCTGCTATCTTCACTGCAGTGAATTAGACTAACTTGCAAGCCTCTGATATTTCAAAACTAAAGGCAAAGACCCTTACAAATATGAATACTGAACATGGAAAAGTTGTCCAATTTAAGGAATCACTGGCATATTTTAGTTACTTTTAACGATACATTTATCCCTTCTCAATCTTCTCAGGCAACTGCCCTTATTTGCAGATCTAGTTATACATTGTTTCAAAGAAAACTAGGCACTCAGGAGACTACCAATACTTTGTATACTTTAAAAATTAAAAGATTAAGAAATACAAGATTTGGGGGTTCCTGAATACAATCAAATTTCTAAGCAAAAGCAAGAAATGTGAAAGGGGAAGGTGGAGGCACGTGAGAAAGGCCAGTAAAATAAAGCACACTGGAATGGGTACCAGAAGACTTGGATTTTCTGATAATTACACTATTTGGTCTGGAGAAAGGATTAGTTTCTTAAGGCTCAGAGGCTTTGATCTGAATCACATTTCACTTATCCTAGAGAGTCCTTCTTCTCATCTCCCTCCCCACCTCCTACTGACTCTCTTTTAGACCGAATATATCTAGTATGCACATAGATATTTGCATTTTGTATATCCCATTATGATGGGAGCTCTTTGAGAGCAGAAACCCTTTTTTTTGGTGTTTTTTTTTCCTTTCTGTTATCTCCCCAGGGCTTAGCACAAAGCCAAGTACAGTAAGTGCTTAATAAATGCTAGACTGCCCAAAGCTACATCAAAGGACGGACTGAAACATTCGAATTCGTTTGCTCTTCACAAAGTGAAGGCAGGCTACCGGAAACCACCTAAATACGTCGAACATCGCACCTGAACTCCACCTGAGGACACAGCATCAGCAGTTTCCTGCACTGTAATCCCATTCAAAACACGTGCTTGTATATTAAAAAGTGTGCCAGGCTGAGTCGGATAACAGCTCTAACTATGACCTGGAAAACCATTTACTTTTTCTGGGCCTCAGTTTCTGTATCTGTAGAACTCTCAAGTCCCCTACAGCTCTGAAAACTCCGACTCTAGGAATAATAACCCTTCCCCACATCCCAGGGTAGGTGCCCTGGCAACGTGCCTCCCCAAACCTGCACTGGTCTCCCTCACGGGACTTCAAAGCACTTAATTTCCCTTACCTTCCCAGACCACGTCCCATGGGCTTACTTACGTCGCTGGCTAACCTCCCCAACCAGCCTGGGATGCGCGGGGGGCCCGGACTGGGTCTCAGACCCCTTTGGATGCCCCCTCAATGCCCGGCACAAGGCCCAGCTGGTAACGGGGGCTCGGGGAAGAAACGACCCCCTCATGCTGCCCCTGACCGCGGCCGAGGGCTGGGGACCCAGGGCCGCTTCTCTAAGAACCCCAGCCTAGCCCTGCCTAGGGGGAGGGGAGGGAGGAGCGGCCTGGCCGCACGCCACGATTCTCCCCACCGCCGACCCGGCATCAGCTTCCCTCCCAAAGGGTTCCTTGTTTCCCAGCAAAAAAAACAACCTTACTTCGCTTCGGGGCTAACTTCCGGTGCTACTTCCGGCTTCCCTCAGCCACGGGCCCCTCCCCTCCCTCTGGTCTTCCCGCAACTTCCCCAGCCCCGCCCTCCATCCTGCCTCAGGCCCCGGGGCTCCTTCCTACGCGGCCTCTCCTAAAGCCCAGTCCCAATGCGCATGCTCGAAGGCCTCGGTCAGTCTGTTGCTTCCTCTAATTCCCGAGTGTTCGGTGCCCCTCTTCCAGAGCTCTGTGTGTGTGTGTGTCTCTGTATATGTATCTGTGTGTGTGTGTCTGTATCTTTGTGTCTGTGTGTCTTTAGGGGTGTCGGTTTCAGTGTCTATGTCTGTGTCTCTGTGTCCTTATGTGTGTTAGTCTGAGTGTGCATCTATGTAGAATCTGTATATCTGTGTGTCTCAATGTGTGCCATCAGTCTCTGTGTGTATCTATGTATGTTTCTGTATCTTTGTGTGTGTGTCTTTATGTGTGTCAGTTTGAGTGTGCATGTCTGTGGGTCTGTATAGTTCGCGTATCTGTCTCAATGTGTGCTATATGTCTATATCTATGCGTATGTCTGTATATACGTGTCTGTGAGTGTGTCTGTGTCTTTTATGTGTCAGTCTGTGAGTGTGCATGTCTGTGTGCATGTGTAGTCTGTATCAGTGTGTCTCAATGTGTGCTGTATGTATCTATGTGTGTCTGTGAGTGTGTCTTTGTGTGTGTGTGTGTGTGTGTCTTAGCCAGCATTCCCACTTCCCCCCAGACTCCAAGCTTCAGGTACTCACTTTCTTTAATCATGAAAGATGAACTTAAATCATATGTGTCAAACTCACAACCCTGGTCACGTCAGAATGAAAGCCCCTTGAAAGGACTGTTCTTCATCTTTCTCTGATGAACTCCCAGTCCTGAAAGTCTGCTCAGGGGACCCAGGTTAATATTTAATGAGCTTGCTTCTGGGAATTTGTGATGATGCTGGCTGGCAAGCAAAGCAAGAATTGTTATGGGCCCCTTGGTCAGGGAAGGGTCTTAGGGTCTCCTCACCAAAAGCATTTGACTATACTTGTTGCTTTGCTTCTACAGTCAAGATCACTTATCTGGACTTAGGCTCCTCTTAGAAGGAACTCACCTTAGTGAGTCAGTCGGCAAACTGTAAGTGCTTACAATGTGCCAGGTGTGCTAGGTACTGGGAAATTTTTTTAAGTGAGAAGAAAACATAATTGCTCATGGACCTTGCAGTCTAATGAGGGGAAATAATACACAAGAGGAAGCTGAAAAGGTGAGACTGAGGTACTCAGCACAACGGCATGATGGCAGAATCTCTAAGAGTACAACCAGGTGGGAAATGAAGAGATGGCTGGCCTGGGAGCCCTCTTTAAATGAAAGTTCTAGAAGGAGTTCTCCATCTCCACCCTATCCCATCAGAGGAGGTGAGGTTCAGGGTTGAAGTGGTTGGGTGGGACAATGAGGTTCCTAGGGCATGATGGTGAAATCCAGGGGAGTACCACTCCAGTGGGAAATAAAGTTACTTCTGGTGTCTGGGAGTGACTTCTATTTCTGCAGAATAGAGATAATCCTGGGCAGATTCCAGATTGTGTTATAGTACTGAATAATGTACTTGTTTCAGGCAAAGCTATCTTTCTTAGATTCTATCACACCTTTCAGTTGCACTCTTTATAGATGATTCTCTACTCTGAGTACAAAGTCAACAGTCTTTTGTCCTTTGTACCGTATGATAATATCAACCAAGTTAGTATTAACTTCTTGCAATATTTTGTCTCCACCATTTTTGTTGTGCAGTTATGTCTGACTCGATGACCCCATGGACTGGAGTACATCAGGCCCTTCTGTCCTCCACTATCTCTCAAAGTCTGTCCAAGTTCATGTTCATTGTTTCCATGACACTATCTTATCTCTTGCTGTCCTCTTTGCCTTTTGCCTTCAATCTTTCCCAACATCAGGGTCTTTTTCAATGACTCCCATCATCCCATTAGGTGGACAAAATATTTAAGCTTCAGTTTCAGTATTTGATCCTCCAGTAAATAACCAGAAGTAATTTCTTTAAATATTGACTGATTTGATCTCTATGCTGTTCAAGGGACTCTCAAAAGTCTTCTCCGGAACAATTTTAATTCTTCAATGCTTAGCTTTCCTTATAGTCCAATTCTCACAGCTAAACATTACTACTGGAAGAACCATTACTTGGACTATGTGGACCTTTATCAGCAAGGTGATGTCTCTACTTTTTAGTATGCTGTGCAGATTTGCAATAGCTTTCCTTCCAAGGAACAAGAGTCTTTTAATTTCATGGCTACATTTGCCATCTGCAGTGATATTTGAGCCCAAGAGTATAAAAACTGGCTTTTTATACAACAGGTTTACTACCAGAACACAGGTGCTGTGAAAACCGTCACTAAACCTCCACAAAAATGGGCAAGGAAAAAGCTCACATTAACATTGTCATCCTAGGACATGTAGACTGGCAAGTTCACCGCTACTGACCACTTCATCTACAAACGTGGTGAAATTGACGAGAGAACCATTGAGAAATTCAAGAAGAACGATGGGACAGGGAAGGGGTCCTTCAAATATTCCTGGGTCTGGGATAAGCTGAAGGCTGAAGGTGAACGTGGTATCACTATCGCTTTCTCCATGTGGAAGTTTGAGACCAACAAACATGTGATCATTACTGATGTTACAGGACACAAACAAAGACTGTATCAAGAACATGATTACAGGACACAAAGACTGTATCAAGAACATGATTACAGGGCACAAAGACTGTATCAAGAACATGATTACAGGGCACAAAGACTGTATCAAGAACATGATTACAGG
>CM053769.1:287181324-287418323 GCA_028658325.1 Potorous gilbertii | reverse complement strand
ACAAAGACTGTATCAAGAACATGATTACAGGACACAAAGACTGTATCAAGAACATGATTACAGGACACAAAGACTGTATCAAGAACATGATTACAGGCACCGCGCAGGCTGATTGTGTTGTCCTGATTGTTGCTGATGGTGGTGAATTTGAAGCTGGTATCTCAAAGAAAGGGTAGACCTGTGAGCACGCCCTCATAGCTTATGCACTAGGTATGAAAGAACTGATTTTTAGCATAAACAGAATGGATGCCACTTAGCCCCGCTCCAGCCAAGAGAGATATGAAGAAATTGACAAGAAACTCTGTACCTGTATAAGAAAATTGGCTACAGTCCTGACATGGTAGCTTTTGTGCCAATTTCTGGTGGGAATGGTTACAAGATGCTGGAACCAAGCTCTAATATGCTTTGGTTCGAAGGATGGAATGTCACTCGTAAGGATAGCAATGCTAATGGAATTACACCGTGTGAAGCTTTGGATTGCATCCTGTCACCAACTCATCCAACTGACAAACGCTTTCCTCTACCCTTCCAAGATGTCTACAAGATTAGTGGTATTGGTACTATACCTGTTGACTGAGTGGAAACTGATATTCTAAAATCAGGCATGATAGTCACCTTTGCCCTAGTCAGTGTTACAACTGAAGTAAAGTCTGGTGAATGTACCATGAAGCTATGAGTGAGGAGTGAGGATTGCCTGAGAATAATGTTGGTTTCCTTGTCAAAAATGTCCACTGCGGTACTATGGCTGGTGATAGCAAGAAGGACTCACCTATGGCTTCACTCCATGGGTCATTATCCTGAATCATCCAGGCCACATCAGTGCTGGCTGTGCATAGATTCTGTACTGTCACGCTGGTCACATCGCTTGCAAGTTTGTTGAACTGAAGGATAAGATTGCTTATCGTTCTAGTAAGAATCTAGAAGATGGACTTAAATTGTTGAATGCTGCCATCATTGACATTGTTCCAGGCAATTCCATGTGTGTAGAGAGCTTTTGTGATTTTCTTCCTCTGGGTCATTCTGCTGTTCATGATATGAGGCAGGCTGTTCTAGTTGGTACCATCAAGGCAATTGACAAGAAGACTTCTGGAGCTAGCAAGGTCACAAAATCTGCCCAGAAGACCCAGAATCCTTAATGAATATTCTGTACAACATCTGCCACTTCAGTCTTAACGAGTGGTGAAAGAATGGTCTCAGAACTGTTTGTCTAAATCGGCCATCTGAATTTAATAGTAAAAAACTGGTTAATAATTACAATGGATGGTAAAAAGTTCAGGAAAAAGGAATGTTTTTGTGGACCATTTGTTTCATGGCAGTTTTAAGTTACTAGTTTTTGAAATCAGTAATTTTTAAATGTAAATGACCAAAAATCTAATCTGTAGCAGAATTTTGAGACTATTAAAACAGTTTAATGCACAAAAAAAGAAAGAATATAAAATCTGACACTGTAGTCAAGACCTTAGTGTGTGTGTGTTTTTAATATTAACCTAATATTAGCCAGCTTTTACATTCTCCTCTTTCACCTTCATCAAGAGGCTTCTTAATTCCTCTTCACTTTCTGCTATGCATATCAGAGACTGTTGATATTTCTCCTGGCAATTCCAGCTTTTGATTCATCCAGCCTGGCATTTCTCATGCTATATTCTGCATATAAATTAAATAGGGTAAACATTTTAAAAATTAATATTTAATGTTATTATTATTGATTATTGTTTTAAATTAATAAATAAATAATGTGCAGCATGGTTGTACTCCTTTTCCTATCTTAAGCCAATCAGTTGTTCCATGTTTGGTTCTAATTTGCTTCTTGGCCCACATTCCTCAGTAGACAAATAAGATGATCTTATATTTCTGTCTCTTTGAGGACTTGCCACATTTTGTTGTGATCCACACAATCAAAGGCTTTAGTGTAGTCAGTGAAGCAGAAGATTTGTCTCTTTTTTTACCCCTGGAACTCCCTTGCTTTTCCCCTAATCCATTAAGTATTAGCAATTTGGTCTCTAGTTCCTCTGCCTCTTTGAAAATGTAAACAAGGGCTCTGTAATGATTCTATTAATCTGTTAGATGTGTCAGAGCTTTCCTTTTTCACAGGGGAGCTAAACAATGGAGTAACACAACCAGTCAATCAAAAGGACTTCGGAAGCCCAGGACTTCTTGATATACCAGTGATCCTTTGCAAATGAATTCTAGGTGAATTTGTAGATGCTTATAGCTGCCAGAAACCACAGAATCAGCCTTGACTGACTCAAAAACAAACTTGAGCAGGAGTTGCAAGCTTTCCAAACATCCTTCTCCCTGGCTTATTTTATCTACACAAGCCTCTAGAAACCATGACTATCTCACCTATATTCTACTCCCCTTGGAGCAGCTGAGAACTCTGCCCTGCTTGCAAGATCTTGTCAGATGATAAACACCTATAATCAAACTATTTCATTTTGGGTCCCTTTTGGGCCCAGGGTCTTCCATTAACAAAACACAGCCTACTCTTCTAATAATTCTGAGTTCACCTGTTGCTGAAGACTACCTAGCTTGGAGAATCTTAAGCATAAACTTGCTAGCATGTAACATGAGAGCAATTATTTGGTAATTTGGACATTCTTTGCACCCTTCTTCAGGATTGGGATGTAAACTGATCATTTCCAATCCAGTAGCCACTGGCATATTGTGTACAGCACTTTAGCCACATTATCTTTTAGGATTTTAAATAGCTCATCTGGAATTCCATCACCTCCATTAGCTTTGCTGTTAGCAATGATTCCTAAGGCTCACTTGAGGTCTTTCTCTAGGATCTCTCTAGACTAGAATAATGTGGTTATTGATGATGTTAAGGTCTTCCCTATACAGTTCTTTTGTGTATTCCTGCCGCCTCTTCTTAATCTGTTTTGTTTTAGTTAAATCCCTACCATTTTATCTTTTATCATGCCCGTTTTTGTATAAAATGTTCCCTTGTTATCTGACGCCAACCTATTTTTCCAGACACTTTTCTTTATAGTCTACATTCCTGTATAGCTAACCTACCTCCTATTCCCCATACATGACATTTCATCTCCCACTTTCCTACCTACTCTACATTATCTGATTGTTGTCTTTCATTCTCAAAGAAGACCAAAATGACATCAGTATGCTAGAGTCAAGTTTTAATGTGTCCAACCGTGGCTGATCAGACTGATACAAACTCAGAATGCTCTACTACAGGTCGAGCACAAATTGTCCATGTGAATATTTGGGGTGAATACTCCAAATTTGCACATCCAGCATTTCCTCTGAGCTGTTTTAACTTTGCTTTGCACATAGAACACAATGCTTTCTCTGATGTAGGCATACCATACTGAGCAGTCCTGGGCCACTGTCTCCCATGTTACTAATCAATTCCAGGGTTCTTAAAAGAGACCCCTAGAGTATCCTTGTATCATTTCTTCTAACCACCATGTGAATGCTTGCCTTGTGTGAGTTCTCCATAAAATAGTCTTTTTGGCAAGTGTACATTTTGCATTTGAGCAACATGGCGAGCCCATCAGAGTTGTGCTCTCTGAAACACAGTTTGAATGCTTGGCAGTTTAGTTTGAGTAAGGACCTCAGTGTCTGGAGCCTTATCCTGCCAGGTGATACTTAGAATTTTCCTGACAACTCAAATGGTAATGATTCAGTTTCCTGGCATGATGCTTGTATACTGTCCAGGTTTCACAGGCATACAACAATAAGGTCAGCACAACGGCTTTGTAGACCTTCAGTCTACAGGAGTGAGAGTGAGGAAGGCAACGTGTGATACAGAGTGCTAGACTGATCATAGACATCCTCTCCAAGCTCAATATTCACATCCCCAAAAAGTGGTGTCCCCAAGGCAAAATGACTACCAGAAGAATTAATGTCAACAAATTAGAACTTTGCTCTAAGCAGGAACAGTTTTTTGCTAACTTGGAGGGAAACATACACTTGGCAACAGTGAAGCAGAAAAAGAGTGAGAAGCTTTCAGAGATTTGGTGTACAGCACCGCATTTGCTCATCTGGGTCAGAACACTCTCAAGCACCAAGACTAGTTTGATGAAAATGATAGGGAAATCCACAAGCTGCTAAATGAAAAATGAGAACTCCTCAGGGTTTACCAGCAGTATAGTGTATTCATCTCTAAGAAGGCAGCATTTCATGCCCTCAAAAGCAAAGCTTAGAGAGCTGCAGAATTCTTGGCTCAGCAAGAAGGCAGATGAAATTCAGTCTTATGCTGATAGTAACAATCCAAAGTGCTTTTATGATGCCTTGAAGGCTATTTATCGGCCAAAGACCTATGTGCATCTCAACTATTCAGTGCTAATGGAGCCATATTGATTAGTGATAAGGATATGACTCTAGAAAGATGAGCTCAACACTTCCATAGTATTCTCAACAGACCATCATCAATCAATGCTGAGGCCATTGACCGTTTACTTCATGTTAAAAATCAATCCCTCTCTAGCTGAAGTTCCAACTGAAGAAGAGGTTTTGGATGCCATTAGGCTACTTTCATGTGGCAAAGCATTTGGTTCTGATTTTATTCCAGCTGAGATTTACAAGGTAGGGTAGTCCATTGTTCATACAAAAGCTGACTGAAAGTTTTCTACATTATCTACAATTTACAAATACCATCACCTTTTAAAAACTTCATTTCTCTTCAAAGGTCAGTTTAAAAAGTACCTCCTGCACAAGCTTTTTCTGACTTTCCAACTACTGTTCTTCCCCCTAAAACATTTTGTATTTATCTATGTGCCCTATTGTTTCTCTCCACTAAAATGTAGGTTCCTTGAGGGCAAGTGCTGTTTCATTTTTATCTTTGTATCCTCAGCATCTCAAACAGAATGAAATCAGCACCCTCTGAACTGAATTGAATTTCCTACCTTTGTGTTCATTACATTTGTAATTCCTTCTAGGTGTTACTCCTTCAACTTGTACTTGTGGCTTTGGGTCTCTAGAGGGTAATGGCTATCTTAGATTCTTATGTTGTCCTTCCTCCTTGAAGAAGTCCATGATATCAGGGATAGGATGATATGACTTTCTGTTGACTCTGATTTGAGTGACAGAGGACTGGGCAAGGTCACCAGGCTCACTTGTCTGAGCCATCTGGGTCCAGTGACCAGATATTGATCAGGATGACTGGAGATGACCCAAGATGCAATGGGAGACCCTGGCCATTTTAGGCTAAGGTCTTTTCAGATCCACACTTTGCTAGAGATACACCCATTCAGTGAAGAGGCTCCTTTAAGTAGTTATTCAAGGGATGACCCTTTAACCAAAAAAAAAAAAAAAAATCAATCTCGGAAGGGAAGACCCTGAGGGATTCCTGGATAAAAGAGAAACAATTACTATTTAGTAGTCTATCCAATTCAGAGTGAATTGGGCTTAAGGCTTGATCTTTGAGTAAGAAATCTAGCCAGTAAACCCAAAGGAGAAAGGGCAGCTTTTTGGCCATGGAAGTATACCTTCTCCTGATCAGACCACCCCAGGTAAGGAGGGGAGGGGAGGGGAGGGGAATAAAACTCTTATCAGTATACTTTGCATCAACAGTCAACTAGTAAGCTAAATTATCTTTTAGAAAAGGCATTTACTAAGGTGATAGTAAGAACATTTGGTACAAGCAGTCTTCCTAAAAACCTGGGGTACATCCTCCTAAGAATGCATACAAAATCCATGAGAAAACTATACTCAAATTTAGAATACAATCGTAGTGAGATACAAGTGTAGATTACACTTTTGGCAAAAAAGTCATTCACAACTACTAGTACTGGAAATCTTTTCTCCATTCATGGAAGCCTCATGAAACTCTCCCTAAGCACAGCTCTGTACTGCAGTCTAAGGGTCTCTGACTTTCTAGAGTCCATAGCAGTAAATCCTATTATGGGATAATAGGAAATCCTATTTCTCTCTTCAGAGCTTTCTATCTCATAGTGGTTTAGTCTTTCTGATCTCAGCTGAACAGACTTTCTGCTGCTGGTCTAGTCTCTTTGATGACAGTCAATGGATTGCTCTGACATTGAACTGACTGTTGTCTTTTACACCTAGGTCCAGGGCTGTGTCTGTCTCAGCCAACTAAAAGTTTGTTTTTTTCTTGCATAGTGATATCTGCCTTCACCACATGGCCAGATTCCAATAATCCTCTTATTCCTACATTTGTAGGAAAAACTGTACCACCCACTCTTATTTATTGATTCTGTGATTCTGTCAAAGAGGTGTTTGGACTTAAAAGGTACCCCTTATTTATGTATTAAAATCCCATCAGTGCCTGTTGATTGATGGATTGATCTGTTGAGGTGCTTGTACCTTCTATGATTGCATTAATTGAGATGGAGGTCTTACAAACCTCCCTCTTACACTGAATTACGCAAAAGATTTCTATAGAAAACAGGTATCTTTTTTTATAGCACTGAAGTAAATTAATTTGCTTTTTATAATCAGACTTCTCTTTCCTATTTCTGATATGAAATCTCTTAACTATAGTTATGAAAGATAAGAGCTTTTATTCTTTAATTTTTTTTATTTGAAGAGAAATGCTTTTTGGGAGGAATTGAATGGCATCATTCTTGCTATTCTCACTATAAGTCAAACAAAAAGACAAAAGGAAGTTGCAGATGAATGGAAGGGTGGCTCATAGGTTATTCTTGGAGAAAAAATAAAAGATTTTGTAGAGCTAGTTTTATCATGTGCTCAAAGACAACAAAAAATATCATTTCATGGAATATTTAGTCATATAATGTAGAACTCATGATAAACATCTGCCAAAAAATTGCAATGAAAATAATTGCATCCTAGGGGTCAACATCATTGCATAGTACGAAGAGGTAGAGAAATATGTGAATACAAAAAGGACAAAACAAAATTATTATACATAAAACTGTAAGCTTCAGTCACTAGTAGATTTATATTTAGAAACTGTATACTAACTTTGACTTGTTTCCTCCCATCAGTAACATCTATTGTTCATTACTATTGTAATGGCATCTCTAAGGCAAGAAGTATGAATTTGTCTGGCTCTTATTTTTAATTCCACATTGCTTTCCAAAAAGGACTGTACAAATTTATAGCTCCAGGAGCATGTAATGTTGAAGTTGTTTTTCACGTTGTTCGATAGGCCTTTTCTATGTAATTACATTATTTTGTCCTCCATGATTTATATTTTCTAAATAGCTAGGAATTGTTGTGTTTTTTTTTGCTTGTAAAATTAACTCCTTGCCATTTTAGTTTTGACATCTGATGAAGAAGTATGTAGGAAAGTAGAGTCTAGCACTCTTAGTGTCTTGTGAATTCTGTCAAACCAATATTCATCTCTTACTTCCAATATTTCTCGGAAATTTGTTTACATCATTTACTGAAATATAGCAATCATAGACTCTTTCCTCACATTTTTTTCATAGAGCCTGATACTTCTTGTTATCCCTCTGACCTGTGTCCTTTAGATGTCACATTTGTTTGCAAACTATCTAATAATTCTTTAAATTGTAGCAATAACTATTCAATTACTTACATTGCTGTTGGTTGAAGTTTCTTTAATTCTATTGTTAGCAAAAGAAGGTGTTTTGCTAGTGAATCTGTTGTCTTGTTTATATTCTATTTCTTCATCATCTTGTCTTCATCTTTATTGTAGGTTTAGAATCTCAAAGTGAAGTCAGACAATCATAAAGAGTCAGCTCAGATAAGCAGCAAAGCATCATCATGACCACATGTTAAGTAAGACCCTGGAATATGAATTGTTCATGAGGTTCATGTGGAATATTAAGCAGTGTGAAGGAGGAAAGATATGAGTGTGCACCCTTGGAACCACTTCCATGTCCAGAGGGAGTCAAAGGAGAGCGCAAATTTCATGTTCAGAGTGAACGAAAGAAAGGGCATTCACATGTTCACTTTAGAGCTGACTCTATTCCATGACTACAAGAACCTTCAACTGTTGGTACAAAGGGAAGAAGTTTTTGAGGATTGGAACAATATGTTGTTCTTTGCCCATTTAGATAGCCAGAGAGCTTATGTGACCCTAAGTTTTGGTGCTATTCCTTTCAGTGTGATCTCAATATTTTGGGAGTTTTGATGAAAAACTCTGACAGATCTACATATCTGAATGCCATAGTTATTATTACCCAGTAATCTTCATTCTGAAATCTCCCAGTGGTCTCCTCCTACCTGAGGCTGGTGGTAAAATTGGATATATTGCTTGTGGTATGATCTTGAGATGATACCTCATAGTCTTTTAGCATTTTGAAGAGCTAGAAGAATTGTTTTTATTGGTAATTGCTGGCCTTGCCAATAAATTGAACTGCTTGGAACTTTGTGCCTCAGTTTACCTGAATTTCAGTTATGATACTTATATCCTTTACCTTCTGGAATATTTCATTCCAGAATCTCTCTGCTCCTTTATAGAAAGGCTGCTAAATCACATGATCCTGAATATGTATTTTTAGTATTTGAATTCTTCTATTCTGCTTGCAATATTTTTTTCCCCTTGGCTTGGGAATGTGAGTTTTGGCTACAGTGTTCCTAGGAGTTTTCATTTTGAAATTGCTTTCAGGTGTTGACCACTGAATTCTGTTTATTTCTACTTTGCCCTCTGGTTATAAGAGATCTGGGGAGATTTCTTTTTTAAGATTTCTTGACGTATGATGTCTAGGTTCTTTTTTTGTCATGATTTTCAGGTAATCCAGTAACTCTTAAATTACCTTTCCTCAATCTCTTTTCCAGGTTAGTTGTTTTTACTAATAATAATTTAATGATACCATTCATTTTCTCATATTTTTTCTTAATCTTTTGAGTTTGTTTTAATATTTTGTTGTTGTTGTTCCATGAAACCATTATCTTTACTTTGGTCCATTTAATTATCAGTGAGTTTGTTGCTTAGACAAGGTTTTTGTACCTCTTGTGCCAGGCTGTTAGTTCCCTTTATAATTCTTTTTTCCATTTCTCTCATTTATTTTCCATTTTTTCCTCTCTAGTTTCATTTATGAAAATATTTTTAAACTTAAAAAAAAAACACCTCTTGTTTCACCTCTTCCAGGAATTCAGGTCAAATTTGTGCCCAAATTATGGTTTTCTTTGAGGCTTTGCTTGTAGATGTTTTAGAGTAATTCTTTCCTGGGTTTTGTCTTGATAATCTGTAGCTTTTTATCATGGGATTCTGTTTTGTTTGATCATTCTTCCATTCTACTATTTGACTTTAAAGTTTGTTAGGGTGAGACTCTACACACTTCTGCAGGGAAGGTCTGGACTGGTCCTATTGTTATTTTCTTGGGGTACTGAGTATAATGTTATTACATTGTTCTCATAGATAGCTCAGGCTAGGGACCGCCAGAGTGCTCCTAAAGTGATCTTATCCAGGGCAAAGTCTAATTACTTCTTCCCCTCACCTGACTGGTCTGAGTTCTGCAAATTCCTGACCTGGGTTTGGGTCTGAGTAATAGAAGATTGCTGCTGGACTCAGACACTGTCAGGCAGTTAGGAAGCTCTGATGATTCTGAATGTCAGAATCCCAAGTTTCCCTTTGGTTTGAGATTCCTACCCTATTTACTTTTCTGCAGGCTTCAGATTAAGATGGAAATTGGAATTGAAACCCTGCTTTACTTCTAGGATCCAAACCATGTTGCTGTTTGCTTCTAAACTCGCTTCTCTTGGTACACAGTCTAGATCTTGTATCTATTCCTTATCCTGAAATGCCATGCCTGAGCATAGGTCTTTTCCTCAGTCCACCCTGGATCTATGACCTAGAGCTATACAATGAATGAAAAAACTGGTGTGTGTTCATGCATCCTACAGGAGACCCTATCACCCTGGTTCAGAGGCTTTTCTTGCACTCGAGTACTCTATTATCCAGCTCCTGGCAGACTTTGTCCACAATGTACACAGACTTGTCTGTCTGTCTTTCCTGACCTGGACTGGAAAAATTGTTCACTGTGATTTTTTTTTCCCTTCAACTTCCCCTATTAGGATTTGGTCTGATGTGTTTTCTACATCAGTTTGGAATTTGGGTGTATTTCTTCCTGCCACTGCCATCTTGGCTCCACCTCTTGAAAACCGCTTTCTTTTGAGAGTTTCTAGAAGTTCTGCTTTAGATAAAGATATAACTATAAATAAGTTATGCATATAAACACACATGTAGTCATTTCTGTTGCTATTTTGAGGGGATATCAAAGAGAGATCTCTTCATTTTATTTCTCTTTCTTCACACAAGATCAAGACTTTTGTATTCTCATTCTGTACAGTTCTTACCTGTGTACTCTTATAAATCCTCTACGGACGATACAGCCAGTTGGATGGTAGCCTTCCACTGAGTCTTTTAATGGAGAAGCACAGGAACTGGACCTATGAGTTAATTGATGTAGAGAACCTTCAGATAAGGAAACTCCCTTTACCAGTGTGGCTCATCATCTTCTCTGAAATTTGAGTCTTAAGAGAGTCTCCTAGACTACTGAGAGGTTAAGTGACTTGCCCAGGGTCACATAGCCAGTATGTGTCAGAGGTGGGTCTTAAAATCAAATCCTGCCTCTGAGACCAATGATCTAGTCACTATGCTATGTAGCTCTGAGTATTTTAATCTTTTGTGAATATAAATACAAAATCTAGAATCTAGTCTAAGTTACACTCACTACATGACCACATCATTTTCTTTTTTGATTATTCATGTCCATAATGAAGTCTTTCATATCCCCTATTATGTATTAGTCATTACTGGCAAATGCTGCACATTCACCTTGTGATTTCTATTGCTTTCCAAGTCACCTCAGATTTTGATTCTTCTGAAATTATAGCTTTCCATGATTTAAAATCAAACAATATCATTGGGATGAATTTCTTTTGGTCTGTACTATTAGCATAGGGAACTTCCAATGGGGAAATTTCTTCTACCACTGCAGATCTGTCATGAACTTATAACTTATTTAGAGAATTGCCTAAGCACACTGAGAGTCTGGATGACTTGATCAGGGTCACACAATAGATAACAGGTGGAGTTTGAACCTGTCTTTCTGACTCAAAGACCAGCTCTCTCCATTTATTCCATACTGCCTTTCTCACCAGGAGCATATTGATGTTGACACTAGAAGAACCAGACATATCAACTGACGTGAATATAATTTTTCTTTGAAGTAAAAATTTTCATTCTACCATCTCTTATTTCTTTTTCTTATAGATTAAAAAAATGCACTGTCATTTGACATAGCATAATCCTTCAGGTTGTTGTAAATTCTGATCCTTCTAGTGTTAAAAAATTGGCCTTCAGCAGTAGGGAGTTGTTTGGTATCTTCAAAAGTGCTGAGTAATTTCCCATTCCAGCCTGATTTCATTCACCTAGATAATTTTAGCCCAACTCATTATCAGTCTTGCAGAACCATCAAAGATATGTATATTTATAGACTAACTTGACAAACTTCTCATATGACTGAATATCATAATTTAAGCAATATGTATTTATTCTTCATCCACTTGGTTTTTCCTTTGTGGATTATTAGACCAATTGGTCTAATAATCCACCAATTACCAATTGGTAATTGAGTGATTGTGAGTTTCCTTGAAGAGATCTTTTGATCCTTGAATTGACATGGCTCTTGATGTAACCAATATCTATGCAAAAGGTAGAATCTGGAGAACTTAATCATCTGTAGAGAATTCCTTTTCTATTTAGACTTTCTGCATATATTCCATTATACTGGTGAACAACTTCAGTGAGCATATATCTATCTTCCTGTTTATGCCTTGCATAACCTGAGTGTATTGAACAGTTATCTCTTCATTAAATTTGTTAAGGAATTTTGTATGATCTTAATATATGTGGGAAAAGACAGCATGGTACAATGGATAGAAAACTAGCCACCAAACCAGGAATCTGGGTTTAATTCTTACCCCTGATACATACTGGCTGTGTGACCCTAGCTAGTCACTTAACTTCTCAATATTCTAAGCAATTCTCTAAGCCTATATACTCCAAAGAAGGTACCAGTTTGCATTGGTAAAGGAAGTTTTATCTTCTGAGTTCCTTGTAGCAGTAAAATTCATTCAATAAACATTTATTAAAGTGTCTACTATGTGTCAAGCACTGCGCTAAGTGCTGGGACTACAAAGAGGTAAATGACAGTTTCTACCTTCAAGGAGCTTACAATCTAATGGGGGAGAGAGCATGCAAACAAATATATGCAAAGAAAGTTATATACAGAATAAATAGGAAATAATAAAAGAGAGGACATTAGAAGAGAGAATAGGGAAGGTTTCCCTTTGAATGTGGGATTTTAGATGAGATTTAAAGGAAGCCAGGGAGGTTAGGTCCACTCCTCTCTTGTCCTTAACATGTGGAGAGAGGTAGGTCCTTAAAATTGCATTTTGTACAATGAATTTAATTTTTTAAAAATGACAAAACAGCAGAACCTTATATTATCTAAAATTTTTAGTTAATTCTCTGACTGTGATGATGTGGTCTGCCACAAAGAATTTTCTGTGAAAGTCTGTCTCTTACCTTCTCCTATTTTTCATCAAAGACATGCTTGATATGAGCATAAAGCAAAAGAAAGGAAAAATTCAGAGATAACATTATTCCCAAGCCCTTCTCCTTCCCCCAAGTGAAGGTGAAATCACCAGTTATTATTAACCTATATGCCTACTTTGTCACCTTCATAAAATCTTTATGAATAATAATAATAGTTAACATTTATATAATACTTTAAGATTTGCAAAATTATTTTCATAATATAGTACTATTCCCATTTTAAAAATGATGAAACTGAAGTTGAGAGGCTAAATGATTTACCCAGTCTCATAGCTAGTTTCTCAGTCAAGACTTGAAATCGTCTTCTTGACTCCAAGTTCACCACTCTAGTCATTGTACCACTGCATCATGACTATTCTTGAAAACCCACCTCAAATGTCACCTCCTACATGAAGACCTTCTTGATGCCTGCTATCCCTTTATAAGATTCTTTCATATAGCAATTTGTTCTTCACTTAACACACTTATCATGTAATCTTATGTATTATTCTCAGCAATGTTTATTTTATTCCCCCACTGAACTTTGTTTCATGAGGGCAACAAATACCAAAAAACTTTATTTCCCTATTAATACTTATGTTTACAGAAGTACCAATCTGGTCCTCACATTTTTATGAACCAATCTGGTACTCACATTTTTATGAACCAATCTGGTACTCACATTTTTATGAAAGTACATATGGATTATAGAAAAAAACTTTAAGGTAATTTCTCCAGTCCCTGTGAGTAAAACAGGATGGAGTAGAGCCAAGATGGTCAAGTAGCAGGAAGAAGTCCAGCCAAACTCTCCCAATACAATCCTAGAGTTGTTATAGCCAGTATGTGTCAGAAGCAGGTCTCAAACCCACATCTTCCTGACTTTGAGACCAGTTCTCTAGTCACTATGCTATGTACCTCTGAGTTTTTAAATATATTGTGAATATAAATACACAATTTGGGACCCAATAAATCATAAGTTTCTCCGACTACATGACCAGACATTCCATTTTTTGGTTGCAGTTGATAAAGTCTTCTACATCCCTTACAGCATATTAGTCATTACTGGAAAATGCTGCCCAGTCCCTCTGTGTTTGCTATTGCCCTTTTAGTCCCCTCCAAAAAAGATTTATAAAATATATCAGACCAAGTCCTGATCAAGAAACCTAAGAAAAAAAAATCACAGTCATATTTCCCACCCAGATCAGCAGAGGGAGACAGGATCTTGAATGTACCACGAAGAGCATTCCAGTGGACAGGAAATAAAAGAAGACTGAGATTGTGCACCAGGGAAAGAAGAGTGAGGAACAAATTCAGAAGTATATAGTAGTTTGTGTGACTCTGACCCCAGGACCTGACTAGTGTCTCAGTTCCAGCCTCCAGTCTAGTCTGAAACCTGTAGTAGAATAACCAGGACAGGTTTTCCAGATCAAAGGGGAGACTGTAGTAGTCACAATGAATCTGTACATCTTTCTAGCTGGCTGTTAGTGTTTGAGTCCAGAAGTATTTTTCTGTAACTTCCAACCAGGGGCAAGCTAACAGGCATGTTGTGCAGACCTAAACCCAGGTAAGGAGCTTGCTAAGCCTAGACTTTGCTCTGCATCAGAACACTTTGAAGCACTGAAAGTTTATAGATCCCCAGCCTGAGCTATCTTTGAGAGCCTGGAGTAATATTACACTCAATACTTCAAGAAAGCAGCAGAAGAATCCGATGGGACAAAATGTCAAACCCAGATCCGTAAGTGTTCAGAGTCTTGTCCTAACATAAAATCCAAAGTCAAGAAGAAGGTTGGAAGAATGAGCAAAAGAAAATCCATCATCAAGAACTGTTAGCATGACAGGGACAACCAATAATCAACTCCAGAAGAAGAGAATGATAAAGTTATCTATATATAGATATACATACATATATATGTATATATCCATAACAAACATCTATACATCTATAACAAAGCCTCAAAGAAAAACATAATAGGTACAAGCTGGATTTCTGGAAGAGAGAAAGCAAAAATTTTTTTTAGTTTAAAAATGTTTTTATAAATGAATTGAGAGTGTAGAGGGAAAAATTGGAAAAGAAATTAGAGCTTTGGAAGAAAGAATTAGAAAGGGAATTAACAGTCTGGCATAAGAGGGACAAAATCTTGCCCAAACAAACTCCCTGAACATTAGAAGAGAACAAATAAAAGATAACTCCATGTGACAACAACAAATATTAAGAGAAACTCAAAAGAATGGAAAAAAATACAAGAAAATGAAAAGTACCTCACAGCAAAAACAATTGACCTGAAAAACAGGTTGAGGAAAAATAATTTAAGAATCATTGGACTACCTGAAAGTCATGACCAAAAAAGAATCTAGACACCACATTTCAAGAAATCGTAAACAAAATCTCCCCAGAGATCTTTTATAAACAAAGGGCAAAGTAAAAACAAAAATAATACACTGGTCAATTCCTGAAAGAAACTTCAAAATCAAAATTCCTAGACACATATCTTAGTTCAAATCTACAGCTCCCACATCAAAGAAAAAATACAGCAATCAACCAGAAAGAATTTAAATACCAAAGAACCACAGTCAGGATCATACATGATATAGCAATCATCCCTATAAAGGAGTGAAAAGATTCTGGAGTGCAATATTCCAGAAGGCAAAAGATAGGTAAACTTACAACCAAACTAATTTAGCCAGTAAAACAGGGTATAATCCTACAGGGGGAAAAATAGACATTTAATGAAACAGAAGATTTTTAAGTGTTCCTAGAGGAAAGACTAGAGTTAAATACAAACTTTGAGATACAAATACATGAATAAAGAGAAACATGAGCAAAGAATCAAAAGGAATTGAACAAGGAAAAACTGCTTATATTATAATATATAAATAATACATAATAAATGATATATCTATTTCATTACCATTGACTACAGAGGGACTCTAATTAGATAGGAGTCCTGGGAATGGTTCTGTTGTATTTGATGATCTTAAAAGAATGGAAATTGAAGGGGAAAAAAACACACTATGGCCGAGGATAAAGGAGAGGCTATATGGGGATAATTATCTCATATAATTGGGGTGCCTAAACAGAAATCCATACAAGGAGAAATGGATAGGGGAGAAGGCCACAGTGGGACCTCTCATCTGAACTGGTCAAAGGAAGGAAGAATACACACAGAATTGGGTACACAAATACATTTTGCTCAACAGAGAATCAGTGGGAGAAGGGAGAAAGCAAAGGGATGGTTAAAAGAGGAAGTGTCAAATAAGGAACAAGGAAGGAGTTAGCCTTAAAACAAACTCTAAGTAAGAAGAGCAGATTTTGAAGACAGGGTTAAATAAAAGGAAGGAAGAATGAGAATTTATTGGGCTCTGGGTGAGGGAAAATGAAGAGGGGCAAGGAAGTAGCAGATTATACCAAATCTCGAGCACTGGTGCTGAGCTCACTCTTTTATGATGCTCCATCTTTAAAAAGAGAAGTCAGGAAAAAAAGGGAAGTAAAAGTATAAAAGAAAAGGATAGGGGAAAGTGTGCAATTAACAATAATAACTGTAAATGAGATGAATTCACCCTAAAATGGAAGAGGTTAGTAAAATGGATTAGCAAACAGAATCTAACATTATGCTGTTTACAAGAAATATACTAACAACAGAAGGATGCACACAGAATTAAAATAAGGGACCAGAGCAAAATCTGTTATGCTTCAAGTGAAGTATAAAAGACAGGGGTAGCAACCATGATCTCAAAGTAACAGCAAAAAGCTCCCAATAATTAAAAGAAATAAACAAGGATACTACAATTAAATGACAGCTACCATATAGATAATAAATATCAGTACTAAACATGTATGCAGCAAAGTGACATAGTATCTAAATATTTAATGGAAAAATTTAGCCAGTTACAGTTACTAGTTATAGAGAGTGACACTAAAATAATAAATCTAAATTTCCCTTTTCAGATCTAGATAACTTTAAACAAAAACAAAATAAAAAAGAACTTAAATAGAATTTTAGAAATCTTGGATATAGTATACCTCTGGAGATTATTGAATAGGAATAGAAAGTATACATTTCTCTCATCTGTTTATAGCATCTTCAAAAAATTGACTATGTATGAAGACATAAAAATGGTGCAAATGCAGGACAGAAATATTAAACACATCCTTTACTTATCACAATGCAATAAAAATATATTCAACAAAGGACCACTGAAGAAAAGATTCAAAATTAATCGTAGACTAACATTTCTTAAAGGATGGGCAGGTCAAAGAACAAATCTTAGAAACAATTAAAATTTTCATTTAGGATAACAATGAGACTAAAATGTCAATAATTTTTGGGATTTAGACAAAGTAGTCATTAGGGGAAAAATCTGCATTTATAAATGCTTTCACCCATAAAGGAGAGAAAGAAGAGATCGAATTGGGCATACAACTACTTTCCCAATTCCTGCAACCTCCTCTCCCCTATGATGAGAGGGTAGGAGGATGGAGCACTAAATTCCTCCCAAAGCTTTCCTTTAAAGGGGTCTGTACTCTGAACTTTCCAGCTAATTCTCCACTTAGCATCTGAAGCTTTGCTTGCATTGAACTCCATGGAACATGATGCCTTCTCACTCCATCTCTTCTCTCTTCTCTCTTTTCAAGCTTTCTTTCATGTGTTGTCTTCCCCTGTTAGATTGTAAGCTCTTTGAGGTCAGGCATTGTCTTTCTTTTTATTATTTGTACCATCAGTGCTTAGTACAGTATTAAGCACATGGTAGATGCTCAATATTTATCCAATTGAATAACTGGAAAACAAATGTATTAAACAATCTCAATTAAAAACTAAAAAGAATGCAGAATTTATGAAAACTCTGTCCTGTTGAGATTATAGTTTCTGTATCATTTATCCAATTGAATATTTTAAAATACTTTTGTGTAACAAATCTTAGCAATTCTAGGCTGGAAATGCAATATCAGGCATTGTTTTAACATCTAGACATGTACAGAATAGCAATTGTGACCAGTAGTTAAGTGCTCCTATTATTTTCTATATTGAAGTTAATATAAAATTTCTATATTTAAGTTAGAAATTTAAATATAATTCTATATTTAATTAATATTTCTATATTTAAATTAACTTCTATATTTAAAATAATTAAATATATTTCTATATTTAAATAATAATTTCTATATTAAGTTAAAATTGTTTTCTAGTGATTTGAATATAATGATGAACAGTTTTATAGTGTGAAGTCTTAGTGTTAACTAAGTATATTGAAATATTGTTTGGTATAGACAGAGAAGTAAAAAAAAGGGAGGGGCTAATGAATACCTGAATATGATTTGATGAACAACACGTTAATAATTTAATCTATTTGTTTTCAAAATACATAGAAAATAAATAATACAATATTAAAAATGATTTTTAGAAGAACCAGTTTATTAATAGGTTACATCAAAAGCATAAACTCCAATTATACACCAAACTCAAATCTGACAGGAAAAAAACTAACAATCAAGATGATTATTGAAAAATGTCCTGTACTCACAATTGACAGAGACTAAACAGATTTGTTCAATAAACAGGAATGTAATAATGGTTATAAATTTTCAAATGAAAATGACAACACTTTTTTCTCTTTTTACAATAATGAATGGATCTATAGACGTCTATAAAATATCTGACAAAATCAGAGGTTCACTTAGTCTCCATCCAGATAGACATATTAAGGCTTCCTTTGAATTTCTAGAAAGCCTTTTTCCCACCATGACACCTTTAACAATGGCTTTTGAAATGAGTTCCTAGTATTATTCGTAATATTCTAAAGTTATATCATCAAAAGACACTGATCAACACAAAACTATGATACATGATGATCTTTGCATACCAGTCTCATTTTTTTCAACAATTCTGAAGACTGTCACCACCATTTCTCAAATGGATTATGATATGTCAGACAATAAGGGGTGGATCTGGGTATCCATTTCCCAAAGTCCCCAACTGCTTCTTCACTGGTCTTCAATCAAGTCTTTCATTGGTTTATAAAAAGGTACCATCAATACACTGCACAATCAAGTCATTTTAGCCTAAGTCTTTTTTAAACATTCAGTATTACAGAAGTTGTGATACAATTGATGAAAAAGTCAGAATTGCTGGCATTATTTTTCCTTCCCACAAAAATACATAAAAATGGACAACACATTAAATAAACATTTGTTATTAACAGTTAGAAATATTAACACCAAAAATCATGTATAAATTAGGAAATAAATGTATAAACTATTTTCCAAAGTGCTCTTTTAAATATATACACAACATTCAAGAAATTCTTAATGTAAGACATTTCAGATTGGTACAGTAGTGGTAATATGTTTTTTAAATGTCCTTTTCTCTCAAAAGTATTGTTTCAGCACTTAAACAAATGTACATAAGAGGCATATTTCCATGCTGGCAAGAAGCAAAATAAATTGCATCTTCTTTGCTATCTAAATATTTTCAATGGGAATTTTCAAATTAGTTGTATTAGAATTGCGATGAAGGGAAAGAAATGACAAAACCACAGGGAACAGATCCCTTAAATTCAATTGCTCATATAATTTTTAGCAATGAAGAACTGTTAACTCAGCAATGGCAGAGCTCAATTAACAGTTAATACAGATAATGTTAAAGCAAACAAAAAGCAACCTATAAAGGAAGATCTTTTTAGAAAATAAAGTTAACTAAAGCTAAAAATGGATTGAAATCTGAGGTGATGAGTTCCCAGCAACAAGAGGTAATTCAGGTAGGTATTAGATAACTATCTGCCAAGGAGGTTGAAAAGAAGATCCCAACTTTGGGTGGAGGTTAGTTTCTGGGATCTATTACTTTTCTGAGATTTGATGAGCATGAAAAAAATGGGTAATGTGGTAGAAATCCCTTAAAATTAAAATGGAAGGGATAAGAATGGCAACTAAGATGAATGATAAATATAGCTGAAAAAGTCCAAATTACTGGCTTTTGTCACAAACCCAAAAGGAACTCCCAGTATTGTGAAGCAGCTATGGGCTGTAATGACTGGAAGCATACAATAAGAAAACGAACACCAGATTTGGAGTTCCTTAAAGCTCTAAGTCATATGAAAGAGACAAAAAAAAAAAAGACTTAAGTTAGTGCTTTTAAACCTGATCTGCTAACATGCTAGCCCTAGAGGAATGATAAAATAAACTCAGTAAACTAATATCTTAAGATTTGTAGTGCTTCAGATCTCAAAGGTGATAATATTTATTTGTTATAAATAGTCTATACCTACAAATTACCTCAACTTATGCTGAAGTTGAGTTGTATACAACTGTGTATAATCTATACTGCAGAGGTAACACAATGGAGAACTGAAAGTACTACTACTGGAAAATCTAATAAGTGTAATGAAAAGAGTTCAAGAGAGTAGGGAGCTTTTAAGAACTCAACTATTTTGTGCCCCTAACTCTGCCAAGGATGATATGAGATTTGGGATGGAAAAAAAGCAGTCCTCTCCTAATTCTTCACATGGTTCCAAGCAATCGATTATTATTTGTCAATCATTTTCATCAACTGACATTCTATTTGTTGGTTAGTTGAGAGGCCGTGAAGTACAATAGGAAAAACACTGGTCTGGGAGTCAGAAGGCCTAGTTTATACTTCCTGTTCTGCTACTAACTAGATGAGTCATATAAGGCAAATCATTTCTCTTCTTTGGACCCTCAGTTTCTCCATAAGGGAGCTAGAGTAGGTATCCCTTCTAGCTCTAAAATTCTGTGACCCCAATCTACTGTTACTTTAAGGGAAGAAAGCAAATGTATATGCCTCGATATGTTATATCTACTTTTCTACTCTTGAGTTTTCAAAATATAAAATCTGTAACAACGATAAAAAAGACTATCTCTCCCAGAATTAACACATATTAAAAAAGATGACATTTCCTTCAGGTTATATTTTGTTCTACTATAAAGATTTGTATTTAGTTGAAGTATTTTCCCTAAGTTCTTTTTATTTTCCTGTTAAATAAAAGCTTTATTATCCAAGTAAAGTTCGATCACATCTGAAACATATATGATAGATATTTATTCAAGTTTTTCCTTTAGTAAAACTGTTCAAAATGAGTTACTCTGTATTGTTTACATAGATTTCAGGATCTCTTCACTTAGAAACTAAGCTAGCTACAATTCACCATATAAACTTTCACAAATTTCTACTTTTCAATATGTTCATAGTAGAATATGAATTGCCAAAGGGGGAATATTTATTTGCTTTTTTTCTGCCTAATCTGTATTTCATATAAATCAAGTTCCTGTAGGAAAAGGGGGGCCAAGTAAACTTAGTCTAGAAATATATCTTAGTTATGACTACAAAGTTTGCTTGGAGATCTGAACTACCCTAGAAGAAATCATATACAAAGAATCAACTAACCACTTGACAGGAAAATTTGGCATTAATATTTAAAAGTATCTATAAATGTAGATCTGGCACATTAAAAATTCAAATGCCAGAAATGTTTTATTAGATAAACATTGAACAAAGCAATATTAACTTCTGATGGACCATTCCCCAAAGAATTCTTTTCTTTCCTTTCATATCATACTCCTCAATTTATATCGTTCACTAAGACACCTCTATGAAGTCAGATTATTTTGAATAAATGATCCCTCTTTACCTTTTAATACAAAAATGTAGATCTTTTCAGATAGACTAAACCAAAATGAGATATAGGTAATTAGTAAGCGCTGGAAACTATTGTTCATAATATCTTCAGTAAATGAAATATTTCTTTTTTGTGTAGCATGGAAATTGACATACCACAAAGAATGCCCCTGCCCCTAAAGTAGTATAAGTAAGAGGCATATATTTCAGAGACATCCATAAACCATGGACAAACCGCATTGCATTCAGTTAAACAGAAGTTCCTAACCTACATTAGGATGGATAGAGAAATTAGACCTAAGGTCTGTTCATATAAATACATGGATTGAAGAATATCCTAGATGTTTCCCATAACTGGGCACAAAAAACTGATGATAAAGTGACCCCTAACGCTATTTAGAAACATCAAGAATGGGAAAAAGAGGAGAAAAGAAAAAAAGTTGCATTGTAGCAACATACAATACTATACACAGCACCAAATATATCAGACCATTAAAGCATTGTCTTTTTACCAGTATAGTGCACTGCTTCATCACCGGCATGAAATGAACACTGTTCACATACAGATGCTGCTTTGTGCTAAGGGGTAACCAACATATTACAATTAGTCAAAACCTTCTGTACACCAAATTCCAAAGATGGACATAATACTGAAATGAATCCAACAAAGAAGGTTGTTCCTTATTGCTGATAATTCCCGTACTGGCCCTAAAAGAGAATGTTAATAAGGTTATATTTTTGTGGTTAATTATATTATATTTTTGCTAATAAGCTCATATATTTTGTGGAAAGAGGGTCTAAGTCCCTAAGATGGACTCCAAAATCCAGGGCATGAAGAACCAACAAAATCAGGCAAGAAATATTCTACATGACTAAAAGATAACCACAATACACACAACGTTCATGAGATTCACTATTAAAAAAAACCTTCTCAGCAATAATCCATCCTATAATGTGGTTTAGAGACATGTTATGTATGAAGCTGAAGTATCACCTGAACACTGGCAATCTAAAATATAATCACTGCAAAACATTTTGCAAACTTGGAAATTGTAACCTCTTGTGAAAAGATATTGAAATGAGAAAAGCCAAGAGCACACGGAAGGCTCTGGTGGACTGATGGAGAATAAGAATTTGCCAGCGTGTCCTCTGCAGGCTATAAGGGAGACTCTATCCTGGAGAACTGATCAATTATCTGGTTAGTAGAAAAGAATGACTATGAGGCTATCGCGGCTTGATGAATACATCTCTTATGATCATTTAACTCCTGTCTAGATGGTGTACTCACCAAACTACCAACTATTAATCAGGTTTCCCAAGCACTTTGTACCAGAAGGAGGGATGCTCTGATGAGCTGGCCTGAAAAAACAGCCTGTAATTTCCTCTTCTAAATCATGGCCTGATATTCTGGTTTAGATATCATTATATTATGAATTTGTTCTTTATGACTCTTTTAGAGACTGAATACTCGGGAAAAAACTGATGAAACTTGTCCCACTTGCCTGGAATTCTCTTCCTCCTCATCTCCACCTCATGACTTCCCCGGCTTCTTTCAAGTTCCAACTAAAATCTAACATTATACAACAAGCCTTTCCTAATCTCCCACCATGCTAGTTGTTCCTTCTGTTGATTATCTGCAATTAATTCTGTATATGTCTTGTTTGTATATAATCGTTTGCATGCTGTCTCCTCCTTATACTATGAGCGCCTTGAGAGCATGGACTGGCTTTTGCATTGCTTTGTATCTTTTTTTTTTTAATCTTTATGACTATCTGACACGTAGTAGGTACTTAATAACTGTATGTTGACTAACTGATTGAAATTGAATGTTAGATACTGGAACATGGAGGTAAGAGTGATCCTTGAAGCCTAAAACAACTTTCTAGACCTTTTCTTTTACATCTTCTTGTCCTTTAAAGAGTAAAATCATAATTCTTCAACACACACTAAATTAATACTCATAGGATGTCAGGTAGACATGGGTAACCTTGAAATCAATTTATTTCTATTGCTTCTCTTAGTAAATTAGTTTGTGGAACTATTATGTAATTTTAATAATAATTCTATAGAAGGTTTAGGAATATAAGCTCAATGGGGATATTTATTTTAATTGAATGTGCATACTTGTTATGAGGGTTTTGCTTTTATTTCTTTTCATTGGAAAATTTGTCAATTAAAAATAAAATGTAATTTTTAAAAGAACATAAGCTTCTTGAAGCCTGAAGCTGTTTTACTTTAGAGCTTCATATCCCTAATTTCAAGCACAGGTTTTCATACTAAATGATTGCTTAATAAACTCTGAATTGAACTGAATCATGTGTATTAATTCTACCAAAATTAAAAGCAAATAAGTCATTTGGACACTTTAGACCAGTTTTTCCACTACAACTGGTCTGCATACTGCCAGGCAATGGTAAATTTTTTTCTGGTTTGCAAAACTTATTACAAGAGGTCCTAAGTTTTAAATTTTAAGGCAAAATTCATAGTTACAGTACACTGATTTCATATTCCAAAATAATGCTTCCATCAGAACTTCTATTGGCGTATTTGAGGAACCAACCCTACAAACCTTTTAACGTTAATGTTGACCCTTGATTAGTGGCAAAAGAGCACCTTTAGTTGATTTATCACTTGAAGTCACTCTACTCTAGGGCCTTTAAAGAGCTGCCTAAAGCACTGAGAGGATAAAGGACTTATTGCGATTCATACCTCCAATGTGTGCCAGAGTTAGGGTTTGAACCCAGGTCTTCCTGGCTTTATTTCTAGTACCCTTCAAGGTGTGGTCATCTGGGGGCAATAAGAATTGCCAAAAGATATCATTAATATTGAAAATTTCCAAAAAGCTTGCCTGTTCATAACCATAAGGCCTCTGTTGTTGGGCAGATGGTCCTGTCTGAGAAGCCCTATAGCTTCCATACTGTTGTCCCTGTCCCTGCTGGTAGCCAGAATACTGTGAAGAAGCTCCTTGTGCAGGACCTGAGAAAGCAAGCACAAAAGGTGAATTATCATAAAAATTATACACCACTAATTTGTACATTCATAAAATACAAGTTAACTTTAATCTCTGTAGAAAATATCTACACTTAATTTTTTAAACCCATAAACTGAAATTACATATACAATTTTGGAAATTATCCTCATCCCCATAGTACCAGAAATTATTTCTAACCCTTCTAGGGTGTAAGAGAATGCATTAAAGTTCAGATGGAATCCATACCAATATTGAAGCAATATCGAAGGGGCAAATATGAAAATATTTTGAGCCCTTGATTCTATTTTTTAGTTGCTTAGTTTGCACCATCCAAAACACAGCTGAGGCCTCAGTAATCAATCAGTGAATTGATTTTATTACTGTCTGATAGGAAAATGTTTTTAGATGCAGTAAGCAAAATACTTAGATTTACAGAGGAAACCTATCATACTGAAATATAGTTATAAAATATATTTTTAAAAAATAAGTTCATTGATCCCATGTTAAAAAACCCTGTTATAGGGTTGTCATAGCAACAACACAAGAAGAAAAGGAGTAGTGACATCCAAAAATTCACAGGAAACAAAATCCAATAAAATAGCCTGCAATAAAACACAAAGCCTTCAGATGTCTGTAAGCAAATGCACAAAATATGTATACCTGGTCAACTGGAGGTCCCACTGCAAGAACGTAAATTTAACCTCATAGTATTATTGAAACTTGGTAAGATGAGATCCACAACTGGAATATGGCTCTGGAATAGCATACTTTATCCAGAAGGAATAAGACTGGTAAAAAGTTACGGCGAAGGGTAGAGTCCTACTATAGTTATTAAGATTTTATTCCTATAAAGAAATACACGTTTTGGAGGAAGATGTAGGCAGAGCATCTCTCTGTCTCTCTTTCTTCCTCTTCTCTCTCCTCTTTTTCTCTAAGCTGGGCAGCTAATACTTCCTTGCCTTAATGATAATCAAAGGAAGCTACTCTTCTGAATCTGATTCTCACAAATAAGAAAGAACTAGTTGCTGAGTCGGAAATGTTATTAACTTTATAGAAAAAGTGACTATCCATCAGAAAACTTATGACAGAGGAGAAGAAAACCAGGTATATTCTGTCATGTACCTAGATTTTAGGAGAGTAGATTTGGAAGGTTTCAGAGATAGGATGGGTAGGATCTTGCAGCTTAAGATTTCTATGGAGGAAGTCAGCCCAAGAGAAACTGAGAAGTTCTCAGAAATAAAACCTGGACAATTTGGAATTATTTGGAAAAATTATTACACTATCTCCACACTTTGACTCACAGATCTCAAAGAAGAGCATATACTGAAAGGAGGTCAAAGACAAAAATAAGTGACTCATACATATCAAAATATACATAATAGCACTTTTAGTGGTAGCAAAGAACTGGAAACAACTGATTTCCCCTCAGCTGGGGAATAGTTGAACAGATTGCAGTATATGCAATGGAACATTGTTATGTTAACAAGAAATGATAAATACAAGGAATTCATAGAAAAATGGAAGGCCTTATACAAACGGATGTAGAGTAAAGAAAGCAAAACCAGGAAAACACAAAGGCCCAAGTAACGCAAATGAAAGCAATACTCAACAAAACTGAATGAATGAATGCTGCATAACCATAATGACCAAGGAGGTAAGGAAATGTACTCCCTTCTTTTAGTTGAAGAGGAGAGGACCCATGGAGGTAGAATTAGTTTACACTGTCAGGTATAGTTACTTGTATGTTGATTTTGCTTAACGGTTTTTTCACTGTCATAAGGGAAGTTTCACTATGGTATATATTGGGGAAGGGTATATCCAGAAATGACATCAATGAAAGAAAAAAAATTCTGAAAACACAAAGGGAAAAAATTCCAATTCGGAGAAAAAGGTGGAGTGGTCTAAATGAACAAAAGTGGATATATAAGAAATTCATCAATCAACTTCAATTAAAAAAATATATACAGAAGATGAAAACAAGGGCAGGAAACAGAGGATAAACACAAACATATGAGACAGTCCTGCAACAATTCAGATTAGTCATGCTGAAGTTAGAATAGTATATATATATTATATATACGTATATATATATATATATATATATGGTTTTTTAAAAAGCTATACTGTGGAAAAGAATACTACTAAAGAGGGTATAGGACTGCTGTTCGGGTGGATAAGTTCAGTGATAATAGATAATGGAAAAAAGACAGATGTTTTCTGAAGCAATACTGTGTGTAGATAGGGCACTGTACCCAGAATCAGGAAGACTTGGTTTCTAATATTATATGAGGAACTTACTAGCTGGGTGATCCTGGATAAGACATTTAATTTCTCTGGGCCTTATTTTTGTCATCTGTCAAATTAGTGTTAGACTAAAAGACTTCTAAGATACCTTCCAGCTCTAACTCTATGATTCTAAGACAAGTATAGCAGGAAAACACCAAGATGAGTTCATGTAGATAATAAGAGAGCTACGCTTGATAAATTCAAGTTACGAACCACATTCTAGGATGCTGAAAAAAGTGGCAGATATAATTGTGAAACCACCATTAGTAACCTTTAAGACTAGGGACAATGAGAAAACACAACACTAGAATTAATATAGAGAAATATTGTTCCACTTTTTTTTTTTACAAAAAGGGAAGCAAACAGAATCTGCAAACTAAAGATTAATGGACTTGATTTCACCTCTTGGAAAAATTTTAGGATTTATTATAATGGGATAGTTAATAAATATGTGGGAAAGGAAATAGTGTGATCACAAAGAACCAGCATGACTTCACTACAGACAACACTTGCCAGAAAATATCTTTTTTTTTTTAATGTTTCCTAGGGTGGAAGATCAGGGGAAAGCTGCAGCTATTGTTTACCTAGATTTTAACAAAGCAGTTGACATTCTTTTGTATTACTCTTGTGAAGAAGATGAAGAGAAGTGTGCTATACGATAATGCAATTAAATGGAACTAGTTACATAGGTGGACCAAAAAAGAGTCTTTAATGGTTCAACATTAACTTGGAAAGAGGCCTGTAAGGAAAATGATAAATGTTGAAGAAGATGTGGGGAAGTTGGAACACTGATTCACTGTTGGTAGAGCTGTGAGTTGATCCAATCATTCTGGAAAGCAATTTGGAACTATGCCCAAAGGGCTATAAACATGTGCATACTCTTCGACCCAACAATACCACTTCTAGGGCTGTATCCCAAAGAGATTACAAAAATGGGAAAAGGACCTACATGTACAAAAATATTTATAGCAGCTCTTTTTGTGGTTGCCAAGAACTGGAAATCAAGGTGATGCCCATCAATTGGGGAATGCCTGAACAAGTTGTGGTATATGAATGTAATGGAATCCAATTGTGTTGTAAGAAATGATGAACAGGTGGACTTCAGAAAAACCTGAACTAATGCTGAGTGAAGTGAGCAGAACCAGGAGAACATCATATACAGTAACAGCTATAGAGTGTGAGGACTGTTTTTGATAGACTTAGCCCTTCTCACAAGGACCCAAAACATTTCCAAAGTACTCATGATGAAAAATGTCATCCACATTCAGAGAAAGAACTATGGAGTCAGAATGCAGAAATGAAGCAGACTATTTTCTCTTTTGTTATGTTTTGTTCTTCTCATGGTTTCTCCCATTTGTTTTAATTCTTCTATGCAACTTAACTAATGTGAAAATACGTTTAATAGGAATATTTGTGTAGAGTCCATATAAGACTGCAGGCCATCTTGGGAAGGGAGAGACAAAGGAGAGGGAAAAAATTTAAATAAAAAAATTAAATTAAATTATGGAAGTGAGTGTAGAAAATTGAAAGAACATAAATTAATAAATTTGGGGGAGAAAAAGAAAGAGGTCAGTAGCAGAGCTCTTTGTCAGTTGTGCTTTTTAACACTTTTATCAATGATTTGAATAAAGCCCTAGACAGTATGCATAACAAATTTGCAAGTGACAAACAAAAAACCCAAGGGGGTAGCTAACACCTTAGATAACAAAGGCAGGTACCAAAAATATTTTAACAGCCTAGAACATGAGCTGAATCTAGTTAGATGAAATGTAACAGGGATAAATATAAAGTTTTACACTTGGATTCAAAAAATCAATTTCATAAGTGTAAGATGGGGGTATAGATGTCATCAGAGAGAAATTTGGCTTAAAAATTTTAAGGTTTTGGGGGACTGAAAGATCAATGTGGCTCAAAAAGTATAATAATATGGCAGCCAAAAAAGCTAATTTGATTTTAGACTACACTGAGGAAGACACTGTGCCCAGGAATAAGGAGGTGATAGTTCCCTTATATTCTGTGTTGGTCAGACCCCATCTAGAATATAGTGTTCAATTCTAGATGCCACATTTTTGGAAAGAAATTAATAAGTTGAAGAGCATCAAGTGAAAGGGAACCATCATGGAGAAAGGTCTTGAGATCAAACCATAGAAAGACTGGTTGAAAGAAATGGGGATGCTTAACCTGGAGAAGAGAGGAGAGAGGGAACCTCATAGCTATTTTCTAGCATTTGAAGGATTATTATGTTGAATATCAATTAGACCTGTTCTACTTGGTCCCAGAGCTCAAAACCTGGAGCAATAAGTAGGAGTTGCAAAGAAGTAAGTATAGTTAAGTCTTCGTAACAATTTGAGCTGTGCAAAAGTGGATCAGCTGCCTTGGGAAGTAGCAGTTTTCTCCTCACTTGAGATCTTCATGCAAAGGTTGGATAATCACTTGAGAGATGTGTTATAAAAGGACACTTTTGTTCAGATTAGGGTTGGACTAGATTGTGTCTGAAGTCTCTTCCAATTTAATGGTTTTGTGATTCTAAGAAACTGATACAAACACTCCAAATAATTTTGTTGAAAAGATGAACTGGCTAAAACAATTTTTTTCTTTCTATTCTTATGGTCCTATTTTTATGCTTCATCATAGTATAGAAGTGATCCTTGGTTCTTGAATGTAATGACAACGGAGCACAAACTTTAGCAGACACCAAGTTAGGAAGGCTTCTGGTGAAGACCCAGTGTCACCAAAGGATCATTCAAGCTCAAACTGAAGGCTCCTAATAAGAGTTGGCTATCAGATAATAAATCTGTTTAGCCACAGCCAAAGAGGATTGTGATGTGCATGAATATATAGAGCAGCCACCATGAAGGATTAATAAGTCTTTGACATTTTCACTGAATACATCCTATTTCTCTTTCTCTTCCTGACCATGTATAAGTTAATGCGATTTTTCGTTCTTCTTTGTGTGCCAACCCAGTTTTGTTATTAATAACATAATCCAATGATACATTGATGATAATATTTCATAACTTGTGCTTCCTTTGTTGTCTAACAAAGGAACCTATCATCTCAACTTTGAAAAGCAGTCCTAGTAATCAACAGAAACACTATGTATAGTGACAGCTAAGTCATCATGTGACTATATCATGTATTTCACTATCCTTAGACAAAGTAGGATGGATTCAACACTGCAACTCCTTATAAAAGTATGCCTCTAAATAATCTTATCTGAAAACTGAACTGAAATGGATGTTACTTTGGATACTAAAAGGAAAAAGAGAAGTTTCAGTGTGCTGCATGGACATTTTATCAAGGGAACCAATCCACACAAGACAGGCCAAGGCTGTTTTTCTCACCGTATCCTTGTTGCTGTCCTGGGTAACTCTGTTGGTTTGGGTATTGCTGCTGTGAGTACGTCTGCTGTTGGGCAGCTCCCTGCTGATATCCGGCCTGCTGCTGACTATACTGGGAATTTCCTAGAACGAAGAAGACAGAGCGCATTTGAGATGATGTCATTATCTAACGTCAGTGGCTAATCAATAATTGAAATGTTCTGAGATCTTTAGAGTCTGTTACTTTAATAGATTTGATTTCTATACTTTTGTGTTTCAAATGCATTTGAAAATTGGTTTCAAAGAAAAATAGCCCATAACATTTGCTTCATAAAGAGCCTGCTTCCCAATCCAAACACTTCTACTGCTGACTACTCTAGCCTTTCAATGGCTAAAGGAGTGGAGACTGAAAACTCAGTTTGGGAGGAGTAGAATGTACAGGGCAAAAAGAGAAGGTAGAATTAGTATTTTTTTTTATATTTTTAAAATCAGGTTTTAAGAACTAAGGGTCTTTTAAGTCCTAGAGAAAACAGAACAAAACATATTTCCTCCTTCTTGGCTAAGAGATGGAATATTACCCACACAACATACTGTATCTATTGTCAGACAAGGCTTTTGTATCAGATATTTTTGCTTAATGTTTTTCTGTGTCACAAGGGAGAGTTCACACTGGAAAAGTGTGGGAAATAACTGTGATATAAAGATAAAAGGCATTAATAAAATGTACCTTAAAAAAAAGAAATTAAAGGTCTTTAGTAATAAGAGTACAGACCGGTCACATGTGGACCAAGGGTTTAGAAGCGTTAGTCTAATGGATCTACTTATTCGGGAGAATCTTTTCACCGGCAAGAAAGCCAGCCCTCCCAGCAACTTATGCATCTGAGCTATAGCTGAGTAGGAGGGCCCAGCACTAAGAAGATACAACCTAGGAAAAGGAGTCCAAAAGTTGACATATTCATATTTAATTGTAACTATGGTCATAGTCTCTCTGAAATGGTAATTAGGTGTTTAAAATGAAGCTGACACAGAATTCTAGCTCTTTGGGTGCAATGACTTGCTTAACACAAGCTCTTCAGTCTGTGAATGAAACACTCCCCTTGGAGAGTCAATAGGGTACAGAGGAAAGAGGACTATGGAATCAAAGGACCTGGGTTCAAATCTCATTTTAGTCACTTTCTACCTATGTAACCATGGGTAGGTTAACCTCCCTTAATCTTTTTTTTTCTCCTCTCTAAAGTGAGTGCATTGAATAAGGTGGCCCCTGAAATCCCTTCTAGTTCAATGTCAATAATCCTATGAATCACATTTTTATGAAAGTATTCTTTATCATATTTCATACAATGTGTCAGAATTCAAAAAGACCCCAGAATTTATGAGATTCTTTTATTTTATGTAGGATCAAGTAGGCTGAATTTGCAAATATTGGTACATATTAGTCATAGTGGGGTTTTAAAATAGGGATTTTTATGACATTTTGAAATGGAGACAAAAGGAATTGGAAATTTGACCTGAATTTACCAATTATAGATACTAGTAAAAATCCATGTTGTTCTTTTTCTTCTCCTTTTCTTTCTCCTGTCATCAAAGCTTTAATTATTCCTTTTAAAAACTAGCCTGTCCCATCTAGCATTCATTGTGAAAGCATCATTTTGGAAAAAACTGTCAGAGCCTAGTCTTTGTGCTATGCAGGAAAAAGAATTTTTATTATAAAATGACTGCATTACCAAGCAATTAGAGAAAAGTTAAAGAGTGATATTAGTAATTATTGTATTTTAAAGTACTTCAACAAAGTCCTTCTAATATGAGTTTAAAGAGCTGCCATTTCAGATTCAGTTTGGTAGTTTAATTCCATTCAGTGATTCTCAAAACATCTTTATAAATAGACTCTATTTGTCTATTTGAATAATTTTCTTTTGAGCAGGGCTTTGTTTAAAAAAAAAACATGCAAAGCACACATTGCTTTTAATTTGCAATTTGTTGAATCCTAAATCTGCATTAATTCCAGTTCTTATGAAGCACACAGTGAGGGCAGATGGAATCTAAGGAATTGTTTACTCATCTCTAGTACTGAAAATGCAAATAAACAGCATGGCCTGAAATGGATAGTTTTTCTAATCAAAAACTGTCCCAGAGGTAAGGAAATGGAGTCATGATGGCAAAAGTGCCAGGACACACCAGCTGGTGTCCAAAGAATGTCCCTCTCACCCCCACATCTCTCATATTCATTCACAGTTTACCAATAGCATTATTTTATTCCTTGCCCTTTGAAAGAAAAAAATAAAGTGAAATTATTTGTTTCAATAAGATTTAGTAATCTTTTTTTATTGGAACTACTTAACTACAGGGAAAATTCAATTTGCAATTACACAGAATAGCAAAACAATTGGAAGCTCTTAAATAAAAGTTGTGTTCCTCATTTGATACTTGAGTAACCTAATTTAAGTCTTTGTAATTATTAAGTATCCTTCGAATTTTTCAGAAGTCACTAACTTCTGCTAATCTTTTCTGAAAAATACAACTCTGGTTCCAGCAATAGAATGGCAAATGAAGCAATGCTGTTTAATGAAGGAGACAATTCTCAAAATTGCTTCATTTTAGACCTTTTTGTGAGTCTGAAGCAAAACGAACTTTCTTAAATATATTAAGGAGGATATTCCTGGATACGTTGTACGCTTTGATGTTTTACAGTATCATGTTTTTTTCTTTATGCACTGACGACCAACTATATATACTACCTGAGTAAACAGAAAATGGTCTCATTTAGCTGGAGAAAATAGACAGTCCTTTGATATGGACAAAATAAAGTGAGAGGTTTCAAAGCACAGGCATCCAAAGTACAGTCACCCTGACTGCCTCTTCAACAGCAATCAAGAATATTTCACACAAGCAGCAGAAATGAAGCACCACAAAATGCACTTTTGTATCTTTCCACAGCTGTGTCATCAGTGACACCAGCAAAATCTGTGCTTCTAATGGAAAACTCATCAATGACCATTTTGTTGTTCCTAATATTTTTGTAGCAATATGGCAACACAGTGTGGTGATCCAGGGAAATGTAAAATTTCTTGTTACTTGTGAAAATACTTATGCCTGATAAATCATGGTGTTCCCTAGAAATTTTCTGCTCCACTAAACTGGTATAAAAACAACCAGAGTAGTTTTAAAGGCAGAATATGGTTAGAGAATGAACTAGAAACAGCAAAAACTTTTATCCAAATCAAAACTTGTCAAAGTAAGAAAGTCTGAAAGGTAAATGAATAGGCACTGTTTCAGAAAGAAAACAAGGAGTTTGGTACAGTGGAAATAAGCATTGGATTTAGAGTTAGGAGGGATCAGGTTCCTTACCACAGATCTTATAGTTACTAGCTGTGAGATCCTGGGTCAATCCCTTTAATATCTCCATCTATAAAATAGGGATAATGTTCGCACTACTTGCTTCTCAAGGTCACTATGAGGATGGTGCCTTGTAAATCTTTAAATGCTATATTAATATGAATTATTATGACCCAAAAGATTTTAAAACCTCCCATGGCAACCACAGGTATTATTCTGAATGTTCTACTAAAAAAAAAAAAAGGCCAGTCAGTTACTATCTGGTGACATGTTGAGATACACACAGGAAATCAATCAAGTTTCAAATCTGTTCTAAATATATTGACCTTTTAGAATGTCCAAGTGTGTTTCAATAATGTGAAAATTGCAAAAAATTTTATTCCATGATATCATTGTCTACCTAAGCCCAGTGGATTATTTAACTCCACAGGGAGAGGACTTTGCCTTACCTATGTTTGAATTTCTCCTGATGCTTAAGAGAGCCCACGTGAAAGAGCAGGAGCTTACTAAGTGTCTATTGAATAAATGAATGAAAGAATGAATATTTGAACCTCCTGGAAGCCTTTGGTTATTTGCTTCATTCAGATCAATTCCTGACTCTGGACCCCTCTGAATTTGAGAGCTCACACTGTAGTATTTGAAGACACACCTGCCCAAGAGTATATCTGTTATTTTGACTAGACTGTTAGTTCTCCCTCCTCAGTGTTTTCTCTTTTGTTTTGTTTTGTTTTGTTTTTGTGATTTCTTTGGTGTAGAAAACTCTCAGTGATGAACTCCCTCTATGAATGCAGATGAGCCAGTTCACTACAACTTCAAGTCAGAGAGCTAACTGGAATAACGAGAGTGCCTCCATCAGGAGCACATAGCCAATATGGGTCAGAGGTGGAATCTGAAACTGGGTCTTCCTAACTTGGAGGCCAGCTTTCCATCGACTATACAACACAGCCTCAAATCCAACATTTACTAATTATGTGACTTTGAGTAGGTCACTTAATTTCCCTCAACCTCAGTTTGTCATCTGTAAAATGGAAATAATACCTAGATACAATAACAACAATAAAAATCTTATATTTGTGTATCACATTTGTAAAATGTGCACTTCTAAAAGAAATATCACCGAGAGGCTAAATTACAAATGCCACAACTGGTTCTTTGCATCATCTAAGTGATAGCATTTTTCATTCCATATTTATTATTTGTCTTCAGTTTGAAGGTCGATGCAATAGGCCAAATTACTATTTGTTCTAAGATTCTTTACCTTCATTTTAGAGTTAATAGTTAAGTAACTGATATTATTTTCATTAGAAATAAAATAAGTGTAATGGCCTAATGAATAGTCTATGTGCCAGGATTTTAGAAAATGTCCAGATCAATAGAAAACTATGTAACAGCTATCTACTGGACAATTATTTCCCTAAACTATAATATTATAATTTACCAAATTATGTAAAGTATTCCTCACTCTTTACTAACTTCTATGGGATATAGAACAGTGGTTCTTAAAAGATGTGTGGACACATAAACATGCTATGAATTTCAATAAATATTCCACGAAACTTGGACTTTATGTTACTGCAGATAAAAGAAAATTTATAAATAATTTTATTTAATATAAATTTTATTCCCCAGCACAGATAGTTTAAATATCACTTTTCTTTGTGCTTAGCACAGTGCCTATCATTGATTGATTACTGAATATGGCTATTACACATTTAAACATATGTCAGCCAAAAATAGTCAATTAGTTTTCTCACCTCCTTCATAGTAATGCTGAGTAGAATCCTCAAATGACCTGTCATAGCTCTGTTCGGTATAAGATGACTGCTGATATGCATAATCACCATGTCCTGTAATCAAAGGAGCAAATAGACAAACTCAAAGCTGTGAAATACCTTTATGATGTATGTGGTCCTGGGGAATGTGGAATGAGGCCAGCGACCCACAGGATCTGTCATAGGACTTATAACTATAAAGATCCTCACAGAACTTCCAGTCCAACTCTATTATTTTATAGAGGGGGAAACTGAGGCCGAGAGAGGCTAATTTGTCCAGGTCATACAGCTAATAAGCAGGAGAGCTAGGATTGTAAATATATTACAAATAAACCTCACTGTGATATGGTTCCCATGGAACTAACTGTTCTCTGGAACACCACTTTGCCTAAAACAAAGTTTCCTTCCTTTCTGCATTCCTTCTTTCCTTCCCTCCTTTATTCCTTCTTTTCTTTCTTTCTTTCCTTTCCTTTCTTTTCTCTTTCCTTTTTTTCTTAACATTAGGCAAGATATAGCTATATTTTCTAGTTTGGGGGTAAATGATCTGATTTATGGTATATCTGAATCTTCCCACTGGTCTATTTATCATACCCTGAACATACCTTGTACTTTCTTAACTTTATTTATTTTCCCTGGTCTTTATTTGCACCATTCCAGTGCCCTAAAATATTCTCTTAATGCCTTCAATCCTCCATCCCTGGAATGGAATCTGGACCCACCCTTTAAGGCCCAGATCAACAGTTTCCCTCCTTAAAGCAGCATCTACGAGTCCCCCTAACCTCTACCTAATCTTCATCTTTTGAACCCATACAGAACTGTGTTTTGTGCTATCAGTTTAATACTCTGTATTTACTTCAATGGATATGTGTCATATCATCTTCCTGGTGAGGCTATAAACTCATGGAATGCAAGGATTACATCTAAACCTCATGCACTATTATTACTACATACCTTTGCATCTCTCTTACATAAAGCAGACATTCAATAAATGCATACTGAATGAATGTAAATATGCATCTTGTAATAAGGGGGTTCTGGAATGTTCTCCCTCCTTAATTCTGCCTCATAGTATCCCTCAAGCATAACCTTCTACAAGAAGCCTTTCATGATCCCCTCGGATGCTAATCTCATCTCTCCCTAAACTAATTTACATTTATTTTATATTTACTCTTTACATACTGATATATGTTCATGTTGCCACTCCCATCAAATACGAGCTCCTTGAGATTATGGACGGTTACTGTTTTGATTTTGTATCCCTAGGGCCTACCACAGCTTAGCAGCTTTTCAAGAAATTCATGTTAACTGATTTGAGTCTACCACTTATAAAAGAGACTTTACGTAATAATAATTCTCCACATTCCTCTTCTGTCTGGGACTTGACAATTTAAGAGGGATAGGAAGAGGAGAGTATGCAAGTTAAGAGAAGCAGAACAGAATGGTTAGGAGTGGAAAGGAGGTCCCAAGAATAAAAGACATTGAATTATTTAACCTGAAGTACAGAAGACAAAGAAGTGATTTAATAGGAAGGAAAAGGATGTGAAAAAAAAATTAGTGAATTCTTGTTAAATGCTGGCATAAGGTCTTGCGTAAGGTTTTGGAATCTTCTACCTTGGAGCTCTTTAACAAGATTTAAACACATCTTTCAAGAATATGTATACATGCTTGGAATTGGGATGGGTGAAACAACTGACATCTTACACCTTCCAAACCTACATTTCGAGGATTTTATACAGTGCCTTGGATGAAAAAGAAAATTAAAAGCCCTCAGCTGAAACCAAGGGTGAGGGTACAGCACCAATGGGTTCCATTTAAATTCTGTCACTTAGAAAGTGACAGAATGGATGGATTTGTTCTAATCCAAGCTTATCAGTTGCATAACTAAATGTCTAGCTCTTGATCACAGAAGACCCATATCTGGTTTGCTAGATGGGAAGTCCTGTGAGTCAGAAATAAGATGTCATGACAGAGTCCTACATGAGAAAAAACAAAACAAAAAAACAGCCTAGAGGAGCATCTGTCTTAAACAAACCCAAATGGCCTGAATGCTATAAATCTCTCTGATTTTATAAGTGTGTGGTAAATCATTCATATATTGTTTACATTGCAGTAAATTTTCAGTACTTTCTCCTTGCCCCCCACCCCACACCACAAGAAAGTTACCATCTGGATAATATTGCTGGTTCATTGGCTCAGAAGCACCTTGACCATGGCTGTATTGCTCACTGTAATACTCTTCTTGCCCCATGTACTGCTGAGAAGAACCTGCAAAAGCCAGAAAAAATAGAATGTGTTAAATTAACTCTAATTCCAAGAAAATGTCAACTAGTCTTAATTTCCAAACACCATATATAGATACACATGCATTTATAATACATAATCTAAAAGAACTGGATTTCAAGAACATTCTGCTCTATATAAAAGAAAACATGGCTTTGATAAAAAAATATACTAACAACAAGTTAAGGTTGATTTTTGTAGACAGCACAATTATGTGGCAAAACATGAAAGTGAAACCTAAAATGATGGCAATAACTAATATTCTCCAACTTGCCCATGTAAGTCTTAACTTACACTTGTCTCAACAAATACTTTATCTAGGAACACCCAAAAACTCACCCAAATATTTAGCCATGCAGTTCTTAAAAACTCTCATTACTTCAACAATGAACTTGAATAACCAGCATTTTCTGCATTTCTCCTCTTGGCATTTTGTACTTTCAATTTATTTTCCAGGCTTTTCAGTTATCTCACTAGATTGAAGTACAGATGAACTCCGCTCTAACTGCTAGTTACACAGAATTGTGAAATGGATCATGAGCGTCATTATTTTGCTAAAATTAAATTTGGAGAAATACAGAAATAAAGCATTGATAAATCATTAGAATACCCAGCCCTCCTGACTTTCTCTGTGTTCTTTCTTGTATGATCTATCTATATTGCTTTTGCAGGACTGGGTGGACAAGATATGGTCAGTATGAAAAACCAAACTTCTGTTTTTTTCCTTGCAAGATCTTCAGATTTTACCTTGCTGTGAGGGCCGATATGGACCCATCGGTCGCTGACCCATCATGCTGCTTCCTTGGTTGCTCTGACTCATCATTGCAATAGAGGACTGTCCTTGGTAATGCTGACTCCCACCTTGTGCAGAATTGTAATGGGATGTTGCTGCTTGCTGGTGCATCATAGAGACTACACAACATACAGAGAACACTTTCCTAAATGAGCTGTCACCATTATCTCCCTCCCATACCACACACATTCCTTAAAACCAAGACTACATCGGTTAGTTACAATGAATTCTTTCACTCTCTTCCTACTATTCCACACAAAAGACTACGAAATTTATTAATTTCCCCCCTTAATATCCAGATTAAATTTCCTGCATACTAACCTGAACCAATATCCTACTACATGGTCAGATCACCCATCTTTTTCAGTCAGCTATATTAAAACGTACCTACATTCAGAAAATAACAGAAAGCATGGTTGTAGCAGGATTACCAAAGGGGGTCTTAGACTGCATATAGAAATGTCACTACTCTAGTCCCCATGGTGCAGGCATTGAAGCCTTTAAGATTCATCTTTCAAATAAACCCATTCTTCTTATTCCTTGCCCTTCTTTATATGGAAGCCTGGATCTCATAAAATTAAAAACTGTGGTATTTTGACTGCTCCTGTAACTTTTCTGAAGAATTCTTAAGGGGATGGTATGTTATTTTGTAAACATTTATCGGAACGGAATTTCCCTTCTGCACGCAAAAAGTATGTTCATTATCTCACACTACATTCACATTAGGACATCAAGGAACTGCCTTTAGCCCTAAGTAAAGCAAGGGGAAGAAGATGAGTTACCTGGATTAGACTGCATGTTGATATTGGTTCTAGATACATAATTCCCTATGGAGCCTTGGCCCTGCATTGGCACATTTTGAGAAGCAGGCACAGTGTGACTATACCCCGGCCCTGTGCCATGGCTGCTGACTGTCATACTCATAGAAGTTGTTGGCATTGTGTTTTGCCCTGATTGCTGCATGGACACATGGTTAGGACCTATTTCAAAGAGAAAAAGCAAGGGTGAAAGTAATACAAATAACAATAATCCAAACCTATACAAGTGATTTGCAGTTTATGAAGTGCTTTTTATAAATAGTATCTAATTATAGCTTTGAGTGTTAAGAGCATGTATGCTTAAAGGAAAAAAAGTAACCTAATCACAACATAAAACATATAGGACATATTATGGTTACAAGGTGCATATATTATTTCATTTAAGCTTTGTAAAAACCTTTTGAGAAGGGTTAAATATTATTTTTTTTCATTTTAGAGACTGGGAAACTGAAGACCAGTGAAGTAAACACACTTATCCAGAGAAAGTGGCAGAGCCAAGGCTTCCTCTATTTAGTGCTCTTCTATTCCATACTCAGTAGAACCCTAAAAAGGCAATAAACTAAATGTCTCAGACAGGCCTGATGTGCATTCCACTCACCGGAATTAGTGCTAAATATATACTCTATTCTCTAACTTATTTTGAGATTTACTCATACATCAATCTTTCAGACCCCAAAGCAAGAATTATTTCTCAAAATGACTCTTAGATTTCTAGTCACTCTTGAAAAATCATTTGTAAAATAGCTAGGCATTCATGTATGCAATTATCTATTTTCTTTTCCAGAATGTTTTTATTAAACTATTTTCCATCTCTCTATTCCTTTCCAACCCTCACGCCCATCATCACTTCTTTGTCTTACCTACTTCTCACCCTCTATATTCTTTCACTTTTTTCAGTCACATGTTTTCTGAGGAAGGCTTCACATTTTTCTAATTACAAACTTGCAGAGACAATTTTTTTTAAAGGCCCATTTCCCTGTTCTGTACTTCACTGGTCTAGTATGAACCAATCTCACGGGTTCATCTGGTAGAGGAGAGAATTTCCATGGTTTTGTTATCATCACCCTACTATGCTAAACACAAAGGTCAAATTCAGACAAACTCCACCAAACAAATGAGCATATGATCAAGTGGGAAAGAGCTAAGATAAATAAGGAAGTTTCTAATGGCGTAAAAAAGATAAGGCACTGAGCCCAAATGAAACTTAACAAATTCTTTTCCTCCCTGTGATTTTTTATTAAAATTTTCCTAATGGAATTTTCCCCCAACCAAGTACTTAAATACCTGCATTGAAGGGAGGTCACTTCACTTGCTGATAAGGGAAACCCTGCCAGGAGATGTTGTGCTTGGGTATTACATTAGGCTTAATGTATAAACTCCAAGTTCTTTTTTTTTTTAAGTTTAACATGGACAAGTTTTTTAAATTCCCTAGTCCTACAATCAAGGTTCCCAATTCACTTATTTTCTTCCTTATGAAGTTAACAGCTTAATGTAGCTTTAGGAAAATAAATGCTTAATTTAAACAATGTGAAGTGAATTTAAAAAAACCAATCCAGGGATTTTCTAGAACTATTATAGGAAGGAGAGGAAGAGGGAAAAGGAAAAGGAGGGGGAAGAAGGGAGGAAGAAGAAGAAGAGGAGGAGGAGGATAATAACAAATGTTCTGGAGTCTAAAGAATGAGGTGCCATTCCTGATCTCCTACCTGTGACCTTGGTCAAGTCACCTCATGGAGCCTACATTTCCTCATGTGTAAAAGGGAAGGAGGTGTTCAGAGAGATCATCTATAAATAAGGTCTCTTCCAGTTATAAAGCTCACTATGACTCTATTTTGCCCTCAGGTATCAGAGAGGAAGAGCATTACTATAGAAAGGTTTTGAATTAATGAGAAAATATTAACACTGCTTGCAAGGAAATGAATTGTACTTTCTTCCAAAATTACCAAATGCTCCTCTATATCATAGTTAAGATTATTTTGTTCTTTACAAAAAGAATATACAGCCTATATTTTGGAAAGGAACATATCTATGACTTTTGAAGCAGGTGGAGAATTCAAGATGAATAAAGTTATTTAATCTGAAATAACAGCTTTCCACCCACTCTTTGCCAATTAAATACCAGATAAATGTGTGCCTGTGAAAAGTTAACTGTTTATATGTCTCCATAAATATCTCTAATCTCTAAACTGTATTTAGTCTTTTGGAAGGCAATTTCTAAACTGACTGTAGCCATTTTGTGATTATTTCAGCAAGTGACTGATAAATTCCCATAAGCCTGAAAGGTGAGTTACATTGTCTAAAAAACCTCCATCTTCCAAGTACATTTTGCATTAATGATTGTGTTGCCAAGCAACTACTAAAAAAAAAAAGCACAAAAGGCTTTCTGAATGCTTACCATTGCTAATTTGACTTTGCATAAGAGAAGATGGTGGGAGGCCTGTTCCAATGGCATCGCTGAGATTGCTCTGGGAATGGATAGATTGGTTGGATCCGCTCTGAGGCATTCCTCCTGGCCCAAGATTCATGTTTTGTGTTGGTGGCTACAATCAAATGAAGTTTAAGTTTATTATTTAGTAAGACACATACATTATGGTGCCAGAAATAAGGCTTGTAACTCATTTTGATTTTTTAACCTCATGAACTTCTTGTGTTCCAAACAAAGATAAATGTGTATATGTGTGTGTGTGCATAAAATCTGTTTAGTTTGGAGTTCCAATCTGTCAGAGATTATATAAAAATAATATTTAACATTAAATATGTAGAAACTATATCATACATAGAAAATTCTAAACCATGTATCAAGTTTATCAACATTTTGATATTTTAATATCTACAAAAAGATGCTGCACTCAAGCCACAGTTTTTGTATACACATACATGTTCACTACACATGTGACCATATTTCAGTACTTTAAAAGATCCAGGACTTAATCCGTGCTGTTACTCCTTCTTTTACCAACAAAGACCTCAGACCATCAGAAGAGAATTTTCATGAACTGGTGCGCCCTCCTCCCCACCCCCATTCATAACCTGGTAGCCAATCTTGTGCTGAAGAGGCAAACAGATTTTTAAGAACAGATGAGTGCCACCAACCACAAAAAACAACAACCACATTGACAACAAGAGCAGCAGTAGGAGGGCAGTGACCTGTCCCAGCTCTGTTTCTTTCTGAACTCAGAAAAAAAAAGATGAGAAGATATTTTATTATCCTTATTATCATAACATTATTAATAACTTTTATCATATAATTACATATTATTATTATTGCAACTATCAGGGCAGCTAGGTGGTGCAGTAGATAGAGCACTGTCTTGGAATCAGACTCATCTTCATGAGTTCAATTGCGGCCTTAGGCCACAATTAGTTGTGTGACCCTGGACAAGTCACTTAACTCTGGTTTGTCTTAGTTTCCTCATTTGTAAAATGAGCTAGAGAAAGGAGTGGAAAATCATTACAGTATTTTTGCTAAGAAAACCCTAGATGGGGTCATTAAGAGTTGGACAAGACTGAAATGACAACAAATTAGCAACTATGCTAAAGAAAATATAATAAATATTGTTAGGCTATTAGAGTATTATAGACTGTTGCACTATTGACTGTTAAATGTACATTAGGTATTGTGTTAGAATAATCTGTAATTAACATACAATTACATTCATCATAAGTCTTCACCGAAGTCCTAGTCTCATGCCTCCATTGTAGAGTACAGATGATCTCAGGTTCTAGTTATTGCAAGAAAGCAGTGTAAGTTTGTAGCATGTACTCCTCAGTGAAAAAATTTTTGAACATATACCCAGTGATAAATGACTATATGTTTATTGTCCAAGAGACAGTCTTGCTAAACTTGGGTGATGCTTGTCACTGGGTTGATTGAGGGGTTTAGAAATTTACAACTCTCAAAAAACACCTGCTAAGTTATAGAGGGGCTGTGAAATATATCAGGAAGGGAGTACCCACACTAATGAAATCACAAATCCTTTAAATATACATATGATCATAATGATATTTCATCATCATCATTAATAAATTATTTGTTGGCAAATGACACATCTTATCTATCTTTCTTCCTTAGGACCTAGCACTGCGCTTGTACATATTGTTTCAGTCACTTTCAAGTCATGTTAGACTCTTCATACCCCACTGGGGTTTTCTTGGCAAAATACTGGTGTGATTTGTCATTTCCTTCTCCAGCTCATTTTATAAATGAGGAAACTGAGGCAAACAGGGTTAATCTACTTACCCAGGGTCACACAGCTTGTAAGTGTCCAAGGCTAGATTTGAACTCATCAAGATGAGTTTCCTGATATCAAGACCAGCACTGTAGCCACTGGGCCACTTACCTGCCCATGCTTGTACATAGCAGAGCTTTAATAAATGTTCTAGAATTAATGAACAAATAAACCAGTTTAGAAAGAGCTTAACAGCCCTTTGTAAATATTATTTTAAATACTGAAGAAGAGTAATTGGATTTCAATTTCTGCAGCTGAAAATGATGTGAAAAGTGCCAGTTTTATCACTGGCACTTTTTATAACATAAGGATGATCCTCTGTATTAGTCACTTGCATCAATCAACCAGACCATAAAAACTTTACAAGCCTAAGTTGTCCTTAGGCAGTAGTAGAAACATTCTTACAGTGGAGACTTGAATAAGCCCAGCATCAAATCCTTTGCACTCACCATCTAGGTTTATAGCATTTCTCTCATTCTCTTTCTTATTCCTTAACTGCCTCATACCTACCATTAATCAAACAGAGAGGTTTAAAGCAGAAATGAAATGTAAAAAATGTTACTGTAAACAAGAGCTCAAGGGACTTCAGATGTAGACATCACCAAGGTGGGTTTAAAAATCAAAGTAACTTTAGCTATTTTGATTTGCAAAATATAAACAGGAATAACTAACTTCCTAACTTTCTAGATGAAGGGATTCTCGAGAACGTGATGAACCAGGTATGTTTTCCCAGTGGAAGAATAACAATGATGCCACATTACAAACTCCTTTAAAGTTTATGACATACTTTATTCATAACAACCCAATGAAGTAGGTAGAACAGGCATTATTATCTCTATTTTACAGACGAGGAAACTGAGACTCAGAGAGGTCATCTGACGTGGCCATGGTAATTCAGTTCCTATCACAATTTTAGTACAGATTTTCTGACTTCAAAATCCAGCAAGTTTTCATTTTGACCATGTTGCTTCTCCACTCTCTCAAAGGAAGTCAGTACAGTGGAATCATACTATTCAACACAGAGTGGAAGATATAATAAGGAGAGATCTTCTGGGAGCAAATTTTGAATTCCCAAGGGATAAAGCCCCTAGTTATAGTGCTTACACAAAATGCTGTCCCAGAGTATGGGAATCTGTGAAAGCAGAGTCTAAGACATACTTTTATATGTCCCCACCCCTTTGGGCTACCATGATCACCTCCATAACAAGAGGATTCAGTGTAAGACCTTTGAAGATGAGGAGATAAGGACAAGAATTGCAAAGAATTCAAAGGTATTAATGAGTTGTGATCTGCACTGGAGGGAGTGCCCACACTCATGAAACCAGAGATCCAATGAAATACTGGAAACAATCAAAGACTGAGCATCTTAGATTTTACTGGATAGAAGTACTTACAGCAGGAAGCAAAGACTGCATATTCTGGTTAGAGTCTGCTATGGTTGCCAAGTAAACCAAATTTCTGTGTAGTATTTGTTGGTATCTATGGGATAAAGGAATAAAATTATTGAGGGTCTGGAGATCAATATTGAATGCTCTCATATAAATCAGTGTGGACTTAATATAACTGATATCTTATTGATATTACACAAATATCAATTAAACAACAAGTATTAAGTGGCTCTAAAGTACCTGTAAATAAAGCCAAAAATGAGCTAGCTCTTTCAGTAAAATTCCTTGGTTCTAGTAGCCAATAAGGCAGAATCTCAATGCCACCCCACTGAGGAAAGCATCAGACCGACCACAACTCAGTATGCACATTTTAGTTAAATATCCAAGATGGTGACATTCAGTAGAAAGTATATTTCACAATGACATGACAAGCTCCCTCATGCCAAAAGCAGAAAACAATAAATATGATGTTATAAGGACTCAGGAAGAAATCCTAGTTCATGTCAAAGTAGAAAATGCCAATCTTTCTTCAGAAAGTAATCAGGTAAAGGATTTTCTTTTAAAGAGGAGCATGTGGTTTTGGGAGACCACATATGTAATGCCAGTAATTCAGCTGACACAAAATTATGAATGTGCAGAGTAACTCAATCCTATCAAATGCTATTAACTTTTCTTAACTTTATGTTTTTGGTGAACTTCAGAATGGCCAAAACAAAATCTGGGAGGATAGTTGGGCTTATGTTCAAATAGTTACTAGCATGTGCAATTCTGAATATCCAAGGAATAGATGGCAATAAATGACCATAACTTGAGCAATGGCAGCCCCAGACGGCTAGTTTGAGAGTGAACTAATCCTGGGAATTCCTTCTAGACTTTCAATAAAAATGAATGAGGTCAAGTTGAATCCTTGGTATCTATACTATCCTATCCAGAGCTAGTAAGTTCCTAGCTTCATGACCTTGGGCAAGTCACTTAAATCTCTCTGAGACTCAGTTTCCTGATATGTAAAATAGAGAGAATAACACCTACAGTCCCTCCCTTTCAGGATTATTGTGAGGATTAAAGAGACAATCTGTGTAATATGTTGTGCAAATATATTAGCATCACTATTCTCTGTTCCTAAAGAAAATTTTATTCAAAAATAAGAAAGAGCTCCTTATCTTCATCATTTTTTTTTTGGTTATTTTCTGTAGGTATATGTCAAGAAGTGTCCTTTAAGTTGATTTCTCACAATTATAACACTTAAATGTAATAATTATTGATACTAATATCTCACTTTTAGCTTACAAAGTACCTTCATCACAGTAACCCTATGAAGTTAGTTGTATAGGGTCTTCATTCTATAAAGGTGGAAATGGATTTCTCAAAGAGACCAAGTAATCTGCCCAGTATAATAGAGCTAGAGCGCGAGTCCTCTTATTCGAGATGTAGTACTCTTTCCAAAACACCATATAATTCCTAATCCCAGTAGACAGTTTCTATACTGAAAACAACCATGACCAAAATGGGAACTTCCTAGGACCTAAGAATAACTTTTGGTGCAAAAGAAGATTCTACAAAAACTGACAAGTTTGGCATGCCAACAAAATGCTCTGAAACAAACTGAAGGGAGAATCTACTATTTATTATTGGCCATAACAGACATTCATATAGTGGGATGTGTACAGAACACTCACTTTTATTTTAAGTCTAGCAAAATATTTTTTTAAAGAAACTATTTATAGTCCTATAGGCTTAAGAGGTGGGAAGATCTTTAGAGATCATTTAGTCTAATCTCTTTATCTTAGAAATGAGGTCTGTAAGGGTTAAGTGACTAGCCTAAGGTCACACAATAAGTCATGAAAAGCAGAGCTAGGATTTGAACCCAGAGTCTCCTATTTCAAGTCAGTGCTCTTTCTACTAGGCCATGCTGCTCAAAATTTAATAAAATTTGTTTACATGAAAAATCAAAGAATCTATTTCCATGGTCATTTTTAATTTGTAGTGAACGGTGCCACTTCTAGGAGAAAACAGGAAGTATATGTCCTGGTTAGAGTCTGTTAATAGCCAAATTCACATAGTCTGTTAACTGGCAAATACACTTTGTTACATACATGTTTCCTTTATCACTTACAAAAAAGCAGTATTGGAAGGCAAGAATAACAGTCCTTTAGCACTATTACTTACTGAGTACATTCTGCAGTCTTGCCCTTACTCTGGTAGTCCATAATACACTGAATTAGGTGATGGTTTTCATCTAGCATCTGAACAAAAAAATAAATACAGTTAAAACACTCGCAAAAATATCTTCGAATGGTTCCAATCCTAGAATATCCAGGTTTTTGTCTTAGAATTTCTTAACATTTTTGCAAGTTCATTCATTCATTCATTCGTTTCATAAATGTTATGTATATGGCACTACATTAGGCACAAAAAGGAAGACAGAAATAACAGAAGACACAGTCTCTGCCCCTAAGGAGTTTACAATCTACTTGGAAAGAAAAGATCATCCACAGAACAAATACAAATATTATTAAAATTAAAATTTTAATTTTAATATTAAGTATTAAAAACCTTTAATACCATCAGGTATCACTGATGTACCTTCATGGGACTGTAAGTAAGGACAGTTGCTCGGAGGTAGTTTTGAAGAAAGGTTTTGAAGGAAGTACTGAATTTGGATTCATCAAGAGAAGGAAGGAGGAATGGCATTTCTGGTACCATTAGAAGTAGGTCTGATGTTTCAAGACAATGGACAGTGCCAGAGAGATCAGAATGGACATAAAGGAAGAATGTGTTACAATATGAAGAAAGCACTCAAATTATAATTGATTTCTTCTCATTTGCAGTATCAAAAACTCCAAATAGAAATGAAAGATTAAGACACATTCCAATAATCCACAAGGCTATAATGTGGGCTGAGGAAGAAATGCTACAGGGAGGTCAATAAGTGTCATGAGGGAAGGAAGCCCTTATGGGATTTATAATCAAGATTATTTGATGAAATCTTTATAGGAGTCACAGATACCATATTTATAATGTTAATTATTAACAATATTAATGTTTCTATTCTGGTACTTTGTATGTAGTAATTGTTTAATAATTGTTGAATTGAGAACAAATAAAACATTTTTTATTCATAGAATTTCATATTGGGGGGAAGTGACAGCTTTCTTCACCTCAAATTTTAAAAGTACACTAAAACAAAATATACCCAGTCTGACAGCTGAAATGTGATTACTATGAGGAAGCCCAGCTAAGCAGACACCAGGAACATGACATACATTGCATATCACCAAAAGGAATGAAAATGAAGAAATATATCACAATTTATAACAATATTTTATTTTTCAAATTAAAAAATTTTTAAATTCAATTTAAAAAGAAAGAAAAAAGGGTCTTTTAACAAACATATATTGTCAAGCAAAACAAATTCCCGAATTGTCCATATCTACAAATATGTGGCTTATTCTTTACTCTGAGACATTTCACATTTCATCATTAGTCCTCTGGAATCAACATTGTTCATTGCATTGATCAGAGGTCCTAAAATTTTTCGAAGCCTTTACAAGGCATTTAAAAAAAAATTAATTGCTATCTTTAAGTTTTACATTTTCTGCATTTACCAGTATTTAGCCATTCCCCAATTAGTTGTTTCTATTCTGTTTCTAATTACAAGAATGCATTTTAATTGCCAATTTTCAATAGTTCATCAATAGCTGCATATCCATTTTCTCTAAGAGTTTTTGCTTCTGCGAAAGAAGCACTGTTTATTTGATTTCATTTAGGCAATAGTAGCTAAATTAATTTAATTTAATTTAGGGGACAACTAAATCTTAGACAATTTAAAAATTATAAGATGTTACAACTTCACTTAAAGTTCCACTAAAACTTGCGGACACTTTTTGAACTTTTCAATCCTTTCTCACCTATTTGCAATCTTACTTCTGACCTTATCATTCAAGTGAAACTGCTCTTCCTAAGGTTACCAATAATCTCTTAACTGCAAAATCCAATAACATTTTCTCCATTCTCATCCTTCTTGACCTCTCTATTGTATTTGAAATTGTTAACCATTCCCTTCTACAAAACATTTTCCCTCTGAGTTTTCATGGCACTGTTCTCTCCTAGTTCTTCTCCTACCTCTGTGCCCATTCCTCTACTCTTCTTTGCTAGATCGAGCCTTCAAGTCCCACTCTTACCCTGGCAGTGTCTAGGCATTATGCTTGGCACTAGGAATATCAAGGCAAAAATGAAACCACCCTTGCCCTTCTCTTTCTACATTTGCTCTCATCATGATTAGAAATCATTTCCCATGCAAATGATCATATATTTATGTCTGGAAGGGATTTAAGAAGCCATCAAATCCAACTCCCTCATTTTAAAGATGAGGGAACTGAAGCTCTGAAAGCTATTTATGCAAGGTCACAGAAATAGTAAATATCAGAGATGAACCCAAGTCCTCTGACTCCAGATTATTGCTCTTTCCACTGTGCCATGAAGACTCCCAGACCTCTATATTCAACCCTTATTCTCTCTTAAGCTGCAGTCCTGAATCATAAACTGCTGTTAGACTTTCCTGCCTGTATGCCCCACAAAGGCAGCTCAAACTCAACATGTCCAGAATGGAACTCTTTATCTTTTCATCAAAGCCCTCCTTCCTAATTTGCCTATTTCTGTTTAAGGTGTTACCATATTTCTAAGTTACACAAGCTCACTATTTCACAACCCATTCTTCTTCATTTCTCATATCCAATCAATTGCTAAGTCTTATCCCCTCTACCTTAACAACATCCACTTCGTTCATTTCCTCCTGCCACTCACACAGTCACTACACCTTAGCTCAAGACATTACTATTTGCATAAACTATTGCCATAGCCTCCTAACTGATCTCCCTGTTTCAAGGCTCTCCCCATCTCCAACTCATCCTCCATTTAGCTGTCTAAATGACAGTCTTAAACATACATCCATTCATGTCACTCTCCCTATTCAAGGAACTCCAGTGGTTCTATTGCCTGTAAGATCAAATATAAACTTCTCTGTTTGGTCCCAGACTTCTTTTGCAGAAGTCTATGCAGTACTTTTCTTCCCAAACTATGATCTCAGCCAAGCTGGTCTCCTTGCTGTTCCCCCTATGTCCATTGCCCTAGGTATGTCCCATTCTTAGGATACATTTCCTCCTCCTCTCATAAAATTCTTCCTGCAGGAAGATTATCCTGATATCCAGTTGTTATTTTGTGTCTTCTTTGCATATATTTTGCCTATTTCAGTACTCACAAAGAACAACCTAATGGAAGACATCAACTTGTGAAAGTCCATGATGGGCTCTGCAAAACAGAGTAGACCAACTGGGCTGGGCTGTAGAATGCATGAAAGAGAAGAATATGAGATTTTTGTTTTTAGAGCTGCATTTTTTTTTTAGATATAAATAATTCCTGATGTGGAAACTCTCTCTACTAATGCAGATGGGCAATTTACCTATTACTTATAGTGTTAGAGATTTGCCTGGTGGTAGCAAGAAATTAAGTGACTTTGTCGCAGTCATTCAGTTAGTAATGTCAGAAGAAAGACTTGAACCCTATTTTTCCTCTAAGAACTAACCTCTACCCACGACACCGTCTTGTTTCTCAATATGAGATATCTTACCTTTTTATCACAATATAAGACAAAGGAAAAGTCCCTCAAGTTAATGAAGATGTTTGAATTCCAGAGAAAGAAAACTATGGAAATTTTTTGAGTATAATATTGATATGACCATTCAGATCTCCAAATAAATCAGTTTATCCTAGCAATATAAAAAATGGGTTGGAGTAGAGAGTGTTTTATTCAGAATATGTTAGTATTTAAATTTCTAAACTGATGCCAAAGTAGTGCCAAACAAATATTTTATAAATATGAAAGCTCTCTTTCAACGTGAGCACTTCTTTTCTTAACTTTTCTATAACTACAAATATCCGGCAATGTGGTGGCTTCAAGGTTGAGGTGAGCCACTAGAGGGAGCTACTGTATTGACTTTTAAGAGTGGCCTGTTGAAAGTTCAGCAAGGACAAGGATTCCCCATCACAATAAAAAACAAAACAAAACTGCCACAAGAATCTTACATTTTCAGGGGCTTTCCCAAGGTCAAGAGAAAGTAAGGAAAAAGTAAAACTACCTCTGAAATCATCTCTTTATTTCACCCTAGCCTTCCAGTAAGATGTCAAAGTCCAGTAAGTACCAACAGAGGCTGCATTTTTTGGGGGTGGAGTGGGGCTCCAGATCTGTGATTTTATCATTATAGGGAACTCTCTAGTGTGGGAACTGTCCACTGATGCAAATCGACAACTAACTCAACTGGAATTTATAATGCTTAGCAGCTGCCTAGGGAATTTAGGAGTTAAGTCACTTGCCCTTGGTCACAAAGCTAATATATGTCAGAGGTCTCAGAACATGAACCCAAATATTCCTGACTCTAAGAGGGCCCACTATGCCACAGAGCTTAGAGAACTAATATATGTCTCTGTAAATATATTTATATTTTAATTACAATATCATTAAATGTGGTAGTTCAATTTTAATTTATTTTTAATTGCAGAGCAATTTTAACTTTTGGAAGCACAAATATGAAAATTTCCCTTCATTCTAAAATACAAATTCACTATCTTTTTAAAACTTGCATATCATGCTATGCTTGAGACAATCCGTCAGCATACATATATTATACTCCAGGCATTGTTCTCATCTCTGGGGACATAAAAATAACCTCAAAGGGTTTTCCATGGGATGAGACTAGGAAGATAACACATACACACCGAAGTAAGTGTATACAAGATAAATATACAGTAATTGGGTGGAGAGGCTGGAGAAGCTGGAGTGGGAGGTTCGTCATGAAAGGATTCACGGGGAAGGTGATATCTGAGCAGAGCTTTGAAGGAAATGGGATTATATGAAGCTGAGGTGTGGAGGGAGCACATCCCAGACAAAAAGACTGCAGACAGGAAATGGAATGGTGCACACAAGGAGCAGCCAAAAGGCCAGTTTGACTGAACTGCTGAATGTGGGAAGGGGAAGAGAGTAGATGGGAAGGAAGGATAGGCTAGATTCAGGCTGTCAAGGGCTTTAAATGTCAAACAGAGGAGTTTTTTGCCCTTTTGCTTCGTCTTTGTAGGCCCAGAATTTAAGAAAATAGTAAACTCTTCATAAATGCTTATGATTGACAGATTGTTTTTCCTAGAGGTATTAGAAATCCACTACAGTTTTTTAAGGAAAGTAATATGAATAGATCTATACCTTAGAAATACCCCTTTGGCAGTAGTGTGAAGGATATATTGAAAAGGATGGAAACTGAGGCAGAGGGACCATTTAGGAGTCTGCTACAATAGTCCCAGGTAAGCTGTGATGTGGACCTGAACAAGGGTGATGAGAGAATGTAAGAGATGCTGTAGATGTAGAATCGATTAAAAAAAACTGAAATTGATTAAATATGCAAAATAAGAGAGTGAGGAGATGAGGATGATTCTGAGGCTTTGAAGATGGACGACTGGAAGGATGATGTATCCTTGACAGAAACGGAAGCTGAGAAAGGGAGTAGATTGAGAAAGAGGAGGGAAGTGTGTGTGTGTGTGTGTGTGTGTGTGTGTGTGTGTGTGTATGTGTATAGGTGTGTGGGTGTGTGTGTTTGAAGATGGTGAATTTCATTTTTCAATGTAAGGGCTTCTGATTTCAACTTTTGACTAATTTTCTCCAAACTTACAAGGAGTTCTGTCACTTAAGAAAGTATAAAGTGAAATCTGCATTACTGAGTTGAAATTGAATTCCCAAGAGGTGTGTATACAACATAATACTTTTTTGGGACTGTTCTCTTTAAGACAGAAAGTCATTCAGTTAATAAGCACTTAAGGACCTACCATGTGGTAAGCAACTGGGCTAAATGCTAGAGACACAAAGAAAGCCAAAAGACTATCCCTGCTCCCAAAGAATTCACAGTCTAATGAGAGAGATAATATGTAAACAGCTATATACAAATAAAATACATGCAGAATAAATTGAAGGTAATCAATAAAGGGAAAGCACTAACATTAAGAAAACTCAGGAAAATTTTTATGTAGAAGATGGAATTTTAGCTGGGACTGGAAAGAAGTCAAGGGAGTGAGGAAAGAGCATATTCCAGGCATGAGGAAGAGTCAATGAAAATGCCCAGAGATGAGACAGAATGGAATGTTCCAGGAACTGCACGGAGGTCAGTATCCCTGAACGATGGGCAAGTGGAAGGAGTTGGGTAGTGAAGGTATGAGAAGACTGGAAAGGTGAAGAAGAGTATGTTGTGAATGGTTTTGAATGCCAAACACAGGATTTTATAACTGATCTTGGAGGTGATAGAGAGCAACTCGAATTTACTGAAGGAGAACGGGCATGATATGGTCTGATCTGTGCTTTTAGGAAGGTGATTTTAACATCTGAGTAGAAGATGGACTGCAATGAGGAGAGACTCGTGGCAGGAAAACTTACCGGTAGACTATTGAGTTAGTCTAAGTGTAGGGTGATGAGCACCTGTATCAATGTGGTGGCAGTGGCAGAGAAGACATGTGGGTATATGAGAAATATTAAAGTGACAAAATTTAGCAAAGGATTGGATATGGGGGGATGAGAGTGAGGAGTCAAAGATGACAACTAGATTTCAATCCTGGGTGACTAGGAGAATGGTGGTGCCCTCTACAGTAACAGGGAAATTCAGAAGGGGAAATGCTTTGGGGAAAAGAATGAGTTAAGTTTTGGACATGCTGAGTTTAAGATGCTTATGAACACCTAGGTTTGAGATGCCTAATGGGTGGTTGGAGATGTGAGTCTGAAAGTTAGAACAGACATTAGGGTTGGATAAGAACATATAGCATAGCAAAACCAAAATAAAACCCCTCAAAGAAAGGCTAGGATTTGGGTGATAACAAGGAAGTCGCCATTACAATCTTATTAATCTGCAACAGAGTTGGCTGTATGAAATATTTTTTAAAAGGAAGATAGAAAAATACAGCAAACTATATATTCAGGACAGTTGGGAAAATGGAGTGTTCTTGCCACTTAAATCTTGTGGATAATTAGGAATTACCATACATACAAATATAGCCGACTCATTCTTTTAAGACAGCAAGGCAGTAATTCAGAGCTTTATATGAAGTTTTTGGTTTGAGGACAGAAAAAATTATAAGCTATATTGATGGTGTGATGAAAAGTAATATTTTGCCTTTAAAAGGTGCAAAATTTTATGATATAGGGATACATATGGGCAATCTAGTCAACCTGCACTATAGTCAATATAATAAAATGAACTGAGTATTAAAAAATCAAAGAAAAAAAGCTTTATGATCCTTTCTCTACAAAATTGATAAACTGCTGTCACCAATTCTTGCCCTGATTGGACAGGGCAACAATGTATGTAACTAACACTTTTGACCAAACTTCAAAGATCAGAATACAATAAAATAGTGTCTCTAGAACAATACTAAATATAATTAATCTCTTTGATAATTATCCTTCTTGTGTACCTTTCATTCCCAGAACATTTTCTCTTTTTCATCTCTACCTTTTAGAATCCTCAGAGTCCAGTGCAGGAGCTCAGCTCCTAAAACTCTCCCTTCCCCAGAATTATTTTGTATGTTTTGCATATATGTTGTATCCTTCCAGTATAATGTGAGCTCTCTGAGAAGTTACTGTTTCTATTTCTCTCCTTTCTTTTTTCTTTCTCTTTCTTTCTTTCCTTCCTTCCTTTTTTTTCAATCTTTATATCTCTAGTCCCTAGTGTTTTGCAAGCAGTAAATGTTTCATAAAGGCTTATGGTCCGGAGGATTAATGAATAAATGACCAGAGGGCTGGATCTCAGAATGCTGAAGGGACGTTATTATAAATTTCAAATAGTATTGCTTAATGCTGAGGGAAAATTCTGGCTCTTTAAGCTTGTGCTATAGCTAACGGAAGCCTAAGCATTTTAGAAATACACAGACAAGCCTCACCTGTACCTCGATAATGATTTCTTTTATCTTGAAATACCCATCTTTCAGAATTCTACAAGCAATTACAGGAAAACAAAGCGAATTTTTTCACTCAAGTACTTCAAATACAGTGTAGAGCCTCCACCTACTTGTGCAGATCACAACCCCCTTTCATGCCTTAATAGATGGTCTTCATTAGTCACTGCAGCCAAAAGATTCCTCCACTGACAATCAGTATACTGAAGAGAATCCCTAGAGCTAACACTAATAATCAACATACAGGCAAATGCTCAGTTCATACTCAAAACATAGCAGGAACACAGATTTAGAACTGGAAGGGCTCTTGGTTCAATCTCTACATTTTACAGATAAGGAAATTGATTCACAGAAAGGTTAAGTTACCCATGGTGATTCAGAAAGTAACTATGGTAGAAGTTAAACCCAACTCTTCCTATCTCCAAGTCCAAAGCCCTAACCTCTAAGCTATGCTGGGACCTGTTCAAGCTCACACTTTGCTAGAATAGCAAATATTCCATATAGTTGTAAATCCCATGAGTTGCTTTAAATCTTTCTTGATTCTCTAAAAAGGGCAAGAAATTGGCACCTAAGATGATGCTCTAGATACTCAGCAAATAGAGATCATTGGTAAGAGCATTCTCTTGCAGGACTACAATCTGTGTTAAAATTGCATGAAGCACTGAAATGCAATTCTCAATTTGCACCTAGATGCAATTAAACTAGAAATAACATATCCTTTGACTGCAATTGGGAAGGAAAGTTTATAATCATCACCATGACTAATTGTCACCTTTCTTAATGAGAAAGGCCCTTGAGCTACCTGAGTCTATCCACGAACATAATCACTCTACTACCAAGGAGAGAGAGGGAGAGAGAGTCCCTTTTCATGCACGGCAGAGAATGAAAAGGTTCTGCTGTCTAAGGCACAAAAAAAGAGCCAGAAGGGGCCTCAATCTGTGACCAAATAACAGAAGGAGCATGAAATCTCTCTGGCCGACAGGGCTTAATTCAATTCAATTAAAAAATATTTATCAAGGGCCTATGTGCCAGGCATTCTGCTAGATGCTAGGGATATGAAGATAAAATGAATCGGCCTCTGCCCTTGAATGGACTTATCCTCTACTGGATGGAAACAACATGAACAGATAAGAAAATACAAAGTGAATACAAAGTAATTTCAGGAGCAGGGAAAAGGTACTAACGATGGGATGAGTGAGGAAGACAATCAGAAAAGGGCCTTTTGTAGGGGTTGGGCCCTGAACTAAGCCTTGAAAGGGGAGTAGGGATTGCAAGAGAGGCAGGGGGGAGGAGGGAAAGCATTTTAGATGTGAAGGACAGCTTGTACAGAGGAACAGAAATGGAAAACGGAATGTAACATGGTATAGTGGAAAGAGCATTGGCTCTTAAATCAGAACACATCTTTGATATTTACTACCTGTGTGACTTTGGGCAAGGCACTTAACATCCCCGAGTCTCCATTTCCTCATCTTCAAAATGAATAAATTAGAAGAATCTGAATTTTATACTAGAGGCAACAGGGAGCCAATAAAACTTTTTAGGCATGGTCAGACCTATGCTTTTGGAATAGCGATTTGTCATCTGTGAGAATGATAGACAAACAGCTAGGTAGCACAGGACCTGGAGTCAGGAAGACTCATCTTCGTGTTCAAATCCAGCCTTAGACATTTACTAGCTGTGTGACCTGAGCAAGTCATTTAACCTTGTTTGACTCAGTTTCTTGCTCTATAAAATAAGTTGGAGAAGGAAATGACAAACCACCTCTGTATCTTTACCAAGAAAACCCCAAATGGGATCATGAAAAGTCAGATACGACTGAAACTGAACAGCAGCAACAAAAAGGATGATGGATTAAGTAGAGATCACAGGATCAGAGATTTGGATCTAAAAGAGACTTAGAGGTCACCTAGTTATAGGGTCATGGAGCTAGAGTTGGAGGGAACCTTAGAAGTCATCTAGTGCAGCTTGACTCATTTTACAGAAGAAGAAACTGGGGCCCAGAGAGATCTAAGTGACTTAATTTAGGTCACTTAGGAAGTGTCAGAGGTCAGATTTGAATGCAAGTTTTCTGATTCTAGAATAAATGTTCTTTTACATGGTACTACATAATCCAAGTCCCTCATTTTACAGATGAGGAAACCAAGGCCCTGAGAAACTATTTTCAGAAAAGTTAATTGACTTGTGCAGTCACACAGATAGAGCCAAGATTTGAATTCAGGTCCTCTAACTCCAAATCCAGTGCTCTTTCCACTGCATTGCAACAGTTCTGGGTGGGGGTTAGTTGCTTTCAGTAGCACAAAGCTCTCAGAAAAATTATGCTCCAGATGTGTAATTAAAGTCAAATCTATAATACAGGATGACAGAACCCTACACAAGATTAAAATCTCATGAAATAACTCAACTAAAATACTTAAAACTCCCATGCAGAGTACTTACCCTCCATCCACCACCCACCCTCAATCTCACCCCCACCCCTCAAGTTAAGGGAGTTCAAGCAAACTCATCAATTTGTGATTCAGAGTCAAGGTGAAGGGATCCTTGTTCATCCCTCCACCCCCATGGAAATGATTTTTCCTGATCCCTCCCCTCACTCAAAAAGAAAGTGACTAGAGAAAGATATGTAGCTTTGGGGGGGGGGGCGGGGAGGAGATTGAGGGGAAAAGAAAAGAATATCAGCCCTGAGGGGAAAGGGTATAAAAAAACCAGTTTTTTTTCCCTCCCCTCTCTCTTCTTTCTATTTCCCTTGCCTCTTTCTCCTTTCTATTGGACAAAGATTCATACAGCTGATCCCTTCCCCTCTCCTTCCATGTGAGGTCAGGGATCAAAGACGGAAGGAAAAGGGAAGAGAGAGGGAGGGAGGAAGAAAAGAAGGAAGAGAAACTAGAGGAAAATGACTGGGAATATAAGGAAAATGTGAAAGACCAAAAGTTTGAGAAAGTCTGAATAAAAACTTAGACAACAGAGAGGATCATAAAAACAAATACAAGAATGAGTAAAACTCAGAGTCCAAAACACATTGAATAAGTATTATAATACAAAGGAAAATAAGCCAAAACTTGCCAGTGAGAAAAGAGGATCCTATGGCCTCCTGAGAAATCATACGGCAGCAAGAAATGCCAAGATGATTCAGAGGAAAGAAAAAACTGTTAAAAGAAGAAATTAAGAACAATATTTGGTCAAAATATGAACTCACCAAGAAGAAGAAAAACACAAATAATAGTGTAGAAGAAACTGGAAAGCCAGTAGAACAAAGTGGCAAGAGAGAAGTGAAATACAACATTAAGAGAACATATGAATTTCATGTAAGTCAAAACAACTGACTTTGAAGAGAGGATGTGCAGAGATTACTGAAGATCATGGCTCTCCTGGCCAGAAATAACAAAACAGAAAGTTGGAATATCCTGCTACAGGAAATAATATGAGAAGACCATGTAGAACTTAGGAATAGAGGAAAATAGTTCTGGTGAGAGGTGATAAAGGACATGAACTAGAGTATGTGGGTGGCAAGAAGGAGATGGATATTTTCTATAAAAGGAGGCTGTTAGATCAGATGGCCTCCGAGGTAATTTTCATCTGTAAAGCTATAATTCTAAAATCTTAAGATGTGAAATATGTTGTGGAAGTTGAATTGACAAGACCTAATAATTGGCTGGATATGGTGGTGAGGAAGAGGGAGAGTGAAGCATAGATGATCACTCCAAGATTGTTGAGTATCATAGAATTCTAGAACAATTAGAGCTGGAAAGAGACCTTAGGAACAATCTAGCTCAATAATCTCATTTTACTGAAGGAAATGGAAAGGATAAAAAACTTGCAAAATGTCCCCTTGTCTCCTTTCTTTTTTATTACACTACACTCTTGGGAGGCACATTAACAATCTCATATTTTGAGCTATGGAGGAGGTGGTGGGACCAAGTATAGAAAAATGGGGCTAGAGTATATACCTTGCACTCAGTTAATCAAGAATGGTTAACCTCTGCATTCTTAAACACAAGGGGAGATGGCTTTAGTCATTGCAGCCACATGCAAAGAATAGTTCTTTCTCTGACAGTCTGTCCATTTGGAGTCTTTGAAGGTTTGGGGAAAAAGAGTAGTGGATGAGTTATAACCAGTTATAATTGACACTTCTTATTACTGTTCATACTGAAGTCCAAGCCAAGTGGGCCACAGAATGCCCATTAATACTCCTCTCGTGGTCCTCTAGCACACTCTCATCTTCTTTCTCCTGTGTTTTGTTTTCTGAGCCCCCAGTCTTCTTTCTTTTTCTCTTCTCTAAGATATTCTCTCTCTCCTATATGAGATGCCCAGTACTCTCCTCTTGTCTTTTCTATCCCTTCTCCTTTTAAAACCTGCTCTATGGGAGTGAATGTTCATAGCTTAATATAAATTTAAGTCAACATGTAAGTCTTCTAGGAATATTTGCAGTTTGACCAGAATGAATTTTTTTCAGATCTCCTGAAAAGATGAGAAAAATATCTTTTTAAGCAGGAATGATCTTCCTCAAACCAAAGTGACTATAAACTTTCATTTCTTGAAGATCTTTAGGACCTGCTCAAGATAACTAAATAGCTGATATTTACACAGGGTTAAACAGTTCTCGAAGTCAGAGAACTTCAAATCCTAGCTCTGCCATGCTGCTAAGACCCAACCTGTTTAGGGCCCGGTTTCCTCATTTGTAAAACGAGGGAATTTGGTTAGATGGCTGCTAGAATTGTTTTCCAACTCTAAAATCTTTGCTACTAAATACATTATCTCTTGATCAGGTGAATGAACTAGTTCAAAGTTTTCCAATATATTCTCTTCTCAAACCAGAGAATATGAAAAGGGGCTCTCTAAGAAAATGTTGAAGTTAGTGTTATTTTTCCCTTTAGAGGAATAAGTATGAAGTTCTGTATTTACGAAAAATATTTTAACACCAATATTCTCTTGATGAAGCTATGACTTAATGAATTATGTATACCGCAACTTCCAAAAAATCTTAAGAATTTCTAAAGAAATACAGGTGACTAAAATGCCCACAGAAAGGCAACAAGGTAAACCTGTTTCAAAATACACAGTAATACTAACAAAGAGCAAACAGAAAGTCCAAGTATTTTGAAATATTCAAAGAACTGAAGGCCTGCAACGCTTGCAGACATGGACAAGAATCTTACAGGACAAATGGGCTTGGAGGAGCTATGATTTATTTGTATTGGTAGAGGGATTATATAAACCAGTTCCATCAGAGACCCATCAAAGTGTTGTAAATACTTACTATATGTTGTAGCTTTTCTGTATGAAAATAGGCTCAATTTACTCTATTCTGTCCCCAAAATTTCACTGAACTGCTTTATCTCAGGAGTATTTCATACAATAGCTCAACATTGTAGTATTAACATGTATCAAATACTAAAATGTACTCAATCAAATGAGCTTGGGAATCACTAGACTATATCTCAAGCTCTTTTGAGAGTCCAACGAAATATTTAAAGTGCTTTGTAAATTCTAAAAAGCTGCATAAATGTCAGCTATTACTATTGACAATGATGAGGTAATGAAGTTGTTCATAATAGTTATGATGATGAGCACCATGGCATACTGGGTAGAAAGCTGGCCTTGAAGACAGGAAGACTCTATCAAGGGAGTCCAAGCCTACTTGTGACATACATGTGTGGCACTGGGCAAATCATTTAACCTTCTGGTGTATCAAGCAACTCTCTAGGACACTAACTTACAGAAAAGTCTCAAATCTGAACTGGCAGAGAGAGTTTCCTGCCAGTTCCTTAAATCAGTGAAATCACAATTCAAAACTTGTAAATGTGTGTACTTGTTCGTGTGTGTGTGTGTGTGTGTGTGTGTGTGTGTATAAATAATCACATAAATATATCACTTCTCCCCCACCTCAACTACCTAAACATGAATTAAATATTAGATATGTTGATCAGTAGTATAAATGTCATCAAGTAATAGCAATTGAATGAACTCATGAGAAAGGCATCAGACCAGGTTATAATTTGGACACTTTTGCCAGTTCAAATTCGTGTGCACCAATACACCACCCAGTTTTATCACTGGTAAAAAAAAATAATACCAAATGGATCATATGTCTGTTTTTTGGCTAACATTTTAACTATCCTCTTTAGCATTACAGCATCAGAATGAGATTTATTCCATTATATAACATTACTTTTTCTTCTTGAACCTGTTCCCTCAGAAAGGTGAGATTCTACCTACCATGTGAAGATCAGTACCTTGTTAACAGCTCATCAGTAGACTTTACTCATTCTCTCAAAACAAGCCTTATTCCAGTCCCATTTAACTCCAGCCCCCTGAGCTCTAACTCAGCCATTCTAAGAAGTGTAAAAATGAGACATACTTAATATTTGTCCCCTTTCCTGGAAAAAAGGTATAGGAAAATCCACATTATTTCCCTATAGCAACCATTCTGGTACTTGGTTAGGAGGAAATAAATTTTCTTTTTAGTTATAGGGGGAAAAAACCCATTAAATTAGAGGATCTCTAAGGTCTCTCCTACTCACAAAATTCTATGACCCTCAGACAAACAATAAATGATCCCTAACCATGTGAGAGTTGCTGTGAGGGATACGTAGGTCATTGGAGCAAGAATCTTGACTCTGTTGCTAAATATCTATGGGACCTTGAGCAAATCATTTGGTTTTCCTCATCTGTGAAGTGGTAATAATTCCTGTCCTGCCAATTCAGAAACTGTTATAAAAACAATCAAAAAAGAAAAGTGCTTTAGAAAGAAAAGCTTCCTATTGTGCTTAATCAAACTGTATACTCCCTGAGAGTAGAAATTATGTCTTAAATCTCCAGAGTAGCATAAGCCCAACACAACCCTGGGAACACTGTTGGTAGACAATAAATATCAGCTAAAGTGCTACAAGGCTCAAAAATACAACTACTATCATCACCTGAAAAAAAAGTTGGTTGACCATGTATCCAGAAAATTCTTCATTGGTACCCTTCAAATAATAAAAGAACCAAAGGAAGACTTGAATTGGGTTGTTCTTCTACAGAGAACTTAAAAGAAAACATGGCCAAGAATAGTGTAGGATGGGTTATAGAGGCTTATGATCTGTTGGTGGAAAACTGCCCACATTAGTGAATTTCCATAAACAAATATAAAGTGGCCACTACTGTGCTAAGTGTTGGGGAAATCTAGAGAGAAATTAAACAGTCCTGGACCTTCTATTATATTGAATAGAAGCCACTTGTACACAGAGAACTAAATATAAAACATATAAAATAAACACAAAGCATGTGGGAGAAATGCTAACAACAGGATGAGATCTGGAAAGACTTCCTGTAGGAGGTAGCAATGAGCTGAGCCTTGAAGAAAACCAAAGAATCTAAGAGATAGAGGTAAGAAGGGAGAAGATTTCAGGCACAAGAAATAATTTGTATGAAAGTGCTAATGAAGAAGACAACTCCCTATGGAAGGAACACCAAGAAAGCCAGTGTGGTTCAGACATTATGTGATGGAGAACAATGTGACATCCATCTAGAAGCATAATTAGAGCCAGATTGTAAAGAAATTTAAATATAAAAGAGGAGAGATTGTTGGGGTGACAGAGGGCAGGATTGGGAAAAAATGTTTTATTTTGAGCATAATGAATTTGGGGAGCCTGTGGGTCATCTAGGTGGAGATATATGGCAGACCGTTGATAATGCAAGATTAGAGTTTTGGGTAGAGATGAGAGCTGGCTATGTAGAGTTAGGAGTCATTTGCACAGACATAGTACTTGAATCACTAAGACAGAGTTGAGAGAGCGAAGATGACTGAGAACAGAGCACTGGGGTACACCCACACAAAAGGGGTGGGAAATAATGTGATAACTCAGCAAAGGAAGGAATAGTCAGACAGAAAGGAGGAGAACCAGAAGATAGCAGTATCACGAAAATCCAGGAAAGAAAGGAAATCCAAGAGGAGTCTTAAACGCCAGCCACAGTGAGGTTGAGAAGGATTAAAACTAAGAAAACGTCATTGGGTTTAGTAATTAAAAGATTGCTAGTAACCTTGGAGAGAGTAGTTTCAGTTAAATGATAGGGTCAGAAGTCAACCTACAAGGAGTTGAGAAGTAATTAAGATATAAGTAAATGGTGGTAACGAGTAAAGACAGCTTTTTCTAAAAATTTTGTTCTGAATGAGTCAGATGATGACTTGAGGAAACCACATCTCAGTGACATATTAGAATATTATCCATTATCACAGAGTATTATGAAATTCTTAAAAAATCTCAAAAGTAATTCAAAATTAAAAATAATTTAAATTAATAATTTATTGACTTGAATTAATAAATTATTGACTTGAACTGCTGAATTGTTATATTTCCCATAATTAAAAAACAAACATTTGCAATGTTGCTTATAACAGCAGAATTTCCCATCTCTTCAAATACTGAAAAATAACCCATTGTCACTACTTGACATAAGCCCAGCATAGGAATGCAAAGGAATCAACCTAGACTTAAATAATTGTAATTAATAATGGGGTACACAACCGATGGTTATAAGAAGATACCTTCCTTTTTTCAGAATACAAGACATAGCACTGTCCTATACACCCAGCATCTGAGAAGAAGGAAATAACTCATTAGACATTGGTGGGTCCCCATCTGCTAACTTCTACACTTCTTTGAGAATTCCCATACTACATGACTTCACCTCACTATGCAGCCTGACTATGCAACTCTTTTCAATCTCATAAACTTCCTAATATGCCCCTATGTGCTATGTCTTTTTGTCACTTTTGTCACTTCCTTTTGTCACTAAAAACTCATGCAAACCTAGATAACTAAAAGGATGATGGTGACATAGTATGAGTGAAATCTAGAAGAGGAGTGGGTTTGGGATGAAAGATTATGTGTTCTGTATCGGACATGTTGGAACCTCTGCTGTAGATCATGTAGATCTTAACATGTAAATCTATATTTTTCTGTCACTTCAATCAACACTGAGCCAAACATTTAACACCATGTGCTAAATCCTGGGGATACAAATGGATGTGGTCTCAGAGATTTGGAAGATCCCTTCAACAATACAGACCCCAAACCATTGATACTTTCCTGTCCTGTGGGACTTGTAGTCACATTCTCCTATAATGTTGACAGTAAGGATCCACCAAATGTGATGGCGGCTTTCCTCACTGTTCCCTGACTGAAAGTAGCAATGGAGTGATCTGGCCAACAACCTGTCTTCTCTGCCCCTTACCATGAGACCAGCCCATCTTCTCTTCCTGTAGTATAATTTCTTGATGACATTTTTTACACTTTTTCTTCTTTGGAGTTCCTCATATGGTGCAGCATGCTCATAGCCATTAGCTTCTTTATGACAGTCCTTCAATGACCACTGTATTCCATGTCATATATATGACAAGAATATACAAATGACATATAAAGTAAAGCATTCATTCACTGAACATTTATTGAATATTTATGTGCAGGAAAGACTACTGTGACAAAAACTATCAGACTAATAAGTAAGAGATAAGTTGCAGATCTACATTAGTGAAAGGATCTCTCATACCAATGAAATAAAAGGTTTCTCTCCCTCCCAAAAATGTGTCAGCTAATTGTGCCTTGTCCCCTAAACAACCTCTTGCCTCTCTTCACCTATCCAAATTTCAACTATTTTTCAAGGCCAAATTCAAATCCCACCCCTCCATAAAAATTTCCTTGACTATTCCCATCTATGCTAATGCTTTTCTATGATCTGTAACAATCATCTAAGGCTTCTCATTTGCTGGCATGTTAGTTATCTTTCCTGGTATGTAGGTCTTTCTTCCTCTCCTTATCTGAACATAAAAAACATATCTATTTCTCCAGAGACTTCTATGCCATCTAGTGAACTCCACACAGTAAACACTCCGTAATAAAACCCCTTTACATTTGAATAGCATTTTCCACTTAGGATACATTAACATCCCATGTCTCATTTGATCCTTGCAGCCTATGTGACACTGGACAAGTCACTTAAGGGAAGGAGAAAGGACTAAGCATTTACTAAGCAACTACAATGAGCCAGGCAGTGTGCTAGGTGCTTTACAAATATTATTTCATTTGATCTGACTCATCACAACTTGGAAAGGTAGATGCTATTATGAGCCTCATTTTTATAGTTGAAAAGCTGAGGCAGACTCTTACATAGTTAGTGTGTTAAGGCCAAATTTGAACTCAGACCTTCCTGACTCCAGGCCTAGCACTCTATCTACATTTCTACCTATCTGCTAGGTGCTATTTAAACTCTGGAGACCTTATTTTCCTCATCTGTAAAATAATGGAGTTAGACTAGATGATCTCTAAGACTTCTTTCAGCTCGGAATGGTAGGCCAGGGGTGGGGAAACTTTGGCCTTGAGACCACATGTGACCTGAGTCCAAGTTTTACAGGACAAAACCTTTTATTAAGGGGATTTGTTTTGTGAAGTTTGGACTCAGTCAAAGGGACCCACTTGAGGAGCTAGAGAGCCACAAGTGACCTCAAGGCCAAAGGTTCCCCACTGCTGGACTAGGTTGTTATGATCCTAAGAACCCCAGTGAAGTTAATTGGGCAAATATTATGATGCCTATTTTATAGATAGGAATCTGAAGTTTAAGGAAGGAAATTTTGCTTTAGGCTACTTTGCTAAGACTTGAATTTTGATGATGGACATGTGGGACATAAAGGATGAATTGGGTACATTTCTCACCTTTCCTGGCATGTGTTCAACAAACAGGCCACAAAACAGAGTGAAGACCTTCTCCAGTTTCATCATGCCAGGTAATTTCTCAGTTCTTGAGCCTGATCCTAGTAGAGCAGTTTGTATATCCCTACCCTTGTTCTCCCCAGAGATCAAGATGCTCCCCTCCCCAGTACACACATATACACATTCATTCATCCATTCACTGTTGTAGTGTCATGCTTCTTCTACATGAAACTGGAGATTTCTGCTAATATCAAGTTAAGCCAGTTATTTAGCAGCTTCCCCTCACTTCATATTTTTTTTCTTTTCTGTAGTAACAAGTATTAAGAAAAGCCTACAGAGTAAATAATTTTTGTTTTGATTCCTTCAGGCCACACCAAAGTTTAGATGTTCAGATCTCTTTCAGGCCAGTATCCTTTGGTGGATTTTAACATGGTCTGTGAACAAGGTACCAATAGGAAGCTTGGGTTTGTATGTAAAAATTAAATGTGAATTCTCTAATTCAGTAATTTATAACTATGCTTATTATACTCAGGAAGTTAAAAACAACAAGAACAAGAAGATATTAGGAATTCAATGATCTGTCATTACAACTGACTTGCCAGATGTGGGTACCTTTCATATTTGCTGTATGTACCTGTGTCTACAGTTTAACTTTCCTACAAAATCAAATTCTTCAAAGACCAAACAAAAGTCCTGTTGAGAAATTGCTTCCCCAACATTTTAAGCAATGTGCTATTCTAAACACACCACGTTTTGGATCTCCTCAGTCAAACTTCACAAAGTTTGCAGTCTGTTGTATTCTAAGTTCTCTCAGTCTCTAGATCTAGGGTATAAAAACAAATCACTAAGTTCTAGGAACAAAGTAAGTAATGTATCATGTCACAGTGCTAAATGTTTCCACAACTTTAGAAAACAAATTAGGAAGAAATATCGTCCACATTTAGTTAAAAAAATCAATTCTATTATCACTACTTTCATCTTATGGCACTTCAGGTTGACTTTTTCACAAGGCTTTCCTCACAATAACCCTGAGAAGTAGGTAGGAGAAGTATTCTTTTCAGCATTTCACAGTTGAGGAACCTAAAGCTGCTCATAATAGTTAAAGTAAACTCCTTTATGACTGAGGCAGAGTCTTAGCCAAACTATATCTCTCCCATTCTGTGGCACAATATTCTAGACAGTATAGGGCTCTAGTGTACTAGAAAAAGGACTAGACTTGGAATCAGGAAAGACTTGGGTTCCAATGCCATTTCTGGCATATACTTACTGATGTAACCACAGTTAATCAATCAAGAAGTATTTATTAGGTGCCTAATGTGTTTCAGGCACTGTGCTAATCATTGAGGATAAAAAAAAAGGGAAAAGATAGTCTCTATTATATATATATATATATATATATATATATATATATATATATATAAATTTGGAGGTTATCTTAGGTGGAAGGTCCTAAGATTTGAAAGGCTTCTTGCTGAAAGTGGGACTTTAAAGGAAGCCATAGAGAAATTACAGACCTCTCTAATCTTCAATATTCTCAAAACTGTAAGAGGAGATGATATTGTAGCCATCTCACCAGGTTGGTGTGAAGAACAATTAAAGTATGTGAAGTGTTTTGTAAAAATTGATGCCCCATTATAGTCAGTTACTATTATTGTTTATTGAACTTAACTAAATTAAGAGACTTCTCCAAGACCACACAATAGCACAGCCTAAACTTGGACTCATATCTTCTTACTCACACTCCAGCCTTTTTAATACTTTCCCTTCCCCCCCCAGGTAAGCAGATATTAACAAGCATTCTTGTTTCAGGACCAACCTATTACCACTGCTTGGATGGTAGAGATACAAAGAGGAATGGCACTAACATTGCAATATTTTCTTTTCATTTTTTTGCCCCAACATCACATTTACAACATACATTCAACAACAGTCATAAATGTAATAACATAATTTTTTTCTGAATTGTAAACCCTCTCAAATAACCATAAAAATAAAAAGATGAAATTTTGAGAAATAAATTTTATTTTAAAGACATTTAAAAGGGTGACAAAATCCATTGCAATTTCACTCCAAGAAGTAATCTAAACTTGGAACCAAAATTCGGAAAGTTTTTGTTAAATAAGGAGGTAGGGTAATAAGACAATTTAAAATAGGAATATGCATCGGTGATACATTTACAAACACATATACACAAGGCTGTATGCTACGTTTATCACAGGTTTTCTTTGTAGGAAGTTCCAAGATTTAAAATACTCACATCCCTTTCTCAGCCTCAAGTCTTTGTGACTAAGTTTTGCAGCCAAGCATTTCAACCCAAGGTTGATGAGTTTGGGGGAGATAAAGTTCAATTCTGCCTCCCCAAACACCTGCACTGATACCTTTGTACTCTGAGGAGAAGTTAAAAGGAAAAATTATAAAGTATTGCCTCCATACCTCCCTCCATTCCTCCCTTCATCCATCCATCCATTCATCCATCCATCCATCCATCCGGTTCAGGGAAGTAACTCTGCTGAAGAGTCAGCCTACCAGCTTGGTGAGCTACCCGTCCCAATCGCTCAACTGGAGGGGAGGATCCGTTGGTCGGGGCCGTCTGTAGGCTGCAGAGATGGTTGGCTTGCCTTGGCTAGAAGACACTGAGGAGCAGCTCGCTGGCTGCTCTCTTAACACAGACACCTTTTCGAATTCGCCATTATAACTGACAATATAGGTTGGGGTCTCGGTTCGGAAGCGAGGTTTTTATTTCCTTGCCAGAGTCCCCATCCCCATCCTGCAAGGGCTGAGAGGCTGCTGCCAGATTGTAGAACCCCAGACATCCTGGGGAGACGAAAGAATGAACCGACTAGCATTATCTAATTTAAGAAAACAGCTCGAAGGACCAGGAGCGCTCAGCACCTTGCATCATTTACAAGGCTCTCGCAAGAAAGAAAACCGTGAGCTGCGACCGTCTTTGCCTCCGGCCAACTTCCCAACTGCACTGCACTGCTCACCCGGGGCTTCAAGGAGGAACCCTGGCCCAAAATTAAAAACAAAAAACCTGCGACCTGCCCAACGTTAAAAAAGAATTTTAATACCTCCCCACCCCATCCATTTCCAGAAAAGCATCGTCCCCCGCCTGGGATTTCCACTCTTCCCCCACCACCACCACGTATTTGCCTCAGACAGTATTAATCACACCTGCTAGTACTGACAGTGCCTTATAAAGCTGAGTTTCTATTGCATTCCCCCAGTTAAAGGGGAGGAAAAGCACGAAAACAAAACTTGCCGAGGGATTGTGGCAGCTCTGCTTCTTTTCCACAAAGAAATGACAAGAATAGCAACAACGTTGTCCCCGTGCAGATACTGCCACAGAGGCGTGTGCTTGCGCGCGTGTGTCTGTTCACATTACCCATTGCAATGTGTGACGCCTGCTTGCATGTAACTGCAATAGTTGCCCAGCTGCAATAATCGGATGCAATAGTTGCCCGACTGCAAGAATGGGGATGCAGGACCCGGCCACAAGACCCCGTCAGGACACAATGACTGGTTGCAATAGTTCCCAGGGTAGCTAGCCGGTTTGCACCGATCCGCACACCTTGCTTTGTTCCACCTCCTCCCTCTAGTTGTCCATCTTCAATCCTCGAAATTCACTAGTTCTCCCGATCCCCTGCCATTGTACGTTCGTTAGCACCTCAAAATTAAGTCCCCCCGCCCCCACCAGACTACGGGGGTTTTGGGGGTGCTCCCCCTACCCCTTCAGGCATTTACCTTCTGGATAGTTTGCTGAGTGACCTCTCCTTTGCCTCTAGGACGGGCAGATGCAAAGGCCACCGACATGTTTCTCTCCGCGGGTCTCAATCTTTAATCATTGGGGTTTATTATCTGGCTCCTCTCCCTGTCCAAAGGTTTCTCATTCTCCGCAGTCAATGGGGGGTGGGAGGTGGGGGAGGGCAAATTAAGGGGAGATAAGGAAGTGGACTCGCCCATCCTCCGGCTCAGACTCACCCTCCAATAAAAACAAACGTTGCGGATCCCACCCTTGAAGTTCATTCTACTGAATAAAGTCTCCGTTACCCTGAGCGAGCAGTAGAGAAACTGCTCCTGAACGCCCCAAAGCCGCAGGGTGCTCCCCTCCCTCTGGATGGTCAGTAGTACGTTCCAGATCCCGTCGCTGGCGCACGGCCCCTTACGCTCTCGGGCTGCCTTACGCCAAGTGCGTACGGAAAGGCCAGCTGGGGCAAGCGGGGCTCGGCGGGGGCGCCAGGCGCAGACGTCGCTGTGAATCGTGAGAGCCGCATCGCTGCGCCTGGCGATGAGTGTGCGCTTTTGAGTCTCTCCTCGGGTGGCGTTGGGCTGGAAGCTCCGAGCCGGCAGGGCGGTTGGTGGCCGTTGGCTGTCGGCTCTGTGCTAGGCTTCTCACCACCACCTCCACCCGAGCCAGGCCCCAGCGGCCCCTTCCTTCCCCCTCCCTTCCTCCCTCCCTCCTTTCCCTCCTTCCCTCCATCCTCCCGAGCCGGCGGCGGCCGCCTCCCCGAGGGAGATGAGTTACGATCGGGCCATCACGGTCTTCTCCCCGGACGGGCACCTCTTCCAAGTGGAATACGCGCAGGAAGCGGTGAAAAAGGGCTCCACCGCGGTGAGGAGCGGGAGCAGGCGCGGGCAGCGGGGCCGCCGGGGCCGGGAGAGCAGGGCGGGCGGCCTGCGAGGCGAGGGCGAGGGCGAGGAAGGCGGGACGGCGGCTGAGGCTGTGAGCCGAGCCCGGGCCCAGGCTGACCGCCCAGCGCCTCGTGCCTGGCGAGCCTGGTGAGCTCCCGGTGACTTGCCGGGGGATCTGGTGTCTGGGCACAGCGCTGCACATGGCCGCTCGTGGGGCTGGCTGGTCGCCGGGCCGCGAACCCGGGCCTCAGGCCTCAGGCCCGAGGCTGTTCGAGCCTTTCGGAATCCTGCCGGAAGGAGGCCCGTTCTTGCGAGGCCTCCGCCGCCGGAGGTTTTTATGGTCTTTTTCTTTAGGGAGAAGGGCACGTATCCTGGGCGTTTAGGGGGTGCATGGGGCTCTGGGTTGCATTTGGCCGCGGCAGGTGAGGTAGGCCTTGGCTGGTGGACTGGACACGGCCTCCTCGGAAGCTGCCCGGGCACCCCGCGGCTTTGCTGACCCGATCGTGAGAATCACCGGGAGTGGGGAAAACCCACCCAAACACGATAATAGCTCTGATAAATGAATGCTTGCAATAGAAGTATTCCCAGACTGTTGCCACAAAGAACCCCACAAACATGGAATTGCCCTCAGAAATACCTTTAAAAGTCGTTTCGATACATTTGTGTATGTATGTTTTATGAGGTGCCAAACTGGGTCTTCTAGATGTACTTTGAAACTAATTGTGACACCTACCCCCAATTAATGTTTAAAATTTTGTGTGTGTGTGTTTAGGATTTTGAGTTCACGTGATTTATGGGAACCGAAAGAGAAAATAGATAACTTAGTTTGCCAAAGGCTAGTGGAAGAGATGGTATTTGAAATTCGTAGAAATGTGAAATTCTGTCAACTAATTAAGTTCTGGGATACCTGAATTTTCTCCCACTTTGGGATATTAATGCTGTGTAGTCCATTACTTAATGGTTGAGAATGGAAACTGTATTTCATTTTTGCCAGTAAGTGGGAAACTGTATTTTCATTTAAAAAAACACTATTAAATAGCCAGGCTGGCACTGAAGATACAATGAAAAGTCACTGCTGCTACCTTGAAACACCTTGTCATTTATGGACGGGAATATAAGTATCTTGTTATTGCAAGTGTTTCTGTCTTAATTCGAATGCACACAGTACCTATGCTAAAGTGTTTCTTTGTGTCAAAGTGTTTCTTTGTTATAGGTTGAATTTTCATAAACTGTTTTGAAACACCACTATGGAGTTGCTTTAGGATGTGGGGAAATTTTCTTGATGTTGGTCTGTTGAGGAAAAGAAAGAACTAAGTCAATTATGTGACCTACTGACTTACTAAAATCCACTTTCTTAAAAGTCTAAAGTGAAAATTGATTTTGTTTTAGTTGGAGGCATAAAACAAGGAATTTTAATTGAAAATGGAATAATTGGGAAAACAAGACCAAATAAATTTTGCTTTCATTTTTATGATCTTTTCTGGTCATTTAGCTTGGATAGCTCGACTACCATCATCATATTTAAGGATTTAGTGTACTGTGTTTAAAAACCTGCTGGTAATTGTCTTCCATGGTGCTTTAGAAAGGGATTTAAAAGAGCTAAAGTGATTGTGAAATATTAAGGTTATCTTTCCTTTTATCTACTTTCTTTATTCTCAAAGGCATGTTAAAAGCTTTTCCAAAGCATTAGTCTGAGATTGACTAAACTTGCCATCTTGGTTGGTTTCACTTTTGCACTTGAGACTGGGAAAGCTGAGTTCCAAATGAATAGTTATATGGAAGTTGTTGGGACTGGATACAAAGAGAGAAGCTAGCTAGCATTGACCCAATCTTGGAATCAAGTAGGCAGTTCCAAGACCAACATTCTTAGTTGTGACTTTTTTTTCTTTTTTTTTAAAGCAAATGAGTTAGGTGAACTGAGGACAGGCAACCCTTGAAATTGACTCATTTCCCCTTTACCAGGGAAAATAGTTATAGTCAAAATCGCAGGTGAATGTAAAGCAAAGAGTGGCATTTATACATTACCACTAATACAGTAGCCGGAATAGGCATTAGGACTAATAATTTATTTATTCCTGGGTCTGACTTTTCTGCCCTCATCTGCTGGATGCTTAGTATCAGGTCAGCCTGGCAGCTATAATTCATTTTGTGCATCTCATTTTGCCCAAATAATTTTGTACTATAATTATTTTTGAGATGAGATTCATGAAATCTTAAATGCTTGTTACTTTTCTGTGTTCCTCAAAATGTCCGATGCTTTTCTTCATCAACTAGGATTTTGTACTAGTTGATGAGAGAGGGGTGGAGAGAAGTAGGAATTTTGAAAGTATTTTCAACTTGTGAGATTAACATTCTTATCTTTGATATATAAGATGTAGTTACTATTTCCAAACAAAGTAATTTTTACTTTCAGGGCTAAATTTTATCTTTTTCTGAGAATTTACCTGGGTTAATAGACACATTTTAAATTTATCTTTCCGTTTTGGATTTGAGGTAAATTTCTCAGCATTTTCAGTGGTTGATGGAAGTGTTGGTAAAAACATCAATAATTATTCTCTTTACTGATGCTAATGTAAAAAGCAAACATTTGATCCCCAAAGTAAAATGCTAATGATTAAATAAGCATAATTGTCAGTCTTTTGATAAATCATGATATGTCATAGTTTGTATTTGGGGTATGGAAGTGCAGCACAAACTATGAATGACTTTTTTTAAATTTCAGGACATAGGTTATTTGGTTATATTCAGAGGAGTGGGATTAAGAATCTCTTATTTGAATATCATATTAAGGGTATTTAAAATAGCATAGTCATCAAGATATTGTTTTATTATAAAGAGCCTTTTAACTTGAGAGTGCTCCCTTTGAGAGAATAATGCACTGAGTAAAACTGAAGGGAATTATCTCTTAATAAGTAAAGTATTAGATGGTTCCAGTTGTTAGTATATAAGATATAAATATTTGGTAAAGTTTTATAGTAGACCCTTTAGGTGAGAAGCAGTTGAACTAAACAAGTCAAGTAGATCTGCAACCTGAATATTAAATATCGCACCCTTAAAAAAAAATCAGAAGATAACTTAATTAGGTTTTTTTGTTTTTTTTTACAGTTGTGGATAGGGAGAAAAAATTATAGGCAAACAAAACAAGGGAATAGAAGTGATTATAAAAGGTAAAATAATCAATTTTGATCATATGAAATTGAAAAGCTTTTTTCACCATCAAAATCATTACAACAAAGATAAAAGCAGTAGTCGATGGGGTGGGGGGGAAATCTTTGCATCAAACATCTTTGACCTGATATCCCAAGATATATAAGGAATTAACATAGACATGTAACAGTAAAAAAGTTTTTCAGTGGACAAGTGGTCAAAGAATATGAACAAATAGTTCTTAAAAGAATTGCAAAATTAACCAATATAAAAGATTGCTTCAAATCACAGTTAAGAGAAATGCAAATCAAATGATTGAAGTTTCACCTTACACCCCCAAAATTGGCAAAGAAGACAAAATATGGGAAAAATCAATGTTGGAAGGGTTGTAGAAAAGATGGGCATGCTAATTTTTTGGTTGATGTAACTGTTAATTGGTACAATCAGTCTATAATAAAATTTGGAATTATGTGAAGAAAGTGACTAAATTTTCCATGCCCATTGATTCCAATGCTGGGCGCATATCCCAAGGAGGTCAAAGATAGATCTAATATTCTCCAAAATATCTATAGCAACACTTTGTGTAATACCAAAGAACAGGAAACCAAAAAATACACATTGATTGGAGGATGACTAAATAATTCGTAGTACATGAATATAATAGAATAAACTGCTATATGAAATAATGAATATGAAGAATAGCAAGACATAGGAAGACATAAACCAATTCTGAGTAAAGAAAATGGAACTAAGGAAAATAATATACACAATGACTACAACATGTAAATAGAAAGAATACTAATAACACAAACAAATAGACCATATAAAACAAATCTTGCCAACTTTAGTGGCAGATACTCAATTTGCCTAAAGTGGGGAAAGAAACAGCTAAGAGGGTGATAAAGTAGTGAGGGGCCTTGTGGATGTACTTATATCCACAATTAAGGCAGCCATCTAAGGGCTGCCTTGATATCTGGGTCTTAGGTCTATGTTGGGCATGACAAACTAATACCATTTTTAACAAACTTGTTGAATTTATTGAAGGTTGGTGTACGAGGAAAAGATATTGTTGTTCTTGGTGTAGAGAAGAAATCAGTGGCCAAGCTACAAGATGAAAGGACTGTGCGGAAGATCTGTGCCTTGGATGACAATGTCTGCATGGCATTTGCAGGTATGGTTCTTACAAGACAATAAATTTTCTTGTTCTGTGGTGTCCCTATATTTTTTTAAAGAAGGTTTTGTGATTAAATTGAGGATGATTTGCTTCAGTAGGACAAGCATATTTGCTAATTATGGCAAATAAATGTACCTATAGAAACATAGCTATGGGTCTAAAGAGGAAAAAAAGTCTCAGCCATGTTTTAATTCATGTCATTCTTGGTAAATATTTATTATGCACTTATTATATACTAGGCACTCTATTAAGTGCTGGGGAATACAAACAAAGGAGTTCACAGTCTAATAAGTAGCTGCTGCTACTGTCTTCCTTACTAATACATAAGCAGTCCTGTTTCTTTTGTACTAAATGAAATCATTTCTGGGTATAAGGATGCTGTACTTTGTCTTTTATTTTCAGCTTTTTATAATCCCTTTTCCTTGGCAGCTTTGTCATCAAACTATTTAAGAATAGCAGGAAAGTCTTTCCAGAGCATACTTGTTGGGAGAATTTAGCCTTCATGGTAGTGATAGAGCTTGTTTTAACTTACTTTTAACAAATATAATGGATGAATATACACAAAATAGAAATTAGATTAGAATTATTTGCTTCACAACAGGGTTACTTTAATTGGAAAATTCATCCGGTATATCAAAGTATGTTCTAATGCTTGGCACAGTGGATAGTATTGGACTTTGAGCCAGAAATGCCTGAGTTGGAAGCCTATCTCAAAACACTTATTAGCTATATGATTGACCCAGGATAAGTCACTTAACCAATCTGTGCCTCATTTTCTCCATTTCTAAGACAGATGATAGCATCTACCTCACAAGATGGTTGTAAGGATCAGATGAATTAATGAGTTTGATTTTGCAAATCCAAAGTGTCATATACTATCATCAATTATTTAGCATCATCATTATTAAGAGGCAGGCAGCTAGGTGGCAAAGTGGATAGAGAGTTGGGTCTGCAGGCAAGAAGACTCATCTTCCTGAGTTCAAATCTGGCTTCAGATATTAGTAGTGTGGGCTAGTCACTGGACAAGTCACTTAACTCTGCCTCAGTTTCCTCACATGTAAAATGAACTGGAAAAGGAAACAGATCACCCCAGTATCCTTGCCAAGAATGAAGTCTTGAAGAATTGGGCACAATTGAACAATTATGAGAGACAGTTAAGTGGCATAATGGATAGAGCACTGGGCCTGGAATTAGAAGACCCAAGTTTAAATCTATGTACAATGGTACCTGGCACACATGGGCATTTAATAAATGTTTATTGATTGATCGATGGAATCCAGATGTAAGCATTTATTAGCTGAGTGACCCCAGGCAAGTTACCCCTCTGGTTCTTCAATTGTAACATCATAATAATAGCACCTACCTCCCAGAGTTGCTATGAGGATCAAGTAAGATATTTTTAAAGTGCTTAGTATAGTGCCTGGTACATAGGTGCTTAATAAATGCTTATTTCCTTCCTTCTTATTACCATATGGAAGAATGTATGTGATTTTTGAACTCATATACCTCTATATGTAGTGCTGCTCTGCTTTTGTATATAGCTGAGCGAAGGATGATATTAAAACTGTAACCAGTCTTTCTGGGTGCTTCTTTAATCTGTATTCTTATCCTCTAGAGAAAAGAGGGGTGGAATTAACATTAGTTTCAATAATTGTGCATGACTTTGATGTTTGAGCAGCATTAATTTGGAATGAGGATAATGGAATCACGATTAAATTTTGCAAAAGATTAAATTTAAAGGGAAAACCAATAGCATTTTCTTGTTATTGAGTCAAATGAAAAGTTTGGGTCAAACTAAATGTCTTTATTCTGATTGTAGGGCTCACCGCTGATGCTAGAATAGTTATAAATAGGGCTCGTGTAGAGTGCCAGAGTCATCGGCTCACTGTGGAGGATCCTGTCACGGTGGAATATATCACCCGTTACATCGCTAGTCTAAAGCAGGTTTGTTTACAAGCTCTGTATTGAAAATGTTCTCTTGAATAATTACTTTTTATGGAGATGTTGAACATGGATCGTACTACTTTGTAAAGGAAAACAAAGGGGTTTTTTCCCCATTTTGTTGCATGTTGCTTTTAATTATGTATATGCATAGCTATTTGGTTTTTTTTGTTTGTGTGTAGAGGGTCTTAAAGGACCCTATTAACTTTTCTCATTAAAAAAGATAAAATTTTAAGACTTTTATTCTCATCATTTACAAGTAGGTAAAATGTCATGCATTTTTTTTTACTCAGGCTTAATCAATTTTTCTTAAAGCAGAAGTTTTCTTATGACCTTAATGCAGATGCTTTACCACTCAGGTAGCCAAAAGCTTAGATACCATAATTTTAATCACAACTGAAACCTGTTTACCTCTTTTTTCCTTTACACAAGAATCCCTTTTTTTTTTTAAATTATCATTGTAGAACTTTTTTTTTTTAATTATCATTGTAGAATGTTAGTTTTAAAATTCCATCACGTTATACTTCTGGGTGACTGAGATAACTGATTTGTCTTTTTAATAAGAATCTAGGTACTACATTGAAGCTGAAAGATGAATAAAGAGGGAAGAATAAGAGCTGAAGCAATCAGTTTACTTTACTGGCTTTGACAATTCATACCGTCTTTTCACTAGGCTTGTAGTAACCTGAGCCTGTGTCTTGACGTGTCATTTTTTTTAACCTTGTTTTTTCTTTTCCTTCTGGTCTTTGCTGGGTTCTTTTATGTTAATATTTTGTGATGAAGGGAAGGCAAAGCAATTGTGTTTTATTTTTCCTCCTAAACAGCGTTATACTCAGAGTAATGGGCGAAGACCTTTTGGCATCTCTGCCCTTATTGTAGGATTTGACTTTGATGGAACTCCCAGACTTTACCAGACAGACCCCTCTGGCACATACCATGCATGGAAGGTGAGTGATCAGCTGAAAGAAAAGATACAAAATAGTGTCCTGCAAAGCTTTATGAAAAGCATGCTGTCTTTTTTCCTCCGTGCCATTTAAAACTGTTACACCTTTATTTCTAAACCAGTAAATGGTTTTAAAAAAAGACTAAAATATCTACTTTATCATAAATATCATAAACTTCTTCCCCCTGTATTGTGAAAACTACATACCTCGATGATATGCCCATTAGCACATCTAATGATGTGGCAATAAAAATTGTGAAAAAAATATAATTGGCTGTGATATGGTTAACATATTGTATTAATGCTCATATGATCCTATGGCAGATTTAGAGCTGGAAGGGAGCTTAGCCAATAATCTATACAACTCTCTCATCTTCTAGCTGAGGATACTGGCAAAGAAAGGGTGAGTGTCTTGTCCTGAGTTACTTAGGGCATAAGTAGTAAGTAGTAGAAAGTAGTAAGGAAGATAAACATTTTATAATTTCTCTTCTTCTTGCTTTTCAATAATGGACCTGTGTCATTGCATTCTGGGCATGGGAAAGCTTTTTACTTTCTGTTTAAATGTTTAAACAACATTGTTTGCAGAATAAATAAATTAGGATTTCAGATTTTGAAGAGATTCCTCCTATTGAAGGTTATTCTGGAAGTGCTGGCTTAAGTCACTGTTGATAGATATTGCTCCAAGTAACAATTGCTTGGTATAATTTTGATTGGGGGTAGGGTGGAAAAATATTTCCCCAAAACTCTCCCCCCTCCTCTCCATCAATAAAGTTATCATTTTATCTGTCTGTTACATTTGACAGGTAGAATGAAGTACATCATTAGCTCCCATGACTCAGAAAAGTTAAAATTTAAGCTTTTATTCTAGTCATTTGTAAAATAAAATTATGTCATGTATTTTCTTACTCATCAGACTTAAATCAGTTTTAATAAACATAAATGTAATTTTCCTTTTTTTACAGAAGGGCTTGCTTTAGATTTTTAAAATTGTATTAGTAAAATTACAACCCCCCTGTATTCTGAGTTGAGTTTCCCTGAAAACAGCAAAATGAAACAATATTAAAGAGTGATGCTCACAGATACATGCAATAGTTTAACAGGTTTGTGTTTTCTGAGTTAATATAAAATTAACCAGTGATTTAGATCTGGGTTTTGTTGTTGTTTTTGAGGTGGTAATGGGATCCAGTGGCTTATTAACCCTCGACTGAATCAGAAGTTCTAAGTTTGAGTCACAGCTTTGCCACTAATTTTCTCTGTGATTTAGGTCAAGTCTTCTGTGGGCCTTCTTTTCCTCATTTGTAAATATTAAGAATGGGAGAGGGGACAAGACGGTAAGATCTAGATCCAAATGTAGACCAAAACAGATTAAAAATATTATTGGGAAATATTTAACAAAATAAAAATACAATAGAACAAAGAGGATATTAAATTAATAGGTGATTTTCTAAGTCAGTATGCAGCCTGCAGGGATCCTTATGAACAGTTTTAGTAGCCCTGTTTCTATTTGAGTTTTGACACCACTGGACTAGATGATTTGTGAAGATGTCCTTCACCATCAGTAGGGCATGCTTTTTGACTTGATTCTAATGAGTAATCGCATTGGCATTTTTGCCTGGGTTCTCTTGTGACCTACAGTAACATTTGCATTTCAGTTTACATTAGGCTGGAAAATATACTGCCTGACAGGAACCTTAGAAAACTTACCTAATCCCTTTACAGATGAAGAAATCAGGCTACTGACAAAGTGATATTACCTATATAACATAGTAACAATACAGATCTATTCACTCCTAGTTCATTGTGGTTTCCCATTTATTGCACCCGGGGTAATGTATCCCTGAAACTGATTCACACAAGGATGAACCCAAGATCTTAGCCAGTTGTACTTTTTAAAAAGTGTGTTTACTGGATATATTTTATTCATTCTTTGGTTTTTTACATTTAATTTCAGTATGGTGAATGAGATGTATCTCTTTCAGGCTAATGCTATTGGTAGAGGAGCCAAGTCAGTCCGTGAATTTTTGGAGAAGAACTATACTGATGAAGCCATTGAAACTGATGATTTGACCATCAAACTTGTTATCAAGGCCCTTTTGGAAGTGAGTTTGACAGTGAAATGTTTCTTTGTTCTGACTTGCTTTAGAAAACTAGGCTGCCATATTCCTTTCTTTTAAGCCCATGAGAAAAATCATTTTAATAGTCACTACCAAACATATGAGAATTTGTGAGGATGAGGCCATAACATTCCAATCTAATAAGATTACTTTTCTACCATCTTACATGTAATATAGACAATTCTCCATTGGTGCTGGAATTAATATTTTCCTTATGAAATTTCACAGTTCTTAAACCTTTGGGGAAGGTATTTCCTTGTTAATTAGCATCTCTAACAGAAAAAGGAGTAAGAAAAACCATTTTATTCCATATTAGCCAGTTTTTCTCTAGTACAGGAAATCAAAACATTTAAGGAATGTTTTGGAAAATACATGAATTTTGGTTATCCATGTAATTCCTGCTTTGGGTCCTAATAATACCTGGAGTTATCGAGACTCTTACGTCATTGTGGAGGACTAGAGAATCCAAGTGAGGATTTGGGTTGTGAAGGTGGGAGGGAGAAAAAATGTCCTTACACTCTTTTATTTCTCCTGGTTTCCTATTCTTTCCATTCTTATTACAGGTGGTACAGTCAGGGGGCAAAAACATTGAACTAGCTGTCATGAGGAGAGATCAGCCTCTTAAGGTAAATGCCAAAGTTTCCTATTCCTTGGTTCATCTAAAGCTTCTGTTTATGAACCCCAAGACCTAGAAATATTTTAAAAGTTGGGGCTGCCTAGCTCTAAAGCAGGGTTTGTTTTCTTCTCTGTTTAGCTCCGTTAGCCCTCAGGGCACTGTGTTGACTTAGTTGTCTAAACAGATAGACTCTTCCTGTCTATACCAGTTGCTTTCACCAAGTGGTTGGTGGAGAAAAATCACAAAAGACTGAAAAAAAATTTTTGCCTACTCTACAATGCTTTATGGGGCTGGCCGGAGACCTCCAAAAATTAAGATAAAAAGTAAAGACCCTCACCTGTCTAATCAACTGAAAATAAGTAGTTTAAGTAGTTGGGAAATGTGGATAACTTCATAATATACTATCATAAAGTATTTGTGATTGCTGTTAAGAACACAAAACTATTTGCTAGTTGGGTAAGGTATGTTGGTGTTACGAAAAGTGTTGCTAGATTTGGAGTTAGTGTACCTAAGTTTGAATCTGGGCTTTGTTACTATCTGTGACCTTAGTCAAGTCCTTTAACCTTTAAAGTTTTTTATCTGGTGATTTCAGCTATAGTATTGTAAAAAAAAAAATGTCCTTGCTTTATTTAGTTTATTTTTAAAGGGATAGGCCTAAGAGTCAAATCTGTCTTGCAGAATCGCGCAATAGTTGGGGCAAGCAACACAGCATGTCAGGTTTCCCTTTCCACATGAAAGGGGTCAAATATTCTAATTTGACTTCTCCATGGAGAATGTGGGAAGAAGGGGATGTCTGGCCAAGACTCTGGGCTCAGAACTTGTTAGGTTGATAATTAAGAATGAAATCTTTCTTTTGTTAGATTTTAAATCCTGAAGAAATTGAAAAGTACGTGGCTGAAATTGAAAAAGAAAAAGAAGAAAATGAAAAGAAAAAACAAAAGAAAACATCATGATGAATGAAGTATCCAGTTGCTTTAGCTATTTGTTTTTAATCCATTCAAATCATGGTGATTCTACAAATGACAAGTAGGCAGCTCCAGTCCATTTATTCATATTGTACCTCCGAGTGACCTACAATAAACCTATGTATTTTTTAAGCCTTCCCCCCCTTTAAACAGTGTTTATTATTTGGACTTATAAAAAAGATGTTTACAAAAATGCCATTTTTACCACCTCTGCAATTGTATATCTGAATATTCATTCTTTAGTACAAGTTTTCCTGACTATTACTTTATGCCTTTATTTGCCAGGCTGTACACTAGATTTTTTTTTCCCTTTATAAGCAAGTGGACTTAACTAGTAACTCAAAGCAACTCTCTTCTTTAGCACTTTTCACATTATTATAGTAGTCAGATTTGAAATTAAATTTTCACTGAGATTACCCCACCTGATCTTCATGTTGTCCCCATTTGGGTGGAACAACATGGGGGGGGCAGTCATGGATAGTTTCCTATCCATGCTTCCTTGCTTGGAATGTCTGAAGCACCAAGGGTGCTTAGGAAAGTTTCCATTGTTGAGCATTTAAAAGAATGTATTTTCAACAAATTTTCAAGACTGCATTCAACTTTGAATAGGTTACTACTTTATTAGAAAACAGATCATATTTATTGGAAGATGTTCAACTAATTTATGTACCATTCTTTCCAATTCTCAAAACTATTCTTTTTTGTCAGTTCTTTTCTCCCAAATGATTAAAGGTAACTAGGAGTTTCCAATTAGTCACCCTGCAAAGAACAGAGGATAATGAACCAAGTGAGCGTGAGTGCTGCTTTATGTTCTCAGTGCTCCAGGGCACTCTGGTTTACTTCTTGAGTCCTTTCTCAAATTTTCATCTGTTAATGATGGATGGCTAAAGGGGGAGGGTTTTAAGTTGCTTTTAAAGCGTTCACAGCTTCCTTTCCTCCTATCCTAATCCCCAGTTAGGAAAAAACAAAGCAATTATAAGCTTTTCTTTTACCACTGCTCACTAACTGAACTATATCCCAAATTTGGCTCACTTTCTCAACTATTCATTGTTTTGTTAGAAGTTGATAGCCTGATTGCCCATCATAGGTACAGCCAACATGAATTACACATTTAAAACTGAATAGCAACACTAGTCACAGGTGAGAAAGCTGCCCAGCTTAATGTAGTCTGCACTGGAGAAAAGTAGTCCCCATTCCAACAATTACGTCACCTTGATTATCGGAGTTTGCATTCACTTGGCCACAAGCATTACTACAGAATTACAAGTGGTTGTAATTGTATTACCAACCACATGCAATGTGAAAATCATTATCAGATTTAGCCATGTCTTCCTACTAATCAATTATGTTTGATTGAAAAAGTGAAAATAACTATAGCAGCTATAAAAAAAAACAACCCAGAAGGGACAATTTAAAAAGCCCACCTTGAAAGTCTAGCAACGTACTTATATGATTTCATTGATTTTGATACAGTACCAAATAAACAGATTCAAATCAATCAGATGATAAAATGTTTTTTGTTGGCCTCCTCACTGCTCTCTCCTAGAGTGGGCAAAGGGTCAGAGAGGTCCGTCTTTAAGAAAATACGATTAACAAGTGTATCCTAGTTCCATGGGAGTGGGAAAGACAGCATGTACGGTTCCTTTTAACTCATGACTACATCTTTCAGGTCTATGCTAATTATGCCAAATTAATCACTAATCTCAACATAATGTTTAGGGGATAAAGCTAACGGTTTTTTATCAGGCTAAGATTATATTTGCTTTTAACAGAGTAATTTAATTGACCCTAAGTAAGGCCCAACAGTAAGATATTTTACCTTGGGAATTTACCGTTCAACTACATTTCTAGCATTAGCTTCTTAAAGCTAATCAACATAGATCTAGATTTGCTTAGTCCGAAGTTGCTTTCCTGTTCTAGCCATTGCTTCACTGTTTCCTTAAAGCCTGAACTTTGTCTCCTTAACAGTGGGACTAGTTGAGGGATCTCAGGCTGGTGATTTGCTTGATTGTTGATTAGGAAACTAAAAAAAATAAAGTGAAAGAGTTGAGATAAAATTTAATGTGAAAAAAGCCCCAAGGGTGGAAGAGTAGATTGCAAACTCAACTGACTGACAGTAGAAGCAGCTAGTTATCTTAGGCTTCATTAACGTTACATACTATATAGAGCAAACAGGCTTTAAACAGGCTGTTCAGGCCCTGTCTGGAATACTGCTTAGACTTCTGGGTACCATGGGTTAGAAAGGACAGACAAGCTGTAGTAGGAGCTGTCTGAAAAGGGAACTTGAAACATTAATAGAGGTTTAAAAAAAAAAAACCCATAACTAGGGATTGTTAGGTCTTGTGGAATTTAAAGCTAGAAAGAACCACAAACATTATCAAAACTCCTCATTTTACAGACGTGGAATTCTGAGGTCAGGAGATGAAAAGTGACTTGCTCAAAGTCACACAGGTAATGAATAGCAGAACTTGGATATGAATCCTAGCTGACCCCAAATCTAGTTTTCTTAATAATACACAGTACCTGAAGAAAAAAAGAGGGTATGATGTTATCTATCTAAACAGATGATGGCCTCAAGGTGCAGAATTGAGTAATTCTTGGACTTTGTTAATTTGGGTATCTGTTTTATTTGACTACACATATTTGCTACAAGTTTTTTGTTTTTAAGGATTGAGGAAATGAGAGCAATGCTTTTATAAAGTATTTACAAAAAAGGAATGGCAAAAAAATGCAGGTACGATGCTAACAATCTACAAGTATGCCATTCAGGGCTGTCATACGAAGTTTGCTCTTGGTTCCATAAGGCCCATATTGGAGCAATGGGTAAAAGATGAAGTGTGACCTACTTTGGCTTAACATAAAGGAAAAGTTGCTAATCACTAAAATAGAATGGGATGTTGGGGAGGTAATTAGTTCCCAAATAGTGAAAAACTAGTGTCAAAAATTAAACCATACTATTATTGCCTTCTTCCCTACCTCAGGCATAAATAAAGGTTTATTACCTATGCTACTAGGTCAAAAGGGAGGATAAATAGGAAACTGAGCCTCATTTTGGGTGGAATGTTAGCTTGTCTCTTGTTGAAAATCTTGGTTTGTATCAAAAGGGGCAGAATTAACTCAGAGCTCATAGCATCCCTTTTCCAGTTTAATCATTAATGACCAAATAATGAACAATTAATGACTATTAATTAACCATTAATGACCAATTAATAAGTTACGAATAAATCAGTAATTGCCTATCAGCAACTAAATGACTTGGAGAATGTAAGATAAAGCCAAGAAGAAAAAGTATTAAACATTTGCATGTTTTATTTATAATTTACAATACTCCAACAGAGCAGCCCCATTGCTATGTTTCTAATTCTCAGCAATTAACTCCTACAAAAATAAACCCAAGTTTTTACAGTAACTTAGTCAATGTGTAACTAAAACCTTTGTAGCTATTTTAAGGGAGTTTTCATTTACCAAGGTGCTTATTTCAACAGAATGCCCTGTCAACCAGAGAGGAGCACATGCCTATACTAAAGATGTAACCCATTTACCCATGCAACAAATTTATGTTCCCCACCCTCCCTCAACCCCACCTTTAAAACAAACAAAAAACCAATGGAACTATTTACAATTTGGAGGAAACATGCCCTTTGCCAACTCAACTTCACTGTAGAGCAGGTTGCTCTTTTCTCCCCTCCCCTCCCCCCATTCCTAAGTGGATGATAACAGCATTCAAGAGCTTTATGCTAAAATCCAACACATGACTGGTAAGCAGTATGTACCAGAGACAGGTTGGCAGCAACAAGGAGGGCTGGTGAAGAGGTTTTCTAAGGAGGCTGGCCCTGAGTTTTATATCCCCCATCAGTTCCCATAGGGATGATAGTCTAACCCTGGCCCCTTAGCTTTGAATATTCATAGGGCCTCTTGGAAGTCACCTTTAGCTCTTCCTCTTTTGACAGCTCATCTCTGGGTTCTGGCTAACACCTACCTTGGGTACTCTGTGGCTTGCTTATACATGATCCTTGTGACAACCCCTATATTCCCTCCCAACCCACCCCTAAACCATCCCAAGCACTCATAAACCCCATTTAGTACTGGGCATCCAGGTTTCCAGACACCCAAGAGTTACTGAAACATGTTGCTTCTTAGAAGTGGGAGTGACAGACCAGCAGCACCAAAGGGTCAGTTTGGTTACTAAAAATGTAAGTGGTTTGTTTTTAATGAGATTTTGGTTCTACTTTTAAAAAGTCAAAAGCTACTGTCTCAAAAAAAAAAAAAAAGTTAAACCCTCACTAAAGAATACAGGAAACCCTCCTGGCAAAATACCAAAAGAAAAGCTTAAAAATCAGGGTATGTTTTTAAGAAAAAAAAGTGGGGAGGGAAAAGGGGAGAAAGAGACCAAGACACCTCAAAAGAGGTTACCCATGAACACTTCCAAAAAACAAGTGGTTTTTACTCAGACCAAGTCCAAGTTCAGTTGAAGTCCAAACTATAAGCAGTAGTACTGTGGGATTTTCCAAAACGTAGTAAACAAAATGACCCATTTTCTCCCCACATTAAGTGCAGCATTTTCAATGTTTTCTTATATACACAGCATCACCTTTGTGCCACTTAGCCTGCAAGAGAAAAGATGGTGACCAAGACTGGGTATTTGTGTTCCACGAGGAAAAAAAACTTTATCTTCCCCTTGATTGCCCTCGTTAGATTTGGTCATTTCTGGTATAGAAAGATGCTCACCTAGTGAAATAAGTAGGGCATTATCATATGGAACAGTGAATGGAGGATTACTTTCATTAAGAAGGCCTGGGTTCAAGTATTGCCTTTGACACAGACCAGCTGTGTGATTTGTGTGCCAAGTTTGTAAGCAACTTATAGTTAATGCAGTCTTTCAGTGAGTCACCAATCTTCATAAAGATTGAGTTTCAATATCAACAAATTTCTTACACCACTGAAATCAACAAGCCCCCAAAAAAGTTTCTCCTCACTCCAAATTACAGGCAAATGAAGTCCTTGCCTAAAATTTTTCTATTGTTGGACAAAAGAGAATAAGTCAAATTTAACACATTGCTGCTGAATGCCTTTGAGGAGGCTTCTAGTCTGCTCTCAATTTTCCACAATCTCCCCCAACAGACCAATTTATATGTAAGGTGAGAAATAGCCATTCCTCCATACTTACAAATAGTCACACTCAAACTCTCCCAGTACCAGCTCTATGGGAAGTTTGGTTGCGCCGGGCTGTTCCAGTGCCTCTTCCACCTCGAAAGCCACCCCTGAAGCTACGGCCTCGAAGAAATCTTCCTGACACTCCAAAGGTCTCTGTGTTGAGCTTCCTTTCTTCAGCCCATGTTGTACGCCTAGAACTGAGTCAAAATTGAGAAATATTTAACACATATCATAAGACTTAAGTTACTCAAGGAATTAAAAGGAAAAATTATTTGCATTTCTATATCATTGCTGCTAATGATAAACTACTTAAAAAAAATAAAAGACATGGTGACTGCTTAGTTGTGTTTAGTAGTTCAGATCTAAAATCCTGGTGACCAGTTAACACATTTATAAAATAAAGGCACTGGATTAGATTTTATTATATCCCAGCCCACTAGAACAAGACCTTGCACACAGGATGTACTTAGTAAATGTCTGCTGAATTATGTGATACTTTTTCTATTAAGATACTCTCTTTGAGGAACTAAATAGTTCTGTGTTACTTTCTCAGCACTCTTAGTACTCTATCCCACATGTTCCTGGTATAACAATAACACATTTTGGGGGTAATTCCTGCCAGGTAGCCTCTAGGCTTGACCCCAAATTCACTATTCAAGTCAAGCATTACTCAAGGTCCACTATGTGTCAGACAATAGGATACTAAAACAAAAAGGTACTAGTTGCTGTATAAGCTATGTTCTATCAGGGAAACATATTAAGAGAATAATATACTGGGGGGGGAGCAGGGCAGCGGGTGGTGTTTGTGTAGAGAGGAAAGGATGAGTGTAAAAGATGATGCTAAACTTTATCACAGTGATTGGTTAAATGGTAGTATAGTATGGTGGAAAAAACACTAGAAATGGAGAAAACTGGGTTGAGTTCTCCTACTATCTAAGGCTGTTCTCCCGAACAAGTCACTTCATTTCCCTAGTTCCCTAATCTGTAAAATGAGAGGGTGAGAGGATCTCCAAGGTCCCTTCAGGATTTGTAACATATACATGTGTATATGAGCATGTGATTCTAAGTTCTAAAATCCTATTCTAAATGGGAGCTAAGCTAAGCCTAGAAGCCATACAGCAAAAGAGTATCTGCTCAGAGTAGACAGCTCTTTATACAAGTGCCACCCTACCCTTAACAGCTGACAGATAAACAAAGATTAGGAAGAGAAACACAGAGGTGAAATACCAGTGGTGTGCAGATGGACAAACTCTTGGAGAAACTCAAGATTGTCTGATTTTTAAAAACTGGGCCAGAATCTGCTTTAATGTAATTCCTCAAATTAAGTGTTCATCATCTAGGACTTTTGCATCTATTGTATACAAATGTTTACTGTAGTGGAATTTGATCTGTATCAAGTTTCTAGTTTCAGTCTCCAAAGTACTTAACCAAGTTAAAAAGTACACGTCTTCAAGAAGTAACCAGTCAAGAATCCTTTTCCTTCCCTACATTCACACATTTACCTGGACTTTAGTTCAGATGATATATTGTCAAAGAATGACTTGGATTTGTCATAGTAACAGTTAGGTCCTAAGAGGTCCTCCTCTGTAGTGCTGTCATTGTTCTGAGTTACTACTGATGGATCTCCCTTCTCTTCTTTCTCTGTTTTGTCATCTAGGAAGATGAAGCGAGAAGTATATGACTATATGCTAACAAGTCAACTAAAAGGAAAGTGCAATTCAACCTAGCATAGAAACATGTCTAAGAATCAATTTCCTCAGTCCCTGAATTTGGCTGGTGCTGTCTGTTTACTAGTATATACTGTGCCCAGAACCAATGTTTACCACACCATGTAGTGTTAATCCACATAACTGTTTATTGTGCTTTACTACACTTCACTGCACTTAGAGATATGACTACTTCACTGGCACCTTTCCCCCAACCAACACATATCTCAACCTGGCTACTTAAATATTTACCACTGTGACCAAATTAGGAAATCAAGGTCAGCAGGCTTTTGTTTCCTTTTAAAACTTTACAGCCAATAGAAGAGTTTCTTAGATTTTACAGGTACTACAATTTTTATACCCAGGGCTAAGTCAAGTCAAAATATTACAAAATGAGGAGAGATCTGATTCAGACATGGACTAAATGCCTACTATATACAAAAGGAGCTCAGTATATTTAAAGGTCTAACTATATTAAGGCATACAGTCCATTTTACTAGGGGGCAGTGCCAATTGTCAGAAATCTTTATAAAAGTTAAATCTGCTCTCTGGTAAGACCTACTCATTCTTTTTACTCTCTATAGTAACAAAGATCTTACCAGTCCCTTCTAAATGACAATCTTTCAAATATCTCGCCTTGTGTCTCTTCTGTAAGTCTTTTTCTTTAGGTTCAGAATTCTCAGTTCTTTCAACTAATCTTCATGATAGGGTTTTTCCCCCCTTACTGTCCTGGTAGCTCTCAGTACATCAATATTCCTCTTAAAAGTGCCAACTACACTTGAGGTATTATAAACACTTCTCCATAAAGAGTCAAACACAGTTAAATCAGACCTTTAAAATTCAGTTTCTTCTTAAATTCCTTGTCAAGCTCTTCTCTGTTGAACTGGGCATTAGCACTCTCAAAATCAAAGTCACCTTCAAACTTAATAGTGTTTTCCTTAACATTTGTTGGACGGTTCTGCCCTCTGGAACGGTTCCTTGTTCGTCTGTTCCCTATAGGAACAGAAAAGCCAAGAGTAAAACAAGTTAAGAAGTTTCTATAGAGCAAGACCTCTAAACAATGGCCAGATCTCTGAAGGCCTTCAAAATGGAATCTCCATTCTAGAGGCATCAGATTTTATCCAAATGCACACCCATAATCCCATACTACAGCTGGTAGTTAGGCACTCAGATTTTAAATATTGCTGACTTAAGATTTTTAAAGATAAATTTTCAAGTGTAGGTATTAATTTTACTCCAAAACTAAATTACCTGATCTTCTCCTTTGAGGTCTTCTGTTTTCATCATTCACCTGCCCTTGATTTTGCACAGGTACTGGCTGAACTACATCTAAGGCATAAAAGAGGATATCAGGGGGAAATATCTTGAGGCCAGAGACCTACAAGTTTATAATGAAAGATGCTAGGTATGATACTATAAGCAAATACCTTGTAAAAAGTCACAGATATTCACTCTCTGTCTCTCCCTCTTCTCCACGCCCCCCCCCCCCCTTCTCCAGTCACTTTGATTATCAAGCAAAAAGGTGGGTAGAAATGTTTAAGGTACCACTTGTTTTGCTGTTTGGTTGAACCTGGCGACCACTGCGTTGGATCCCTATGGGAGTCTTGGTGGGTAGTAGTTTTTTGGCATTCAGGTTATCAACAGAACCAGTCTGGACTGCCTGTTCCACCATGGGACTCTTACGTACCGGGATGGATGGAAAACCAGTTCCTGAATTAAGAGAAAACATCAGGGTTTAAAAATCAAAGGAAAAAGGAAACATTATACCTTTTCCCTTATGGCTGGCACATCAGAAGTAGAAGTGTAGCACCTATAGAGGTTTTATTGAAACCCATGTAAAGCTCATTTACTGTGGAAAAAGGTCCCCTCCTAGAGGTAAGTAGATGCCAGGTCTGTAAGTCATAACCCACTGAAACATCCAGCTAGCCTCAAAGGCTGATCCCAACTTTGGAACCCCAGAATGATCAATTAAAAGCAGATTCCCACGATCATTAAAAGACATGATACATTTCTATGATAAGCGTAATTTACAGTATTGAAATTTTGGTAAAACCAGCCTACAAAGGGTTATTTTTATCCTGGGGAACACTGGACAAGAACAGATGTTCTACTCTATAGCTTGACAGAAAACACAAGTGTTCAGTCATTTCTTAAGTTATTTTAGGAAAATGTTAGTTTTGCGTGAAGGTCTCAAGACCAAGGAGTTGGGGGGACAAACAGTCTTAAATGGTACCACTTATCCCCAAAGTTTCCCTTGATGTAAGTAAAATACAATTCTGAAAATCTCAAGAACACTGCTCAATTCTGCTTTCCATAATAGAATATCATGAGTAGATCTGCTAGAAGACAATTCCAGGCCAAAGCAGTTGGAAATAAAAGAACTTAAACCTCATTTCTCCAAAGCAAGTAAGTATGAAGAGGAAAGTTACTTCTTTCTTCTGCGTTTGGACACATACCTTCATCCTCCCCTACTTGCTTCCTCCAAATTCTTGTACCTTGGTGTTTTGATGGGGTGGTTAGGAAGGTTAGGTGGAAGTTGGATTTTTCAGGCAGGCAGTGTGAGTCTAGCTTAAAGCTAAGTTTTTGGTTCTTTTGGCTAAGCATTAACCTTCTCTCCCTCACCTACAGGGCAAACAACAGTTTTTTGTCACAGGGGACAAGGATTAGAAAATTCACCATGAACAGATAAAGAAAATGACAAATGGGCTAGAAAATAACTCTTAAAGAGAAGGACTCTAAGACCTCTTTATTACCTGTGTGACCTCAGGCAAGTCATTTACTCTTTAGTTCCCTGATCTGTAAAATGAAAGGATATCTGATCCAATGTTTCATTCAAGGTCTCAGATGCTTGAATTAGGGGATGGTTCCCTTCTAGGCCTAGATACTACAATCTTAAATAGTTTTCCATAACTCCATTTACCATAATGGAATTTTAACTCATTTACAAGTTATTCTGGTCCATCATTTTGCCCTTCCAAGCTAATTCCTCTACAGGTCTCTCACGAGAATTTAACTGTTTAAGCCTGTTCATATGTAGAATATAACTGGGTAGGACATCAGGCTTAGCTTTTAAAAAATTTCCCATCTTTCCATGAGCAATAGTATTTAAGTGGTTTTAATCTTAAGAATATGAAACTATAGAACAGTTTTAAAATGAAGATGTGATATACTGCTTTTGTAACCAGAATATGTTGGGCTCAATGCCACATTCAAACTCAAAACATACAAAGACAGATTGACAGTAGTTACATGACATAAAGAAAACTATTGTTATTACTTCACATTTAAAAATCCATTCAAAGCTCAAGGACCTTGGGATCTCTGTTTACCATATACTACAGAATTGCCAAGGTAAATTTCAGCACTTCAAGTAGATTAAGAAGTGGGATAAAATCCCAACTCTGAATGAAAAGTAGATGATTTACATTAGCATTAAGATTAAGTTGAGTGTCATAACACATGTTCTGATCCATTTTAAAACATTCTTGTATTGCTTAGGGCTTTGAGAACCATTTAGAATTCTAGCTTCCCTCCTAAGATTCAAGTCTCAATACACAGGATAGAAAAGTTACATTTTACAATGATCAAATGCAGTAGCAAGTGAATGTAGCTTATGAGCTCTAATATACTGATTTTAGAGTTGTCCCCAATCTAGATACATGTCCCCTCCAATCTAGTCTCTGTTTAATGTCCAATCAAAACCAGAAGCTACTTTCTTCTAGCTCTTGTTCAACAGTCACTTCTACTGCATGCAATGGAAGTGACTGATGAAAGGCAACACCATGTATAAAAAGAACCAAGAGAGTGCTGCCAGTTCCTTGTCACCTCCAGTACTTTTATTAAAAAGATAATAACGAAAGGGCTACAAGCTCTGTCCAACAGAAGTTAAGCACACCACTAGTTTGAGGTGAGTATTTACTACAGCTACTGTCATTCTGTTCTATTAGTTTTACCCCCTTGTTCTTAGCAGGCTTTGCAAGACAGATGCAGTTCTCCAAACTGCTGTTACCCTTAGAAGAGAGCTGATGAGGCTCTGAGGACATGTCAAGCTCTGAAACAGGTTGTGGAGATGGAGAAGAACTAGGGCTTGAAGCAGCGGCTGAGGCTGGAGGGCTTACCAACTTCTCTAAAATAAAATAAGGAAGAAAAGAGCAAAAAAGAGAAAGCATACAAATAAGTAATGAGATACTAGTCTAACATACAGCAAGCTTAGAAAGAGATCCAAGTAACCCTTGCAGGTCAGGTTACTAATACAAATATTTAAGAAAAGCAGCAAGCCAGGGTGGGAATGTAACCTGTTATATTAGAAAATAGTCATCAAGACAAACAGAAATTTTAATAGAGAGTAACCTATAGCACTAGTCTTGTATTTAAATCTTATACTGCTCCCTGCCATCAGACATTATCATGATACCAGTGAGTAATCAGGACTAGGTTATGTAACTAAGAATTTTGATATCATTTGAAAAACTATGTGAACCAAAAAATAAACTGAGGGTATGGACAGGTTTCAGGAGTCTTCATAAAAGACTCATTTATGCTATTTTGTAAGACTTTATCCATTCTGAATTCTGGAAAAATTCAACATGGCTTATAAATTGCACTTCAATGGCTTAAGAAATCCTTTCATGGCTTAAAATGAAAAGATTACAGGGGTATGGTTTACTAAATAGAACATTGTGAATTTTAGTAATTTGCATCCAATAGTTAATGAGCTTCTCTACAACATTAAAGCAGAACCTCCACCTGGGAAATACTAACAGTTCATGTTATTAATTTCCTTTAAAGAACTAAAATTCAGAATAAATCACTTTATAATACTGATATTTGAAAGAGATTTCATACTATACACATTATGTAAACATAATCTGGTCATCTTTGTAGAAAGGCAAACAGAAAAAGGTTAGAAAAATAGGAATGCTAACTAAACTGTCTGAAGACAATTAGAATCTACTTATTTTTGCTTCCTAGCTGCTGGCATCCATCCATAATAAAAATATTATATGGGTCAAGCTTAACAACGTACAGAAGTTTACTCACCTAAACCTAAGGAAGCTGCATACTGCTGGCTAAGTAATGAGCTGGCAGCAAGCTGGTTGTAGGGTGGCATACCTCTAAAAGGACTGTAAGGCACATGTGGTTGGAAGGATGATGTAGAGGCAGAGCCCAGGGAAGACTAAACAACAAAACAATACATAAGAGTGGAACAGTTCCCCTACAAATATGCAAGATGCAGTTCCAGAGTCTACACAATAACTGAAAACACACAGAATTTGTTTAGAAAGGGGAAAAAAAAAATCTATATCCCTGAAAAGAAGCTAATTTAATTAAAGTGTCATTTATGGCTAACCAAACTATAGATATAAACTGTCCTATTGAAATTGGTAATTACTCATTCCATATAATTTCCCTTCTCTGTTCCTCTTCCATCCATCATGCACTTGTGAACAAAATGTAGGGGGAGGTCAGAGGATAGTTGAAATAAATTCATTTCACTAGGAAGGCAGTGAGAAAGCTGAAAAAATTCATTTCAAAAATTCAACATTAAATCCATTAAAGAGTTGTGCCTTAAAGCTCAAAAACGCTGCTGAACAAACAGAAAATAACTCATTGACTTCATACAGTATACCCCATAAAGCCATATGCCTGCTAGTCATATATAAATATAAACTATGTCAATTTTAGCATCTAAAAATGTCTATAATTGGCTAAGATTCCTACAAGTTTTGGTATCTAGTTTCCTCTTCCTGGGACCCCAGAGTTAAGAGACCAGGCCTAAACCACCAAGCCTTCTGCAAGTCAGCAAACTTAGGACAAAAAAAAAAAAAACCAAAACAAAACCAAAAAACTTCCTTTCTACTTAAGTCTGTTCCTTTCCCACTTAAGCAAAATGGAATAGCAAAAAATATACATTTGTCCTGAACTTATAAAAACCAAAGAATGGTAACTCAGGTAATACACTTACTTGAACAATAGCAGGATCCTGAGGGAGTGTGTGTTGAGCTTTTGGAGGTTCACATACAGTAATATCTTTGATATCACTTCCCCGGAAAATGATGTACTCATAAATTTCCTCTCTTGGAGGAGCAGGCCTATCAGTAGGACGGTCTTCTGTACCAAAGGACCTCACTTGAGAATTGAAAGAAGAAAGGTTAGGATGTCAGACTGATTACATTGAAGCCTGAACTATTTTAACTCCTTCCTATTATCTGAGAGATTTCTTCTTGAGGGAAAAGTATATGAGTAGCAGAGACTAAAACACAGGATACGGAATCCAGGAGACCCTCCCTCCTCTCAAATTCTGCCTCCGTCGGTCGCTAGCTGTATGACCCTGAGCAGATCACTTACACTTACTTGATTTCCTCACCAGGAAAATGGGGATGGTAATAACACCACCTAACTGAAGGGCTGTGGTGAGGATGATGGGTATAAAGCACCTCGAAAGCCTCTAAAGGCCCTATATACACAATACGTATTATACACAAAAACCTTGAGTTCTGTTCCTTTTAATACCTATTAGCTTTTCAAAAGGATACAATACCTATTTCTAATTTATTTATTTAACAATAGGCAACATTTAAGAGGTTCTATGATGGGAATAACTAGAGTTCTACAGAATCCTAGGCAACTAGGCCTATTGGGAATAGGGTAAAGATTTTTGTCTTCGTTACTCATCAATTATATTAAAAATAAGAGAGTTAGTCTTATTACTCTATTCTGAGAAGTCAGACAGCTTCCCTCAAAATAGAGGAGTCAGTTAGTTTAGAGAACTTTCCCTAAAATTTCAATGCCATCTAATGTCCTGTGACAATATAAACATTTAAAATGCATCCAGAATGTGGGCCAATAGCAAATTCGTCTCATATCAATGAATCCAGAACAAATGGGATGCATTAGGCACCTATAACTGGCATCACCTGTGGTAGTACTTGAGAATTTCACAGTTCTACTAATAACAGGTTCTCACTGGGCCAGGAACAAAGGATCAACACCCTTCTATAAATTAAGGGCTTCAGGGATCCTTTAATTCTAGAGATTGATCTGGTACAACATGATTGCTATGTTTCAGTTTTTTTTTCCTTTTACAAGTTTCAGACATTACGCTCAAAGAGCTGGGAGCATAAGTAAGTGTACACACATACACTTAGGATACCTAAATATACATTAAAAAAATGAAATGTCTTCATTTAACAACTATTTCAGCATGTAGAGCAATATAGATTGTAATAGGCCATATTAACTGTATCCTGCAGACCTGTCACATCCCCCAATACAAGAAACCAAGTTTGACACTGTTCTTTTTTTTTGCCAATTCCACAAGACAAGCAGGGTGCCCAGTAAGCAAATTGTAAAGGAATTGCCAACTCCAGAGTCTAGTCAGATTACTACCCATCCTACTTCATCTGCCCCTTAAACTTCCTTCAGTGGAGCGTAGAGGTCACAAAAGAGCCATCTTTTGCCTTTACCTTCATACAATATACAAAACATACCATAGCAACAGCCACAAAGGAAACCCTTTTACTATTAAATTTTACTTAAACTGATGCCTTTTTTTAGGGGTCCAAGTCAGATTGGTAGGGCTTATCACAATAAAGACAATGACAGAAAACACAACTTTAGCTTATATATTTGGGGGGAGGGGTTGTCAAAGGGGAAAGAGAAAGGAGCCGGAAGACAAAAGTGTCTTACACTCATTGGGCAGTTCAAAAATGTGAAATGAATAGAAGAGGGAGTCCCATTCAAAAGCAGAGAGCCTCCTACCTTTGCATCTTAAAACCTGGAATTTGTGCAGTCTCAAGGTCTGAGCACTCTAACTGGTTCCAGAAACCTACATCAATCTAGTTCTCCACATGCCCCACACTCATTCCCAAGTAGGTTCTTCAGGTTCAAGTGTACACCTGCCTCAGATCTTTACTAGCTTCGTAACCCAGGGGCAACTAACAACCTCTCTCAGTTTTTGCACTGGCAAAATGAGAGTAACAGCACCTCCGTCTTCCCCGTTGTTTGGGTAGAATGAGATGGCCTCTATTTATATGTGTATGTATACAGAGACACATATACATAGACACATACACATAACCCAAAGAGCTATACAAAAGCTTCCTTCACATCATCCAACTAAGCACCTTCATTGTTCTGGAAGAAACATCTACAAAAGACCAGAAACAGCTAGAGTGTGTGTGTGGGTAGCGTTGCAAGGCATACTTAAGTAATGCCAAAGCTAAAGCCAGGGCTGGTTACCCCCATCGACCCCCTCTTACCCTAAGCCCCCCTAGGTATTTATTGCCTGGGCTTAGCGGGCCAGAGATCTAGAAGGCTCGGCATTAACACAAGGCTCCAGGGCAGGGAAGTTCTGAGACCACTGGGCACAAGTGCCGGAGTACTGCTGCAGGGCAGGGAAATCCTCAAATTCAGTAGAAGTGTAAGTGGGCTAGGGAGAAGGGAGGGGGAAGCCAAAGAGGGCAAAGGGAAGCTCTGGTATCCACCAGCTGCCCCAAGGCACTTTTGGTCCAAACCAAAAAGGCTTATAAGGGGGCTAGCTCGGAAGGCCACAAGAGTAGGGCACAAAGACCTTCCTCTTCCAGCTATCACTCCTTTCTCTTTTGGGCACAGGGCCACAGGGGCCGGCTGGAGAACCGTAAGGAGATATCCCCAAGGGGTGGGAAGAGAAAAGCCCTAGGTGGACGATCGGCAAATCTTTTACGTCGGCATCTGTGCCTGTGGGTGAAGGGGGAAGGGGTCCAATCCCACTGCGGGCGAGCCTCAGAAAGGAGAGCTTCTGCGTGTGGGAGAGTGGTTAGGGGGTGCAGCAGGGGCGTTACATGAGGGGCTGCTGTTCTCCGAAGACGGAACAATACGGACCGAGTTCACTTAGGCCTAAGGCTGGGAAAAAGCAGACATCGGCCACCTAAGGAGAGGACGAGGGAGAGCTGCGGAAGGGGATCGGAAGGCTGTCTGTCCTCTCCTAAAGGTGCAGCTGACAGCGAGGGCTGAGAACTCAATCCCTGCCTCCCACTAAAAGCAGACCGGAGGCACCCGAGAAATGGAAAGGAGGGGGTGGGGGTTTCAGGGGTGCCAGAAGGGAAGGCTTCCGGACTCCAGAAAAAAAAGGTTTTGGGGGGAGCCAAAGGTGGTGCCCCGAGGGGGTCTGGGGTGGAGGACGGGGAGAAGGGCTGCAAAAACTGCGGCTGGGGGGGCGATAAAGGGAAGGGTCGAGTCTTGGCTTCAAAGGAAGGTCTGCGAGGGGGAGAATGCGGGTCAGCTGCGGCTGCGGCCTGGAGCAGGATGGGCCCCGTGGGGGGAGGGGGCACTGGCCAGGATCCGAGCGGGGTGGGGGGGAGGAGAGGTGGAACGGCGCGGGCCGGGCTGAGGCGAAAGCCGGCGCGGGCCGGGCCGAGGTGGGGACGGGAGGAGGTCTGGGGCCCGACGGGTCCGGTACCTTTGGCGAGGGCTACGGTAGAGTTGTCCGTGTCGATGGTGTAGAGGATGCCCTCGTAGCGGATCTGCGCCTTGGAGATGAGGCTGATCTTACTGCCCAGGTACGGGGTGCCCGACGAGCCGCTCATGGCCACGGCCGGCCGGGGCCAAGGCCTGGCCCGGGGACCGCTCGGCCTTGCTCACCGCACAAGCGCTGAAGCCGCCGCCGCTACCTCAACCTCCCGCCGCTGCTTGTGGGCCCTGGGCCTCTGGGGGGAGGGGAGGGAGGGGGAACGCGGGGGGGCGGAGGGAGAGGAGCGCCACATCCGGGTGTTCCCCGACTGCGCTGCGCGCTCCGCGCTCCGCTCCCACGCACGCACACTGCGGACCGACCCGCCGCACTCGCAGCCCTTTAAATATGGTGGCGGGGGCAGGCCGTGGGATGGGGAGCCTCCACGCCCTGCGCCTGCGCAGAGGCTGGAAGGAGAAGCGCGCTACGGAAAGGTTTGCGGTTGTTAGTAGCCTTCTGCCTTCCCTCCACCCACCCTCCGGCCCGCTTCCCGACGTGCGCCGCGTCTGCGCCGGCGCGGCAGCGAGATGGTGGACCTGGAGGTGGGCGGAGAGAAATAAACTAAGAGCGGAGTTGTGCGCAGCTGCAGCTCAGTAGCAGCCAAGGAGGCGCGTGCCTGGAGTGGGATAAGGACGGGGAGGCGGTGCATTCTCCCGCTCGGAGCTTCCTGGGGTCGCGGTGGCTTCTGATAGCTAGGAGGCGGAGCTTGGCCCCGTGGCGCACCCCTAGGGGAGGGCAGGGACGGGGTCACCTGGGGCCGAGGTTTCTGAGAGCTGTCCAAGGCAGGGCGGGATCACTAAAGGGGGCCTGGCCGAGGCCTGGCCCTTCCTCCCTGGCGGTTCTCCAGGGAGGGCCCACCCGGTCTTCTTTTCCCCGCCCTTTGGCTCCCGCCTGGCGGAGGAGGGAGGCTGAGCCAGCCTGCGCGGCGGGGCCGAGGGCTCCTTCCCGGCCTCTTCGAGGTCTGCGGGGGTGGCTGCGCAGTCACGCTCTTCTAGTCTCGGGAGCTGAGGCCGCGCACAGACTTCTCTCCTCGGCCCCTGACCCACGGATCCAGAGACCGAGGCTCTGGCCGTCACTGAAGCCACAGCTGGGAGGCCCGCTCTGAGACTCCAGAGCCGACGACGGAGGATTTCCAAGCCAAAGGCCCTGGGACAGAGAGCGATAGATGAAGCGCGTTTCTGGACGGGTTTTCTCCGGATGTTTGCTTTCTTTGGCATTGCAGGGTGGTCGATGGAGGAGGTGGGAGTAATGGGGCGGGGGAGGGGGCGAGGGGCGTTCCAGACCTAGAAGGCCGAACTCCCAACCTGTCTTCCCCGGAAATGAGTCAGGCCTGGTGTCTTACCGGCTGCTCCACCTTCCCAGGCGTCTCGGCCTGAAACACCCAGGCTGGCGCGGGGCCGCGTGAGGCTCTTCCCGCATCTCGGGATTCGTTCCGAGCTTGGGCTTTCTAGACCTCAAAGCGCCGGCTCAGGAGGCTTTTCTGCCAGACAGGAGGACGAGATACCACGGGGAGGCACTCATTGCACGCGCCAGGTGGCTGGGGAGACGGTGACAGGTAAGGGGAAGACGATTCGGAAAAGGAGACTGCCTTCTGGCACCTGCTCGGGGCCTACCTGTTGGAAGCCGCGGAGAGGGAGTGACATCACAATGCTGGTCGGCAGGGAGGCTTCTGCTGTCAGCTCTTTGGGCCAATCAGCTTTCAGGGCTACAAATGTAGATTTTTTAACTGGCCCCAATAATATAATCATTTATTTTTTAACGTTTATTAAGTCCTTTTGCCAGATTTAGAGGGCAGCATTTGCCTATATGTTAAATAAAGATCACTTACTTTTTTCTGAATTATCCTGAAAACGTCCAATTGAAGGGGAAGAGGTGGAGACTGATAAATGTGGACTGATAGTACACGCGCTGGGAGTTTTTGAGGTGGACCTAAAAATTCCCTTTCACATTCCAAAAGTCCTTCACTTTTAGTCTCTGTTTCAAAGAGAGACCTAATTTCCACATTCCCCTTTCTCCCGTCTTCCCTGTTTCTGTTGAGAATACCACCACCCTTCCTTCAGGTTCTGAACCTCCAAGTCATTTCCCACTCTTCGTTATTCCTCCCCTAATTCCCATCTAGAGATGTCTTTATTTTTCTAGCTTCACAACATTTTCCTAATTACCTTTGGCTCTAGTTAGTGGACTACCAACTTGTTTCACATCTTTCTCAATGCCTCTTCCGTAACTAAGTATACAGTAGTTTCCTAATCTCCTTGATTGGTCTCTTCCCGTTTCCAATTTATGATCTGCACAACTGCAAAACTGATTACTAAAATATGGGTCTGACCTTGTTACTTCACCGTTCAGGAAGCTTCAGTTGCTTTCCATTGCTTCCAGATTCATTTCAAATTACTTTTCCTCATATGTATATGTTCCAGCCACACTGGCCTACTGGTGCTCTTTAAACTATTTCCATATTCCCTGTGTCTAGAGTGCTCTTCCTCCTCACTTCTGCCCCAGCTTACTACTAGGCTTAGCCCAAGTACCACCCCTTCAAGAAGATTTTCCTAATCTCCCCAGTTATTATTTGTGTTTCCTGGCTGTAGGAGCTGGGGAAGACCCAAGTTCAAGTCTACCCCATGGTTGTTTGAACTGGCTTAAGTCATTTAACTTTTCAGTCTCCTAGGTAACTCTCTGAGACTTTGAATTTAAAAGAAAGTGCCAACTTAGATTGGTAAAAAGAGTTTCCTCTTCTGGAGTTCCCTACACCAAGAAATTTGCAAGTCCAGTCCCTATCTCTCTAGCTTTATCTGTGTATATGTTGTCTCCACCTAATAAAATATAAGCCATATATATGTATATATTGGGTACTTGATAAATGCTCATTGAATTGGATTCTTTCCAAATTTGGCTTTTGGAAAATTGCTAGAAAACTGATGCAGTCATTTCCCTCGTTAAAGTTCAAGAGTAAATGGGCTTTTGGCCAGGGACAGATTGTGTCTAATGAATTGTTTTCCTTTGCTCAGACTGTTCCTTATGCCTGGAATGATCTCTTTCCCCATTTTTGTCTCTTGAACTCACCCTTTGAAGCTCCACAAAAAAGTCCCTGCTGCTATAAAACTTTCTCTGATATACTCCTCCCTAACTGGGAATGATCTTCTCCCTCAAACTTTACATAGTTCTTTGTTTTGTCACTGTACTTTTCCTGTAATGTTGTTATCTTTCATAGTTATCTGTGTTGATATCTTATTCCCTAAGTTCCTTAAAGATAAGGATCTTGTCTCTCTACACTGTGCATTTGCTAGTGGCTATCACCAGTGCTTTGCATCTGTTAGGGTTAAGGACTGGATCTATGATTTTTATTGATATAGGGAACTTGCATATGAACCTGGAAGACTGGAATACCTTGACCGAAAGGAAGTTTGATAAAAGGGAGGATTTGCAAAGGTTCTAAATCTGAGATATGCAAACTTGTTTTTAAAAATATTTTGATGACTATGTCAATATGATTGTTTCCTTTGTAATCCTATGTAGTTTATGCACTTAAAAACATTTTCAGAAGGGGTCCATGGCCTCTACCAGACTGTCAAAAAGGATCGAAAACATAAAGGTTAAGTACCCTTCTCCTATGGGAAAGATAATGCCATTTTACAGATGAGGAAGCCGAAGATCAGAGGTTAAGTGACAACTTCAGTCATGTAAGAATTTTAAGAGCCAGCACCTGGACTCAGACCCTCCAACTGAAGACCATTGCACTTTTCGGTATACTGTGCTGCCTCTCTAGGTCTCATCAATCCTAAAAGAAGAAACACAGAGGCAGCATAGATATCAATACCACATCTTATAGGGTTGAGCAAGTAGAAAGGACCTTGTAGCACTTCTCTGATCAAATAACTCTTCCAGATGTTGGTCTCATTCAGACTAAGTTCAGATGAAGAATTATATTCTTTTTTGTGTAGTTAAACTTAATTATAAGATTGTAAAATTTAGAGCTATAAGAAATCTTAGAGACAATCTTGTTTAACCCATCCTAATCCATCTAACCTGCCCCACCCACCATATAGATGAAGAAAGTGAAGCCCAGAGAAGGGATGTGACTTATCCAAGGCTATTCAGCATCACAACCAAAACTACAACAGTTCTAGAAGACAAAAACAACTAGAACAGTTGTTTGACTCCATGTTCTGTGAGCTGAAAATTTCTTTGGGAGTTGGTTTCCTGAGATAGATATATGCACAAGGGGACCAAGAGCAGAAGGGGAAAGTTTGAAGTAACAACTAACTTTCTGGGAAGGAAAGTAGGATTTGAGACCCTTGAAGCATTACTAATCAGTCCCAGTGACCAAATGCACTGAGTGACCCAAGGGGTCCCCTTTGTAGCCCCCCACAGGGCAGTATGAGTCACTGGGTTGGCACCTGAGGATATTAACTACCACATGAATGCCAGAGCAAGACTGAGAGCTAAAAATATAACTTGTTTTCAAGACCCAAAATGAACAAAGGAATGCAGGTAAAACCAATTCTAATTCAACCAGAGTTGAGATACCCAGAAGATAGTATAGGCCACCTACACTTAAGGTCAGCTGGGAAAGTTTAAAAAGAAATCTGAGCTGTGGAGATGCCTTAAATCTGACTTTTCTAAGCTTGATTTGTTTGGTTTGATTTTGTTTTCCAGATTAGGGAGCATACTTACCCTGGGAACTAACTTCCTGCCTACCCCCCCTCCCCCCCAACAAATTAGCTTACCAAACTAGTGTATAATCTGAAGATCATATTTTCAAAATCTGGATTTGGTCTAGAAACAAAATACAAGCAGACCATAGAATCACAGAATTATTGGTTTAGTAAAAAGAGCTCTGGACCAGGAGTCTGGAGACCTATAATCAACCTGCAGTGCAGAATGCAGGGCAAGTACCTTGTAACCTCTACATTGGATAGGTTCTTCAACTGTAAAATAATAGTAATACTTAACTTTTTTTTAAGTCAGATCTCTTTAATTTCATTAGTGTAGGGAACTCTTTCAAGAAAGTCAACGATCCCTTATTAAGTGCCCACTGTATGTCAGGAACGATGCTAAGCTGTAGTTACAAAGAAAGGCAGAAACAGAAAACAGATCCTCTTCTCAAGGAGCTCACATTCTAATTGGGGAAACAATGTACAAATGGGATAGACAGAATAAATTGGAGAGAATCTTATTGAGAAAGCATTCTCTCAGTCAAGATCAACCCTGTGCTCTGTAGCCTATAATCTTAATTAAAATAATAGGTAAATAATGTTTATAACAAATGTCATTGCCATTTTGAAGATGAAGAAATAGGCACAAAGCAGTTAAGTGACTTGCCCAAGTTCACATGGATAGTAAGTGGCAGAGCTGGAAATCAACCTAAGCCTCTTGATGTTGGAAGCCAGTGCTCTCTCTCACATCATCTTGCTTATAAAATTGGGACCTGCCCCCTACCTACTTGACTTTGTTTTTGTAATGATCACCTGAGATACTGGATGTGGAAATGTATAAAAAATAAAGTACACTATGGAAATATAAAGTGTTGATATTAAAGAATTAGAAAGTGAAGTGGGCTGCCCAAGAATGGTTTTCATGGTTTCATAGAGTAAGAATTTAAGAGTGTCCTTAAAGATCACTTAGCTTGCCCCATCATATTACAGATGAGATAACTGGAGGTCTTCAAGTGGACTGTATAATCCACTTGCTGAGGATATTGTAGAGGAGATTCCTGCTCAAGTATAGGTTAGGCTAGATGCTGTTTGACATCCCATCCAACTGTGGAGTTCTAGGATTGTATAATTTTTGAACGCATATGATGGGACAAGAACAACCCAAAGCAACATATGGAATACAATGTGGTCTGCTTATAAGTAATGAAGGAACCCAATAGAAGAGTTAGATAATGCTTTTTTTTTTTTAAGAAGAGGAGTGTTTTGCAACAGCTTTTAAAAATAGTAATGAACATTGATTAGCCTGGAGAAGAGCAGAAGGCCTTCTGGGAAAGAGGACATGCTGAGACACAGAGGAGAAAGAATAGGAGTAAACCTCAAGGTCCTTTTCTGCCTCTTTTCTTATGCCCTTTCTTTGGGCTCTGGTGTAGCATAAGAGAAAAAGAATACTGGGTGTGTATTCTCTCTTACCTTCAAGAAGTTTTCTTAATGTCTAACTTGACTCTTTTGCTGTATGTAAAACCACTTCCTCTAGTTCTGAGGAGTTGTGGACAATCAACCACCTGGTTTTGTCTTACAAAGGATTTAGAGATTCAAAATTTTAGCATCATAGGATTTAATATTGAAAGGGTAGTTAGGAAGGCCAATCCCCTTGTTTTTATAGTTGAGGAAATGGAGATGCAGAGAGGTTATAGGAATTACTCCAGTTTACAATGAGTGGTAGACCAAGAATTTTAATCCAGATGCTTGATCCCAAATCTAATGTTCTTTCCACTATACCACTTACTTTCTAACAATGAATGTTGGTAGAGAAACCCTTTCTGCCATTAGGACTGGCAGTTATCTCTTCCACTTATCTTTTTCTTCCCTCCCTCCTCATTTCTACCTTCTCTTTCTTTGTTACCCTTCTGAATCTTTGCTGTTGTCCCAGTGGCTGAAACTTCAGAATTGTTGGAGCTCTGAATTTCAAAGGCTAAGTTTCTTGTGGTAAGGAAATGTTCTTAAAAAGCAAAAGAAAAACTTTAAAAATTGTTTTTTAAACTTGCTAGTGCCCTAACCTTTTAAAATGCACTTGTCTTTTGTCTCCTGAGAGCTAATGGGAGTTGTTAACTATCACAGAGAAGAAAATATGCCCTTTAAATCTTGCAAATTTCTTGTGTTACATCTACTTAGGGTAAATGCTAAACCTTTCACCCTAGAAATATGAAAATGACATATTTAGAAAACATGAGTGATAACCATAAAAAGTAGGAGAAAGAGTCTGATTAACATTTCTTTCTTGGAGGAAAAAAAGAGTATATAATTGAAAGTCATTCTGCCATGTTTAGCAGCCTGGGTTAGCCTTAGAGAAAAAATTCTGTTTCTGAAATCCTTGGTTTCCTTGTTTATGAAAAATGATGATTTCATCTTTGTGTCAAGACCTGCTAAGGCTGCCTCTTTCCATAAGGAAGAGAAATTTGTATTAACTTTCTCTAATCATTTTAAAATATCAGTATCTGTCATCACTTCGATAATTCAGTTTATTTATATGATTATTTTCTCGGGATATTCCCTTAAAAGCATCAATTTTTATGCCATATGCCTGGAAGATGAACTGATTTAAAGCTCTTCTTCCTTTCTTTCCCTATATGCATCACTCCAGTACTAAAAGAGACTAAAGACTATGTGTAAAAAGATCAGTACCTTTCCTGCCATTTAACCTTATTCTACCATCTTACCACTGATGATTTCTGGCTTTATTATCACTACAAAAGCATCCAAAATGAAGAGAATTCCTCATCAGAGAATGAAGTTCTGGTCTTCTCCCTTTTTTAATTTGCTCAAGATGTCTTTTCTCCTATACTGACCACTGAATTATGAGTATGCACAGATGAAGTACATTATTACAGTCGACTGTGAGAGGAGGAAATTTCTGGTACCTTCTGCACCAGTTAGTTGCACAATATTTCATGGGTTCATTCCTCTAGATTTTGTCCCTTACTGTAAAGGTTTTTCTTGCTCTCCTACTTCCACTGTTCAGTTCCAGGTCAAGTTCCTTATAACAATTCTCCTAGATAAATCTCCTAAAAAGTCATTTCCTTTCCTAGTAGCCAAGAAGCTTCTAGTGAAAATCATCCTGATATTTTTATGTGTCCTTGTTTCTTCCTTCCTAAACTGAATTTCCACAGTGGTCTTCCCATGTACAGTATCTTCCTTCACCATGTCCTCTATTCCATTACTCAAGTAATCTTCCTAGTGAACCACTATTACTATAGTCCTTCAGGTAGCCCCCCCCCCCCCACCTTGGGCTATTTCTGATGAACTCGGTGTAAAATACTTGTGCAGTAGATACTAAAAGTCAATGTTCCTTTAAGAACTAACCACGCCTTACTCCCTAATCCTACCCTGAATCACCTAGTCATCACATTTGGCATGTTATACCGTAGAATATAATATATAAACTTTATTTGTGTACCCCTCTAAGGTTGCAGGTTCCCTAAGAACACTTGCCTGCTGAAAAGCCTAATAAATCTTTATCACCTTGACCTCTACAATGCTTGAGTCCTCGAATTTTTTTCCAGATGGCCCACGCAGGGAATTCCAGTCTTGGGGTTCCTCTATCATTCCTCTTATCTTTCCTGTATTTACCTCTCCAACCCTTCCCATTGCATCCTAGGCCATCTCCAGTCATCCTGATGAATATCATGCCACTGGACCCAGATGGCTCAGGAGAAGAAGGTGAGGTTGGTGACCTTGCACAGCCCTCCCTCACTTAAATCAAAGTCAGTTAGTTGTAAGTCATGTCATCACGTTGATATCATGGTCCTCTTCGAGAAAGGAAGGATAAACATAACAGCCTCTTTACTCAGAAACCTTCAATGGCTTCTCATTTCCTAATGAAGTAAAAACTTCCAACTCAGGCTTTCAAGGTCTGCCACAATCTGGCTCCAATCTTCCTGCCTGGCTTTATTTCTTACTACTCTTTTTCATGTATTCTACATTTCACCCTAACTAGATTATTCTTCATCTCTTATTTTATTCTGTTTTTTTCCTATCTCTGTGCCTATGCTCATGTCATACTGTGTAACTGTAATGACTTCCCTGCCCCACCCCCACTGTTCCACTTCTTGATGTCCCTTTCTTCAAGGACCAGCTAATATGCCACTTTTTTCCTTACCTGTCTCCCTCTCTCCTCACTTTCCCCTTGTGAAAGGGATCTTTCCCCTCATCCAATTTCTCATAGCACTTTCTCTCAACCTTTTCTTTGTCCTTGCTCACTCTACCATATGTTGAAGTCTTATATACTTATCACTCACCCACTAAGATCATAAGACCGCAGAATCATAGATAGAGAACCAGAAGGGCACTTTCAAATCATTTAGTCCCACTCTCTCCTTTTAAAGATGAGGAAGAAACTAAGGGTCAGAAATGTTGAGTTGCTTGTCCAAGGTTCCACAAGTAGCAAGTGGCAAAACCCAGGTTGGAATGCAGGTTTTTTGACTCAGGTCCTTGACAACAAGGCCAGTATGGTAGCTATCTTTATGTCCCCAAAGCTACCATAGTGTTTTGCGTATAATAAATTGCTCAATCAATTATGGTTTGGATAAGATAGCCACAGAGATCCCCCCTAACTCTAAAATCCAGTCGTTTTGAAATACTGAATTGAAACAATTCAACTTTCTTTTTGATCTCCTTCCCCATCAACTCAGTGGGTATCCTATTCCTCTTATAGGAAATTCTGTTTTTTACTGCTTCCTTTCTCTAGCCTTTGGCACAGAAACAGTGTTTCTCAAACTTCTTTGCCTCAGAATCCCTTTACACTCTTAACAGTTATTGAGAACCTCAAAGAGCTTTTGTTTACGTGGGACATTTGTGTACATGTATATGAATGTATCAGTATTTACCATCCTAGAAATTAAAACATCTTGGTATTATTATGAAAATAGTTTTGACCTTCTGGACCCCCTGAAAGGACCTTCTTTCTTTTCTTGAAAAGTGCTCTTTAACATTTCTCATTTGTGGCACCATCTGCCCAGCTGGCCTATGAGAGTCTTCTCCCTTTTACAGCCTGGATGTCATCTCCAGTTATACTCTCTCTATTTAGGTATTAATAATCCATATTTGCATGTTAAAAACAACCTCTATTGACTTCGAGGAAACATTTAAATACTTATCACTTTGAATTTATTATTTTATATATTATGTTGTGTGAAGTTGTTGTGCAGATCACATAAAACAATATTTGTTAGCAAAGTATATGGAACACAGTAAGCACTATATAGGCACTTTGTAAATGCTTACCAGGAGTTGGGAACCAGTGGCCTTGGGACTACGTATAGCCTTCTAAGCCCTCAGGTGCAACGTTTTGACTGAGTTCAAATTTTACAGAACAAATCATTTTATTAAGGGAATTTGTTCGGTGAAATTTGAATTCAGTCAGAGGGCTACACTTGAAGATCTAGAGGGTCACATATGGACTGGAGGCCACAGGTTTTCCACCACTGACTACTTAGTCCTTTCTCTTTCCATTATGTTATTTAGCACTGATATTTCTGGCACCTTCAGCTTTCATCAGGGGATGAGGGAAAGGGAGGGAGAATGAGTGACAACAATTCATAATCATGATAAAGAGAAGCATTTTACCAATAAGCAATGAACATAGACATGTTCTGTAGTAGTATTCTTTCACCAATAACATTGTACTGATTACGTTGTGCTCCCGATTCTGTGGGCCTCCTCGGTGAGAACCACAATCATTCAAAGTACATTAATACAGCCAAACCACACTAGAAATACAAAATGGATTTTTAAAATGTTTATTGCCTATAGGCAGACTATCAGTATATATGTAGACATATGTGTTTATATATACTATATTTGTAATGTATAGGTGCTACAATTAGATCATGAACTGAACCCAGAATAAAATGGAGGAGATCAGGCTGGATCATATTTGGAAAACTGTGCAGCATTTTCCCTTTTGCTTTCCTTTTTAAAGCAATGTGTATAAGAAGAAAAGTCAAGTGATATGAATCCTCTTTTTGTATTCTGTTGTATTTATGGAAATGCTTTTTTTTTAACGTTAAAGTTCAAAATAAAGAATTTTGTTTAAAAACACAGAAAACATTAATCTCTAGCAAATAGCATGTGTAAGAGGAATGATTACAAGAACTTCCCTTCCGCCCACAAAACCGGGCATGCTCTCTAGCATCTCTACTGCAGTGACTGACACAGGAACACTTGATCTGTGCCCTGGTCCCCTGTCACTGAGAGGTTGTGTCAAAGATGGTTGGTGACAGAGTCAGGAGGAACACCCCTTCACCCAAACACAGACACACACACACACACACACACGCACACACACACACACACACACACACGCACACACACACAACTTGGTAGTTAATAAAAGGATGGAAATGACTCCTTCCTTATCAGCCAGCATCTACAAACATCTGGCAGTAAGAACAAGTGTTTGCTAAGTGAGTCTAAGTCCCTGGCCACCTATTTTCTGCTTTTATTTTTCTTCCATGATCACAGGCCAGTGACTGGCAGTCATGAGAAGTACACATTTGCAGCACTAGCAATAACTTCATAGGTTTAGAAAGATCAGGAGTTCTGTATTTGGCTGCCATCTGCTTAGAGAAAGATGATTTCTACAACTGTATTTCTGAAAGAAGAGGTCCATCAACATGATAGGTCATCCTGGAACTTGAAGGACTTAAAGAATCATGCCTTGCTTGCCAGGCAACCTAGACTTTTCTAGGTACTCACCCAGTCCAAATCTGGGAGGAATGCAGAACATCAGCTGCAACTTTTTTTTTTTAAGTCTAACAAAATCATACTTGTAGTAGAGTGTAATGAGTCTTATGAGTTAGTGTTTTCTGTATGCATTAACCCACATACGTGAGTCTTTTGCCTCAATTGTTTTCTGGAGTGGAGATATGTGTGTATAAATATAAATAAATACATACATGTATATATACACACACATACCTATACCTGATATCACCTCAGTAGCCATATTTCACATTGAAAACCTTTGCTAAGGCAGGAGTCATACCCAAGATTTGTTTTGAAGAGTTCCCTGAAGTTCTTTTCTGGGGTAGATGTGTAATGAGCCAGAACAATGGTGTCAAACTCAAATAGAAACAAGGTCACAAGTTATACACAAGAACCCTCACAGTTGCACGTTGACTTCTAATGATATGTTATCTATGTTTTATTGTGTTTTTATTAAATATTTCCTAATTATATTTTAATCTAGCTTCACAGCCTCAACCCTTTACTTCTGATCAGTCTCCTTCAGGACTAACCCGGTCTATGTGAGCTAAGAGTCAGAGCCCCTTATGGGAGGAGATTCCCCCAGGACCATGGACCATAAGTGATATTGTTTTCATTTTACATAGGAGGAAACTGAGCTCAGAAAAGTAGTTAAGGTCTCATTTATGATCATACAACTATTAAGTGACAGAATCAATGTCAGTCACTCAGTATTAAGCAACCACTAGGTGCCAAGCACTGTTAAACATTAAGGATACAAAGAAAGATAATACGATCCCTGCTGTCAGTTCTAATATAGGAACAACATGCAAACAACAATGTACAAATAAGCTATATGCCAGATTAATTGGAAATAATCAACAAAAGGGAGGCACTAGAATCAAGAAAGATCGAGAATAGCTTCCTGTAGAAGGTGGAATTTTAGCTGGGACTTGAATGAAGTAAAGGAGGTCAGGGGGTAGATAGGGGGGATAGCATTCAAGACATGGAGGAAGAGTAAATGAAAATGCCTGGAATTGGGAGACAGATTAGCAAGAAGGCCAGTGTCATTGGATCAAAAAGTATTAGTGGGGGAAGAGAGTAATGAATAAGGAGACCGGAAAGATACAGACTTTGAAGGCCAAACAGATTTTATAATTGATCCTGGAGGGAGCCCCTGGAGTTTATTGAGTAGAGAGGATAACAGTACACTTCCTACTATACCATGCTACCCTCACTTCAGACTACACTTACTCCCTAGCTCTCTTGTTGATTTTGTGCAATTCTTGCTAAGCTACTTAAAACTCTCTCCAACTTTTCCCATTTGTATAATAAAGATATTAATAGTTGGAGAAGTGGCTTGAAGCTTTGGGATGAAAAGCAGTATCCTAGGACACAATGTTTTTTAAGAGTATATAGATCCTACTTTTTAATCCCATAATCCTCCACTTTTATCAGCTCAGTTAACAGCTCTGGCAGCAAAGAAAGGATTAGGATTTGAGGTAGTGAGGAATAATACACAGCAAGCACACACACAGTGGTTTTATATAAGCCTCCTCAACAAAGAAGAACATGAAATGGTCGAGGACCAAAGGTTCTTGAGAAGAACAAAACATGAGCAAAGGAACAGTTTCTATCTAGTAATTTTCAAACTTTCCTAGCAGTGTCTTGCAGTCAGGAGTAGAAACATGTACACCTTAAACAATGAGTATAATTAATGTAGGGTAAACCTAAACCCTGGTCCTGGCACACAGTAGGATCTTGGTAAATATTTGTTAAATGAATGAATTGATAAACAATTGGTCATAAATAATGACTGTATCTTTTTAAAGTAGCTAGAACATTAAAAACAGATTTGTTTTGGGAGTCTCACTTTGCAAATTATTCTCTCAAATGGTAGTAATTTTACATAGTAGAATATCAATGAATCACCTGGCTCAGACACTTAGGCTGCGGTGGCCTGGCTAATAACATAATAATTTTTTTAAAATCCCTCGATTTATAGCAATCGATTCTAGCCCATTTTTCTGAGTACTGTGTATTCGTGATTCAGTTATGCCAAGCTTCTGGGCATTGGAGTTCCACACAGGAGTATATGTCAAGTGAGTACAAAAGCCTTGGGTGACTAAATTCTATGGCCCAATGAACTGATGAAAGCATTAGAATTAGATGTCCACTTCATTTTGCTGGAATCAGTTAAGAAAAAGACATTTAAGTATCTGAGAAACACAATTTAACCCTTCTTTTATGACAAAAAAGTTGTTAGAGTAAGAGTTTTTAATGTTTTTGTTTCTTTGTTACCTGTTGTTACATCGTATGGTCAATTGGTCAAACATAATTTAAAAAAAAAAAAAAAGGAAAAAAGAAAGAAAAAAAGCCTAAGTTTCAGGCTCCTTCCTCACTTAACTTCCCCAAGTTTTCCAGGCATAGGTTGTACCCCAAATGCTAAGGTTTGGTCCTTCTGTCTTACGAGAATTGGGAGAGGGAATGTATACTGTGATCCCTTGAATGAATGAAAAATTTATTAAACAGCATTTCTTAGATATTTATTATGTGCTAAGTTCTGGGGACCCAAATAGAAAAAGAAATCAGTCCCTACTCTCAAGGAGCTCACAGCCTGATTGAGGAACACAACAAATGTAGGAAGCCTGTAGATTTCAAGGGGCAGCTATAGGATGAATGGCAAAGCCAAGAAATTAAGATGCATTGGAGGGTCTGCCCTACAGAAGCCCACCACCACTGGTAGGGGAAGAATGGGCCTGAAGGTCAGTGTGGAGAAGGGGTTTTGGCTTCCTGTCAGCTGAGGTGAGGAGTGTGAGGGAGGTTCAGTGTCTGACCAAGAGGATACAAAAAAGAAGGGAAGCACATGAGCACAAAGACTGGAGGTGTTGGGACAGAGAAAGGGAAGATGGTCTTGCTTGTCACTGGCTTTAACATGGGCCTCCAAACCCTATAAAAATTCAACTCTCAAACTGCATATACTTCTGACTAAGAATTGCATCAACCTCTTACATATAAATAATACATTTTATTGTTTGATGTTGGAAAAGCCCTGTGGATGAAAAATGACTAGGGGGATTGGGCTATACCTATAAACATGGTAATCTGAGGACAATGTGAACGGACATGTAAATAGATTGGTGGGTGGTCTTGGGGAAGTCAAGTTAGAGAAGCACTGAAGGAATTCAAAGACATTAGGGGGGCGGGTGGTCCATAAGGTAAAGAAAAGAAAGGAACTTGAGTTAGCCAACTTGAGTTGATCAAAAAGGGAAAAAAATAAGAGGATAGATGTAAGGAAAATGTAGAGGGTTGAAAGGGGAGGTTGTGAAGGAGGACTAATGGAAAGAATGTATTATATAGCTTTTGAGGGACACTTTTGAGAGATAGTCATGGAGATAAAACCAGTGTGGGAGGAGGTGTGTGTGTGGGGGGGGGGGTGAGAGACAGAGACAGATTGGGAAAAAGTTAAAATTGGATTAGAGGCATGGAATTGTTTGTCCTTCATTTCTGAAGAGGATTGGTAACATCATGGAATGATGTCTTGACTTGTGCATGAATTGAACTTAAGTGAGGCAGTTATGCAAAGTCATCAGCTTTATTCTCTTCCAGAGTCATAGATGTTCAATGCAAAGACAAAAGTCAAGATTACTGGATATGGCCTGGGATGCAGTGGATGGATGACTTTGGCATCTTTGATTTTGACCAAGCTGTAAGTGCTCCCTAGCACCTGCTTCAGTCACTTTCATGGCCATTGGAACAAATTCTTCTCATCTGCCCATTCCACTGGGGAAAGTCTTCACATGTTTGGGGTAGACATCCCTCTAATTCCTTGACAGATTTGAGGCCTGTCAGTTTCCCTCAACCTGATTTAGCTCAAATTTAGGGATGGTTTGCTGGAGTGTAGCCTCTAGGAATGCTGCAGGTTTTTGGAGCCACAGGTGAGAGTTGGGTGACAGGTGGACATCAAAGGTAGATAAGCAGCCCTGAAAAGAGCTTGGCAAGCCCTCACACCAGAGGTGCTAGTCCTCCCTGACAACCCCATACATCCTTCACATGGGATAACATAGAAAGAATGTAATGAAAGGAAGAAGTGCTATAATATAGGAGAAAGAGGTGAGACTCTGAAGATGGAGGATCTGAGTGTTAATACTGCTTTAGGCATTTATCATGATATGATTATAGCTCATGGAAAAATTCTATGCTATTGCCATACAGTTTGACTTTATTATGCCAAAGTGCTTTGAAGACTGTTTAAATTAAAAGAGGAAATTGCCATTTTTGAATAATTCTTATAAAGAGAAAACTAATTCATTTATGACAAAAATTTCCTCCTAAAATATTTATATTTTGTGGATATTTTAAAAACTGACTAAACAAAATAAATCAATGCAAGATCCTCAAAATTTAAACTCTAATTCTGAAAGATAAAGGTCCTGAATTCATGAAAAAGTTAGAGCTATGTATAATACATTTATAAAAGTATATTTTTGATACATTTACCAATTTGAAATATAACTGCCTTACTAATGAAATAGAAGAAAGTTAAGAACTGCTTTTTTATTACCTGACTACTTTACAGAAGCAATTCTTACTCCTTTAAGGAAATAGCATTTCTAAACATGAATAGGCAAGAAAACTATTTGTTTTGGACTAATATGATACATTTGGTTTTATTCCATATGAACAAGAGTAGTTGACACATGATAATATGTTGGCAAAAACTTGAACACTTATGCTTCAGCTATGGATGAATAAACATTTCTTTGCTTTATCAAAGTTTTACAAATTTTGATGACATTCATCTTATTTGTATGAAATGGGGTTTTCTGTTGTAGTTGTTATAAAGATAAAATATTGACTTCAAAGATTGAAGAATTATGAGTAGCAGTGTAATCAGTGAGACCACATTTTGAGAAATTTTGCATCTAAAAATAAACCTTCCCATTACATTAAGGATACTATGAGTTACTATTTTATAAATTAAAATGGAAAAATTATGAAGCATTTTATCAGTCAATAAATATCTATGTTATTGTTTTTACTGTATTTTTTTGGCTGTTACAAAATTGAAATAAATTATTAACTTCACTTGAATAAAATGAGCTAAGAAAATTGTTTGTATAATTTATTTCATATAAAAAAGAGCTTGGAAACCACTATCTTAGAGGAAGCTATGTAGTTTAGCAAGTGTTATCTTCAATTTTTTTTGTTGTTGTTGTAGACCCTGGCCACCTTTACTTAGCCATCTACCCAGCTAGCTAAAGAAGCCCTTACTCATTTAAAAAGTCTTTCTTTTAAATTCCTTTTCCCCTACTGGTTCTCAGGGTGTCTTAGTCCAAACTTTTATTTAAGTTTTGGTCCAAAATCCTTTTAATTTCTACCCTACCTCTGGATCATTAGCTTAAGTTCCTTTCAGATCATTTTGCAGACTTGCAAAGGAAGTAGGAAAGATTCTTTTCCACCTCTAATACCCCAATTACCATTCAGAACTACTCAAAAACAAGGCTGAAAAAAGAATGGGTGGAGCTGGTGATCTGGCCCCTACTTTCCCAAAGCAACGAAAGTCATTCCATTTCCTACAAATTCTAAATGTGAGAGCCTTGTCCAGTGACCACTAAATGGTCATGACTCCTATAGGAACAGAATCATTTCAATCTTGACATTCTTGATAACTAAGTCAGAAGAAAATGGGAAGTTGCAGCAAAATGGAAAGATGGCTTATAGCTAATAGAGGCAAAAAAAAAAGTCTGAAGAGTGGTTTCATCATGATTTGAGGTGACAAAAACCATCCTTTTATTATACACTGGGTCATCTCATGATAGGCATTTATAAAAAGGCTACCATGAAGATAATTGCTGCTTTATACACCAACATTTATTGAAGAGAATGAGGTAAAGAAGTTATGAGAAACTTGATAAATTTCCCTGATTAAGTCAACACATACTTTAATACCTAAGAACCTCAATGCAAAGGTGCACATAAGGGAGGTTAATGAAGAATACTTTGAAAAAAGTTGTGGTATGAAATGAAAGAAGCCATAGATTTGTAGATTATACAAAACTTTGTATCTTAACCTGAAAAATTTCTTTTTCAAATAAGCATTTATCATTTATCATTCTGTTTTTTCAATCCCAGAGTCATCTTATGTAACAAATAGCATTTTTTCTTCTAAATTAATTTAATTTTAGTTTCCAACATTCACTTGCATGAGCTTTTGATTTCCGAAATTTTCTCTGACTCCCTCTCCTACACCTTCCCCAAGACAGTGTGCAATCTGATAAAGGCTCTACCCATATATTTCCATTAAACATTTTCACATTAGTCATGTTGTAAAAAAGAATTAGAATGAATGGAAGAAACCACGAGAAAGAAAAAACTAAATGACAAAAAAAGAGTAAACAATATGCTTCAAGCTGCATTCAGACTCCACAGTTTCTTCTCTGGATATACACAGCATTCACCATCCCGAGTTCCTGGAGTTGTCCTAGATCCTTGAATTGCCAAGACTATCAAAACTAGTCATTCCATGATGTGGCCATTGCTGTGTACAGTGTTCTCTTGTTCCTGCTCATTTTACTCAACATCAGTTCATATAAGTCTTTCCAAATTTTTCTGAAGTCCTCCTGCTCATATCTTATAGCATAATAGCATTCTATTACATTCATATACCACAACTTGTTCAGCCATTCCCCAATTGATGGGTTTTCCCTCAATTTCCAATTCTTGGCTGCTTCTCCAGAGTCATCTGAATCCAGTGACCAGATATTCATCAGGATGCCTGGAGATGACCAAGTTGGAGTTAAGTGACTTGCCCAAGGTCACACAGCTAGTGAGTATCAAGTGTCTGAGATGAGATTTGAACTCAGGTCCTCCTGACTCCTGCACTGATGTTCTATCCACTGCACCACCTAGCTGCCCCTCCTAGAAGTGGTATTGCTGGATCAAAGGGTATTTTTTTATATTTTTATAGCCCTTTGGGCATAGTTCCAGATTGCTCTTCAGAATGGTTGGATCAGTTCACAATTCCATCAACAATGCCTTGCATTCCAATTTTCCTGCATCTTCTCCAGTAACAAATAGTATTTTTTTAAGACCAAAAAAAAAAAAAAGGAAGAGAAAAAATAATCAGTACAACTGATCGGTACATTGAAAAAGTCTGAAAACCTATTGAATGTGTAACACCTGTGGGTCTTCTACCTCCACCAAGGAGTGGGTTTGGCGGATGTCCTCACATATCTATAAATTTAAGTCTTGTCTGAACTTTATAATTTTATTACATTCACTTTTTATTTTTGTGTGTGGTTTTTTTCACTCACACTGTTGTAATTATTGTGTATATTGTTTTCTTTACTCTGCATCAACTCATAGATCTTTCCATGCTTCTTTGTATTCATTGCACACATAGTTTCTTAAAACATATATATAATCCATTACATTCACATACCACAATTTATTTAGCCTTTCTCTAGTTGATGGACTTTGTTTTCACTTCTTTGCTATCCCAAAAAGTGCTGCTATAAATATTTTGATATATATGGAATTTTCTTATGAAAACCTTTTTCAAGAAGTTAATTTCAGAGGGAGAAAACACAGCTTTAAAAGTAACATTAGATTTATTATTTTTTTTTAAAATAAGCTGTTTCTAATAGATGTTCTCAATTTCACTTATAAAACCTTTCTTCTGTTCTATTTTGTACATAAAAAAATATTGTCTTGACCTTCTCTGTCCCCTCCCTCTCTGTGTATATTAAGTTCAGAATAAAAAATAAAGTTAGAAAAAAAAAAAAAGCAGGTCAAGAGGCATTGTGCCCAAAATAACAGCACAAAAATGAAATTGTCTAAGTTTTAATATATAGGCAGGAAATGACTAGATACTGAATTAGGAATCATTTCTGCATCAGCTATCTCTATAGAGTCACCTATCAACTTATTAGAGTAAAAAGCAGTGTTAATTTCAAACTAGGAGAAAGAATAAAAAGTTTTGATGGCACACAGTTGAGGCAACTTCATAAACAATTTTCCATAATTTTAAACAATTGACACCAAATTGGGGGGGTGAGGCGGGGTAATTGACAAAAGAACAGATACCTACACTGGTCATCTCAAGGAAGTTTTGCTAAATTAAATCAAATGCTACAATGAGGAAATCAAAACAGCCTTTTGTAACAGAAAATACTCAATCTCTTTGCCAAGAGATACATGACAGGTAAGAGCACCACGAGTTAAAGCGAGAAACTCATTTATAAAATCTTGTGGTGGAGAATGGGAAGATAATGGTCAGTATTAACTCATACAACAGAAAGAAACAGTAGCAAGAAAGACAAGCTTTCAGAAAGCTTCCTGACCTAATTCAAAGTAATTCAGCAAGCATTGTTAAAGAATTTGAAAGGCAAAGCCCTATGCTAAATGCTAGGGATACAAATACAAAACCAAAACGTCTTTGAGGGTGAAAGTGGAAGGACTAGAAATGAAAAAGAAAATATAAAAATCTCTAAAACAAAGTGTTTTCCCTTATCTATAATAACCAATGTTTTAGGACTCTAACCCCAGTCCCCATCGTGATTACAAGAAGAGGCATCAAAGAAAATAAAAGATAAAAAAGTAGATTAGACCAAGTATAGATTAGGGGAGCTTGGTATTGGAAGAGATCTAATTTTGATTTTGTTAAGGGATTAATTCTCAAGTTATTGATAACAAGTCATGGAAATTGTTACCAAGAAAATATAGTTACGAGCCTATATATGTCTAGGTTCTCATCCACACAAAATCATTACGAGAATAATCATTCGCACACTGAGGGCTTCCTTAAGAAAGAGACAGGCAGGCTTTCATGAATTATATCCTGCAGAAGACCATATCACACGTCGGATAGGGAGGTACAGATAACGTAAGGTCTCTCTAGATTATTTGTACATTATGGAAAAAGCATTTGTTTTGGCAGAGCAATTATTGTGCACCTTTCAAGATCTCCTATAATCAAGTGACATATAGTCAAGATCCTTAGAAATAGGAGCAATAGGGGGTAGAGCCAAGATGGCAGACTAAAAGCAGGGACTTGCTTGATCTCTTCCCCCAAACCACTGCAAATACATGTAAAAAATGACTCTAAACAAATTCTAGAGCTGCAGAACCCACAAAGTGATGGAGTGAGGCAAATCTTCAGCCCAGGACAGCCTAGAAGGTCAACAGGAAGCATCTGTAGCACTGGGTTAGGAGCAAAGCTGAGCATAGTCGGATGTGGGCCACACCAGTATAGATGGACCTGAGCAGGCCCCAGGGGACTGAATCACTGGCAGCTGTGACATTTTCCAAACTTTTCAACCCACAAATGCCAAAGATAGCATAGAAGATCAGTGGGAAAACTGTCAGACTTGAGTGGAGAAGGGGTGTAGTCTGCTGAAGTCCAGCCCCGGGGCAGAGGAGGTGGCCCCAGAGCTGGGGGTAGGGCACAAACAGTGGGGGATGGGGGAATCAGGCAGCTGATATAAAACCCCTGAAGCTTGGGACAGTATACCCACCCCTACTCCCAACCCCACTGGAAGCAGAGGCCTACCTTGACAAAGAGTTAGAAAGTCAAATATTTAGCTGGGAAGATGAACAAACAGAAGGGAAAAAAAGGAAAAACAGAGGAAAAAAGTCAGACAATAGAATCTTACTTCGGTGACAAAAAAGGTCAAAACATACAACCAAAAGACAACAAAGTCAAAGCTCCTATATCCAAGAAAAATATGAATAGGTCACAGGCCATGGGAGAGTTCAAAAAGGATTTTGAAAGTCAAGAAAGAGAAGTACAGGAAAAATTGGGAAGAGAAATAAGAAATAAAAGAAAATCATGAAAAACAAGTCAACAGCTTGCTAAAAGGGAGTAAAAAAATACTGAAGAAAATAATATTTTAAAAAATAGAGTAACCTAAATGGCAAAAGAAGTCCAAAAAGCCCAGTGGGAGAAGAATGCCTTAAAAAGCAGGATTAGTCAAATGGAAAAGGAGGTCCAAAAGATCACTGAAGAAAACAATTCTTTCAAAATTAAAATGGAGCAAATGAAAGTTAATGACTTCTTGAGAAATCAAGAAATTATAAAACAAAACTGAAAAAATGAAAAAATAGAAGACAATGTGAAATATCTCACTGGAAAAACCACTGACCTGGTGTAATGTTAATGTAAAGTTAAAGATCTTTGCCTTCCATTAATAGGTCTCATGTGGAACCCATTACCAAAATTTGATTAGGAGAGATTTGTAGGAAAGTCCACACCTTTTGTTAAGTTCTAATGAGGCACTTATTGTCAAGGGTTCTATATTTATTATATTGTTTTGGGACTTACTAATTGGAAGTGTTTGGCCAAACAAGACTCTGGGTCTTTGCTAAGGAGCCCCCCATCTTTGAAAACCCAGATTTTGGTGCTTCTCTCTCTGGTAGTTATGGTCAGACAGTTGGATCTGTCTGTTGATCTTGTGATATATATGTATTACTTATAGTCAGACATTTGGAAGCCCCATCTGTTGGTCTTTATTTCTATGTTTGTATTTTCTCTGTTGATGAATGTAATTAAAGAAGATTGTTGACCCCCTAAAAGTTACTTTCCTTTTAGAAAAACAGATCTAAGAACCTGTGCAGCAGGCCCTCTTGTGTATGTGGGGGTGCTTACTGCTACACTTGGAAAATAGATCCAGGAGAAATAATTATTGGTCTACCTGAAAGTCATGATCAAAAAAAAGAGCCTAGATGTCATCTTTTAGGAATTATCAAGGAAAACTGCCCTGATGTTTTAGACTCAAAGGGTAAAATAGAAATTGAAAGAATCCACTGACCACCTCTGGAAAGATATCCTAAAAGGAAAACTTCTAAGAATATTGTAACCAAATTCCAGAGTTCCCAAGTCAAGGAGAAAATAATGCAAGCAGCCCAAAAGAAACAATTCAAATATTGTGGAAATACAATCAAGATAACACAAGATCTAGCAGCTTCTAAATTAAAGGATGGAAGGGCTTGGAATATGATATTCCGGAGGTCAGAGGAGCTAGGATTGAAACCAAGAATCAACTACCCAGCAAAACTGAGTATTACATTCTGGGAGGGTGGAATGGAACTTCAATGAAATAGAGAACTTTCAAGCATTCTTAATGGAAAGACCAGAACTGAGTAGAAAATTTGACTTTCAGACACAAGAATCAAGAGAAGCATAAAGAGGTGAACAGGAAAGAGAAATCATAAGACACTTGTTAAAAGTTGAACTGTTTACATTCCTACATGGAAAGATGATATTTGTAACTAATGAGACCTTGCTTAGTATTTAGGTAGTGGGAGGAAAAATAGATAGACAGACAGACAGATAGATGGATAGCACAGGGTGACTTGAACGTGAAGGGATGATACCTAATAAATTATCTCACATAGAAGAGTCAAGAAAAAGGTCACACAAATGAGAGGAAGAGGGAGGAGGTAGGAGGGAATGAGTAAACCTTACTTTCATTGGATTTTGCTTAAGGAGGGAATAACATACACACTCAGCTGGTTATCTTACACTACAGGAAAGTAAGGGGAAAAGGGATAAAGGTGGATGGATGATAGAAGGGAGTGCAAATTGGGGAAGGGGGAGTTTTGAAAGGGGACAGGGTCAGAGTTGAAAATAGAATTAGTAGGGGGCAGAATAGGATGGAGGGAGATATAGTTAGTATTTCACAACACGACCATTATAGAAGTGTTTTGCATAATTACACACATATAATAGAGATATAAATCCTCTGAATTGTTTGCCTTCTCAATGAGGGTGTGTGGGGAAGGAAGAAGGAAGAGAATTTGGAACTCAAAGTTTTAAAAACAAATATTAAAAATTGTTTTTACATGTAACTAGGAAATAAGATATTTCTTATTTATTTCTTATAGGCAATGGAGTATAGAAATCTATCTTGCCCTGTAAGAAAGTAAGGGGGAAAGGGATGGGAGGAGATGAAAAGGAGGGCGGTTTGGGGAAAGGGGTAATCAGAATGCATGACATATGGGGTGGGGAGGGGAGGGGAGAGATGAGGAGAAAATTTGGAACTCAAAATCTTGTGTAAATGTTTAAAACTAAAAATAAATTAAAATTTAAAAAGGAAATAAAAAGAAATATCAGCAATAACTCATCTATTGTTGAAGGGAGAGAGAGATGGGAGAGCTGGTTCAAAATGTGAATGAATTCACTTAGACCTTCTCTGTAACCATAGGGAGCTTTATTGATGCAAAAGCAGAGGACCTAAGATTTAGCAAGGAGCCAAACAAAGGCAATGATATAGGTAAAGGACTATGAATGACACAAGATAAGGAAATCCCATTTCTGAGGATAAGAGGTGGGGATAGGGAATTTTATGTTCCCCCCAGGATGTGGGGTAGGAACAGGGAATCTTATAGTCCAGGATAAGAGGAAGTTTTGTGCTAAGGGGAGACTTTAGGGCACCAAGGTCTTCACAAAAATCAGTCAATATTATTTTTAACTCTTGGGGCACTGTTTTTATCCACATCATTTCCCTACTCAGTCACTAGGTAGGAGAATTCTTTCAGGAAAAAGGGGCAAAGGTCATTGTCTTCAGTAGTTGCTTCCTGCTGAACAGGAGCTAAGAGTCCAAGAAGGGAGAGAAACCATGACCCCCCCAGGAGGAGGGGGGGGTGGATATCAGGCTGGAGTGGATGTATTACATTCAAGAGGCTGCCTGTAATAATATCCTTTGAGTGCTAAAAGGAAAAATTTCATGCAGGATCTTCAGAAAACATAGGGGGAGAGTCATAGGGAATAAGCTAGTGTCCTGGACCTGATGGTGACACACCCAGCAATCAAGTACTCCGACTGGCCCCACAGAGTCCCTGTTTGAATTAGTCCTGAGGAAGCAGGCCTAACCCTTGGCATAGGATGGAAATTGGGAGTCAAGTGGGCTAGGAACGGAATTGGTTCAAAGTGGGGCCCAGAATGCAAGTCTGCAAGGTGAGGGGCTTCAATGTGTAAGTCGTCTTTGATCACTTTTCTGGCTGTCTCACATCTCACATCCTATCTCCTGCTTGCATCTCTGCCTCAGTACTGCTGTCTGCTTCACCATCCACCCAAATGCTTTTGGGAAAGGGAGAAAGGTACTGTCATTGTCCTCAGTCGGGGAGGGCAGGAGAGTAAAATGAGGCTAAAGCAGCATTCAGGGAATGAGGAGAGTGCAGAACAGGTATCCTTGTTGCATGACCTTCTGTAGGTGGACAGCATAGTCTAGGAGACACAAATCTGACAAACAAGTTCAATATACAGGCCCCAAATAGAAGGACCATTAAAAGTGATGTCGGAAAAGAGGAAAAACAAAGAAAGAAACCAAGAGCCCCATGATATTACTATTTACTTTTGACATACAGGATTTTCTAATCTTGTTATTTTCTCAAAAGTTTCCACTCTGATTCCAATTCCTTTTGGAGGATCAGATGCTATTGAAGATCCAACTCTATATGTGTAAATATAAGTAACTCTTTGCAGGTAGAAGCTTTCTACCCTTCTACCCTTGAGTTTAATAGTTATTCAGATGAATTTACTTATAAGAGACTGACTTTAACTCCAGTTATCATAGAAGACTTGGGAGGATCCGTAAGTAATTAATTCAAAAAGAGTGCATATCAATAAGCTGCTTATAATAAAACATGTTTGTACCACAGAACACACAATATAAGCAGGTATTACTTCCACAATAGTAACAAACTTTGAATGAAGTTGACTTTTCCATTAATACATAAATATTCCACGTTACCTCCCTCTAAGTAAATTGCACTGAAATCCTTTTCCTCAGACTGAAGATGTTTCTGATCTAGGTTCAGTAATTACTAGGATAACAGCCGGGCCCCTCAATCAGTTGTACCAATGCTCAATTGTTAAGGACCTTATTTCATACAGACATATATCTACTAACAGGCAGATGACTAGACCAAATTCCTATTTACTAAGTTGTTTAAGGATATAAAAAGGAATATAATCTTAGACTGAATAGCCCAGATCTTAAAAAACACACACTTTAATGTAGTAGCACAGATGTATCCCAGCCTTAGTCTATGAGATAATGATTCAACATTGTGTTTGTATCTTCGTTTCACAAACTTCTTTTCCCTTTGTCTAATTATTTCCATATCATTCAGAAAGACCGTTCTATTGCAGGGATTTAATTTTTCACATGGCTATGAAGGAGTACTAATTTACCCAACTGGGGTACAGAATAAATACCCATTTAGACTGACCACTTGCTTTGATTATAGAAATTTGTCATAAAAAGGAAAAGCAAGTAGACTACTCTACATGAGTAGACAAAACAGCACAGTTTTGCAAACATGTAGTATCAATTCCACCTCATAGCCAGACTCAGGAAAAATCGGGTGGGAAACATTCCTTTTCAAAGGAATGTAATAGGGAAACTGAGCCAGGAGGATCCCATCCTAGGCAGAGGCTAGAACTGTCCTCTCAGCTGTTCCACCTGTAATGGTCTCTGAGAAGGTTGTGGCATTTCTGTCACATGGTGGATTACTGACTATTGATTATTGATGGATTTTTATGATCCATCAGATAACTTAAAACATAGCTCATTATAGTCTGAAAAGCTTTTACCTCAAATGGCAAGTTTCCCTAATCAAAAATTGACCAGAACTCACATCTCAAATTTTAAATTAGTCCTGGTGCAAAAGCCACTTATTAGAGATCCTATCTATATGTTTTCAAATTTTCACCAAAACAAGTTCCTTCTTTAGGAACTCCATGAATCAAACAAGTTCGTTAGAGCTGCTGGGGCTGTACTTTTTCCTTTCCACATATATGCACACAGTGTACCAGCTTTAGGTTTTAACATCAAAACTGTAACTGGCAAACTTAAAATTTTCATAAGTGAGAACCAAATTGTTTTAACTGTAAACAGAAACAATAAACTTCAGATGACATCAGTTGCATTTCCAGATCATATAAAAATTATAAGGATGGGCTATTTTACCAAGTGCAGACTTACCCTTCCAGATAGGGCTTTGGAAGGTGTACTCAGGTCCATGGCCTCCAACCGCTGGACCCAGAGCCTTCAGTCTTGGCTGGAGAGGAGCTGTCGTTCCTTGTCTCTTTTACCTTTGAGACTTAGCAGACTAGAAAATGAATATCCCTCAGGGAGGGACAGAGAGAAAGCTTACATCTAGGCAATAAACCAGGAGCACAGGCCCACAGGGCAAAGAGACCCTGAAACCGGGGTGCAGGGACCCCTAATGAAAACCAAGTGCAGAGGCCCACCTCCCCACCTCCCCCAATGTCCCAAGGGGACAGGAAGGAACAATACAGGGTAAAAAGTTTGCCCAAGCAGAGCAAGGTGCCTTTTCTTTAAGTTTTAGAGACCAAATTTCCTGCTAAGCTTGTTTTGTTTAGAAACCCCCCTTCACAAATTACTTTTCTAGATTACATTGAAGTCAGGCTGTGTTACAATGGAACACTAGTCACTTTTCCTTAAGTTCTTCTCCCCAATTCCTCTTCCAGCAGTCTCCAAGCAGCCTCTCACCACTTTTCCCAGCATCCCAGGAAGAGGGGAGAAAAAAAAGTGATTGACCCAGCACAAGGGCATCCCCTTATATGAGGGTCCACAGTCCTACTGACGGCCCAGAAATCAGCGGAGCTACAGACATGGCTGGCACTATCTGGGCACTCCAGGGGTCTTACTGCTAGGGAGACAGTAGAAACAGAAGTTCTGGGGAAGAGGACAAAGAAAAGGGCGCTTACCTCTTATACCAGTGGCTAGGAGAAGATCATCAGAGTCCAATTGTTATTTGGACTCCTGGATTTCAGCACCATTATGAACAGAGATGGGAGAGCTGGTTCAAAATGTGAATGAATTCACTTAGACCTTCTCTGCAGCCATTGGGAGCTTTGTTGATGCAAAAGCAGAGGGCCTAAGATTTAGCAAAGAGCTACACAAAGGCAATGATATAGGGAAAGGATCAGACATATAGGATGATTTTAACGTTTCCTTGTGGGTGATGGAGATCTAGGGTAAGTCTTGCAAGATATAGGCACAGGGTGAGTACATGGGGCTAGCCCCCAGCCCTCGATTGGACACTTACCCTATCCTGGGTCTTTAGACATCTCCGGTATACCAACCCCTCCTCCACAAAGGGGAAATGACTACACAGAACACCGGAGGTGACCAGTGCACTTCACTTTATTGCTTACATCACTCCTCTGATCTCTCCCCAACAGCTCCTTATATCCCCAGCCAGAGCCCCTCCCATGTTCCTCTCTGAAGGCGGAGCTAGCTCCCAGAGCTTGGCCCCTAACAGGTGAGGACTATGAATGACACAAGATAAGGAAATCCCATTCCCCAGGATGAGGGGTGGCAACAGGGAATCTTATGGTAAGGGTATAAGAGGAAGTTTTGGGCTAAGGGAAGACTTTAGGGCACCAAGGTCTTCACAAAGTCAATAATATTATTTTTAACTCTTAGGGCACTGTTTCTATCCACATCACTATGACCCTCTAATTATTAATATTAAGTGAAGCATAAAAAAGCTAAGTTGTTAGTCATTATTAGGGAGTGTGTCCATTGTGTCCAGGTGCTCCTGCTTTTAGTTGACATCTTGCTAATTGCTTCAAACAGCAGAATATTTTAGACCCTCCTAGGTAAGCTCCATAAGTACTCAAGGGTTAAGTTGAACCTTCCACTCAGATAAAAAACCAAACCCAAGTAAATGAAAGAATGACCTATCCTCAAGGCTCTGATATGCAGTTTTTTTGAACCATCTATTCAAGAAAAAAAAAAGTGGATGAAAGAATAGCTGTTGTCAAGTCTATTTCTGCCTTCGTAGAGGATAGAAACGGAACTTTTTGGCTCTTTTCACTCTTTTCAGATCTGCAGCCCTGTCTTGTTTCAACTCCAGGGAATGAAGTGCTGGCTTCCCCCTACCCTTTCTTGACTTTCTTTGTGTGTTATCTTCCCTCCTCAGTAGACTTTAAGGTTGTTGAAGTCAAGGACTGTCTTTTTATTAATTGTATCCCAGTATTTAGTACCATGCCTGGCACATAGTAGGCACTATCACTATCTATCACGTTGGATTGGAATCTTAGACAGATTCTGTATGTAACAATCTAGGCCAAGCACTGAATAAGGAGAGGTAATTGGATTGCCTTAGGGAAGTTGCACAATGCTTTTAATGACCTCCAGCTTCTCTGTGAAACAATGAACAATCTTTTTATTTTTATTTTACAAGTTTTCTTGATGCTTTCAGTCTTTTATGTTATAGTCATTTCCCAATATATTCACTCCTGCTTTGAACTCTTCCTTATAACAAAGGAAAACAATTAAGCAAAACTGACCCACAAATGACCCAAATCCTACAGGGTATGTATGCGATGTTCCATACTCATAACCTTCCTTGACGCAGAGGTCAGAAATGTGCTTTAGTCGCTGTTCTCTGGGATCATATTTGGTTTTTGAAATCCTAAGTTTGGCTTTCTTTTAGTGTTGTTTTCATTTATATGGCTGTTGTCACTGGACATATGGTTCTGTTTTCTATGATTTATGTCAGTTCACACAAATCTTTTTGTGTTTCTCTAAATCATATTTGATTCAAGTATATACAAGATTCTTTCAAAGAAATAATAGCAAGAACTCCTCTATGACCCTCTGATTATTTATCAAGTGAAGCATAAAACAGGTGGTCAGATGATCTGCCATTATCAGGTAGTGTGCCCAATACAGAGTCTAGGTGCTCCCACTTTTAACTGACATCTTGCTAATTGCTTCAAACTCCCGAACATGTTAAAGCTTCCTAGGTAAGCTCCATAGATACTCAAGAGTTCAGCTGAACTATCCACCTAGGAAAAAACAAGTACATGAAAAAATATTTTATTACAGTAGAATATTCTGTGACATTCATATATTGAAATGTGTTTAGTCATCCTCCAAATGATGGATATCTACTTTGTTTCTAGCAATTTTCTACTACAAAAAGTTAGGCCCATCATTTTGACAACAACATTCTCCCAGTCATACTGTATGGCTATGAGTCATGAAATTCCATAACCCTCACAGTGAAAGTTGTAAGTTACCTGATGGGCAATGGTGAGGTATGTGGTGAGAAAGAATAGGCTGTAATATATTACTAAGGGAAAATTGCTATGAAGGACATCTACAGAGAGATGCATGACTGGAAATGAAGGTGAGTTGGTCATGTATCAAAAATGAAGATAGCTGGCATCCTTCATTAGCATCCACAAAATGATTGTAAAGTGTTTTAGAGGAAAACCTTCATTGTAAAGGACCCATTGTGAAGAATTTAAAAGAAGACCAAGGTAAGAGTTATACCAGATGAGAAGGCATGGCCAGATTGCCTGATTACAATATGGACTATTAAACTCCCATTTAGCTGAGATCATATACCTACCCAAGAATCTCAGTTAAAGTTTATAAAGTACTTTATGTAGGTTATTTCATTTGATCTATAAAGTAACTCTGTGGAGTAATTACTGCAGGAATTATTGTCCCCATATTACTAATGAAGAAAATAAACCTCAGAAAGGTTAAATCACTCAATAAGCATTTGTCAAGAGCTTGCTATGTGCTAAGCATTGATATACCCATGATCATACAGCTAGTAAGGATCAGAGATAGTATTTGGACCCAGGAATTCCTGATTCCAAATCTTGTAGTTAGCCCAGTCTTCCAAGCTACCTTTTAAAATAGTCTGTCACAGAAAACAGTCCTGAAAGGGACTAAAGGTAGTGACCTTTTTATGGAGGGAGAAAGAGGAGAGGAATGAATATATTGGATGCCGTGGTTGATAAGAGGCCAAGAAGACAAAATTAATTATTGTCTTATTGCATGAAGCTATCAGGGGCTATTCAAGCATGTAGAATTGTATGCCCTTTTACTAAATTGTACTATGTAGACTGCTACGCTTTTTAAATGTTTGTGTCTGCTTGTTATAGAGTTGCTTCTCAGTCATAGGGCTTTTGGCCCTCACCTCCTGCTGGTGGCAATGTACCTGATTCCGGCAGCTTCTTTTCCCTTTTTGCTTTGCTGCTTTTAATCTGCTTTGGGTAAATAAACAGATAACTGTTAGAGTTAAGTTTGAAGCAAGGGCAAATTAACTTTTACATGAAAGTCTAAGGGCTCTCTCATGGGGAAAATACATGAGCTTTATAGTATTAGCAATCTTTGACATTTTTGCTTCCTGTGTCTTGTTAGATACTAAAGGTTGATGACATTTGGATATAGCCTAGACATAATAATTTATTATATTATTTGGCAACACACCTGCACATATAGAACACACATGAGAATTAGAAGAAAGTAAACTGCATCTGAGTAGCCTCAATTTTGCTAATCATTTTCCCAATTAATCTGTTTTGCTACCAAGATAAGCAAAATCTGCTAATTTTACTCAAACTTAGAAAAGAATGTATAATTACCTTTGAATAATGGATAGTGACTGGACTTGCAATTTTGTTGATGAAGAGACTACACTCTTACCTGTGTAGGTCAGCACCTTCTGGAGAACTTAGAGAATTAGAGAAACACTGAGAGGTTAAATGGCCCAGGATCACACAGCCAGTAAGGGGCAGAGACAGACCTTGAAGCGTTATTGTCTGACCAGCTCTCCAAACATTATACTACCTCTCAGCTTCTGCTTATCTCTCATGTAAATCTATTAACTGAACTTGTCTTATGTATTTCATTACATTTTTAAAATTAACTTCCAAGGATTACTTTTTCCTAAAGACCATCTAGACAGAAAAAGGAAACAGATATGAGTTTAGAAAATAAAACTGGCACAGTATATAGTAAGTAATCAGAGACTTCAATTATCTGGACATCTGTTAAGGAAAGGAAACAAGCATTTATGTAGCACCTGCTACGAGCCACGCCACACATTGTGCCAAGCAGTTTTTATGAATGCCGTCTCACTCGATCCTCACAACAATCCCGGAAGTTAAATGCTGTTATTACCCTTATTTTATAGCTGATGAAACTAAAGCAAACAGAGGTTACATAGTGACTTACTTAGGATCACACAGCTAATAAATGTTTGAGGGTAAATTTGAATTCAGGTCTTGCTGACTTATAGGACAAATATTGCCTCCAGCTCTCCTGCCAAAAGCACAACTAATTATTCCTTGACTTGTTTTTTTTAATAATTTTGTCCTTCAAAAGGTAGAGTAGCAGTTCTTAAAACATAGTCTGAGGACTCCTACGGGTCTCAGAGATGCTGTCAGGAGGTCCACAAGGTCAAAATCATTTTTACAATTAAACTAAATCAATAGATATTACTCATATAAAAACTCTTTTGGACACCTGTAATAATTTTTAAAGGGTTCTAAGACAAAATGTTTGAGAACCACTGAGGTTTTATAACTAACAAGAGAAATTCTATTTAGATTTAGTTCTTATTAACAGGGAGGGACCAGTTGCTGGAGTGGAAATGATGGGAACATTATAAGAAAAAGATCAATTCCTTCAAGAGTTTGTGATAGAAAAGAGGAAAGCCAAAATATAATTGTTCTGTCATACACTTTAGATTTCAGAAGAACAGATTTTAAAGCATTCAGAAGTAGGTAAAAATCTTTTGGGCTACAATTCTGTAGGGAAAATTAGTCTAGGAGAGAAGGAAGATCTGAAGAATGAAATTCTAGACACAAAGAGAAATAAATATTTGGGGGAATAAAAGGGGCATTGAACAAAGTCATCAACCTCATCCTCTCTTCTAGTTATTGAAATTCCAGTTGAAAAAGGCAAGATGACTTGGTTGTGGCCCAGAATGAAGTGGATGACCTTGGTATCTTTAATGTCTGACAAGTCTAATTTGATATCCATATCAACCGACCCAGATGAACTATAATCTTTAGCTTCTAAAAGATGTGACTGATACAATTGCCAAGTCAATGTCAATAATATTTGATAAATTGAAAATGGGAGATATGTTGTAAGATAGAATGGCAAATGTTATCCCAATTTTTACAAAACGAGATTTGTGATTGATTTGATTTCTATTTGTAAAGTATATTGAAGCCAAGGTCTAGTCTGTTAGGTAGAGAAGTATCTTAAAAAGTTGACTAGTCTTCTGAATAAGGCACTAATGGCCTCATATTAGGTTGTTTAGGAAACTGCCCCAACTTGACCTGTTATTTCACAATGTAAAGTCATTCTCATATATTTCATTTATCACAAATTTGGTTTATTAGTTTTATCTCCCTAAGTAACTTATTTACCATAGGAAAATCTCCAAATATAGCTGCCTTGTTTCTTATAATTCTCATCTTTTGCTACTTTATCTAATAGTGTTCAGGGAGAATGAGCACCTCTGGCATGAGGGCCTGCCAAGACTTTTCCAGGGCTACTCATTTACCTTTGGTGTCCATGTGACTTACCCAACTCTCACCTGTGACTCCAAGAAGCCATAGGGTGACCAGCAGTCACACCCATCCCTACACAAGGGCTAAACCAGATTGAGGGTAACTGACAGGCTTCAAACCTGATGAGTTAGGGGGATGTCTATTCCAAGCATGTGAAGACTTTCCCTTGTGGATGAAAACAATTTGTTTCAATGGCCATGAAGGTTGCTTATTTACTGTTATCCTGCCTGGACCATCCCCAGTCATCTTGACTTCTGTCTTGCCACTGGACTTCTATGACTCAGAAAGAGAGTTAGGCTGATGACTTTGTGCAACTCTGCTTTATTTAAATCCAATTCCTGCACAAGTCATGATCCATGTCGTCATTGATCCTCTTCAAAAATGAAGCACAAACAATTGCTTAGTGATGTCAAATGTTTATAGCTGTTCATGGATATTGGTAAAGGTCCTTTATATTTTTTTTTGTTTTAGCTGATTTTTTTCCTTATTAAATTTAGGAATATTATTTAAGTTCCAGAAAAGATATTGTCGTGGGTGGATAACTGAATCTCTTATGCAAACCAATTTATTTTTAAAAAATAACTTTCTGCATCACATATCTAATTAGATACATTTGATACGCAGACACACATGATTTAGATTTGTATTCTTGTTCATCTTACTGATTTAGATTTGAGGAGATCACATTGCCAAAGAAAAGTAGACTGAGGCAATTTCCAAGCAGTAGGAACTTGGTCTACTAGTGTTTCTTGAAAAAAGAGAGTACCAAGTCCCATTAACAAGGTCCATTTACAATAACTCCACATCCTTGATTATGGTAAATACAAAGAAACAACTTTCCCACCTTCCACCCTCCCCAAGAGCATCTCTTATGGGGCCTACCTAGCTGGGAGGTGCTTAAAATATACTGAAGTTGATTTAGATAATTTGCTTTGAGTACAAACTTATGAGTCCAATGTTCTTTTCCTTGTATGTGAATGGCTTTATTTTTCGCCTGATAATATATTCAAATGTATAATAACATAGTTGATTATGCCACATTTGGAACCTGGCAAAGAAAGCTTGACAATACTATTAGGATGAAATGCTATATAAAGGTTCATTGGATCAATTTTATTAACTGAAAAATAAGGGAAAGGGCAAAGATTTACTCAAGTTGTGTTTTGTCAGGTAGAAGAAAACTATTAGATACAATTAGTATGCATACCAGGGCTGTATCTTGGCATGATCATAGTACTGAGCATTCCTGGTATTGAAAGGTTAAAGCACTTAAAGATATTTTAAATTTAGCACTCCAGGGCTCAGGAGAAATCCTTTTAAAAATCCTCCAAAACCTTTGGGTTAGTGACTCTCCTTGACCATATGGGTCCTTTAAAAACCTATTTCCAATTCCCACCAATAACCTTTCAATTTAATTTACCTATATTTATTTAAACACAGCGCTGTGCACCAGTACGGCATTGGAAGAGATAAAATTTAAGTAGGAAATGTATGCCTCAACGGAGTCTGTAGTTTTGTAGGAGTGCAAGAACCAAACAAAAATCTCCATAATACACCATATTACACAAACACATTAATGAAATGCAAAATTAAAAGTCATGTAGTTTACAAGGGTTGCTACAATCCTCCATGGAGGTGTTGATATTTTAGTTGGAATTTAAAGGACAGACAAGTAATTCCAATAAAAGAAGGGCCTTCCAGACTTTCCCCAGGCATAAATAAGAAAAGGTAGGAAGACTAGAACAAGTCTTCAGGAATTTTAGAGAAATCCATTTCACTCTGGAAATGCATGCATAAATACATACTTGGTAGATGAGACAAAATAAATCAAGAACAAGGAAATTTATCTAGAATCTTTATGAACCCTTGGAATAGAGATGTCTGAAAATTTACATAGGTGTTTCTGTGAATGAACATGATACAGTAAAATGTATACATATAGAATAGGCTCATACGTCATCACACTTCAAGTGTACTCATTCAGGGTAGCAATATAAGGCCCAACAGTTACTAATCATTACAACTGTTTATTCCACACAACAGTTTAAGCAATGAAACCACTCACTCTAGAATATGAAGTATTTGTGGGTTTTTTTGGGGGGGGATTACCATATTTTAAACAAAGGAAACATTTTTACCAACTTTTCTCCACCCCCAACAAAGCACTAAAACATTTATAATTCTAGTTCTGAGAAACTATTACAGTAACACTGAGCAAGGAACAGCAAATGTACAGCAAACTTTGTAAAGCTACCACCATTCATTTAAAAACTAAGGTTCTTCAACAGGAAGAGTGTAGCCACTATTTGACCTTCCATATTTAGACAAAAAGAAACTACCACCCACACAGCTTGCCTCCCCACAGCCCCTCTTTAGCCCCAGAAGCAGGACACATTCCTCCTATTGTAGTCTAATAAAACTAGAGGTTACCATGTAATTACCATTATTTCCTTCTAAGCTACTTTGTCATTCTAAGATTGAAGATCTCATGCTTTTGGAGTTCCTTATGATTCCGACTTTTTTTTAGAGGAGTAATCAAGGTGATTATTTAAGGTTCTATTATTCACTTAGAGATGACTTTTCCATCTCGTTTCTCTCCTGCATTTCCGGTTGCTAGTCGCATCTCCACCAAGAGGTAAGGGAATAAAGTACAACTCATTCTATTAAGCAGCTTGTTCACAGGTCTGTGGTGGAGGGAGATGACAAGCCAAGGTTAAAAAGGCTTTCTTTATCCACCGTGGGTCTCCATTAATACAAACAAGGGTGAGTCGGTATGTAAATAAGTGACATCATCTAGGTGGCAGGCTCGTTACTCTACTCCGTAATTACCTGCGATCTTAAAGGGAGGAAATCACACTGAATTATCCCTTCCGCATGGGTATGCACAAGAGGCACACATGTGGGACGACGCTCATAAACCTGTGTTTACAGTTTTCATGCGTGCCGAGATAAGTAAAAAATGATTTAAAACCAACCTACAGTAACCCCCTGGGGATCGGTAGTCAAGCTTTACGATCCTTTCAGATGTCACTTCCGATCAAGTTAACCCGAAGACAGTTCAAGTTTGGCCTGCTCCCCCGGCAGGTACATTCACTCCCCTGTGCTGCCTTCTCCGAGCCTCTCTCCGCATCCTTCCCTCCCCGAGGATGCGCCGCTGTGGGGACAAGGATAGCACCGGGAGCCCCGGCCGGCCGGGAACACCTCCCCTCACCCCCACCCCATTTCCTCTGGAACGTCGCCTGTCCCAAGTCTAGTCTTCTCCCCGACGCAGCCAAGCCTCCCAGGGCCGCCGAGGTTCTGCTGCGAAGGCTCGGGTACCCCGCCCCCCCCCATCTCTCCCTCCTTCCTTCAACCTGCTCCAGGCTTAGGCTCCTCCTCAGCCCGGCGCGGGGAGCCCCACACAAACAAGCCGGGAGGCGGTGCAGCCGGGATGACTCTTCCGAAAAGGACTCCCCCCGCCTCCCCCCAAATCTCTCCACCTCTTGAGGGTGTTTCCCCTTCCGAGGAAGGGAAAGGGGTGTGTGTGTTTGGGGGGCGGGCGAGGAGGAGCGGGGGGGGGGTGGTTTGCAGACTCCGTGGGGGTCAGTGACGAGAAGGGGGTGGGGAGTTGTCGGCAGCGCCGAGGGGGGCGAGGACACCCGTGAGTGGAGGGGAGAGAGTGAGAGACACCCCTTTCTTGCCTCCACGCCAGCAGCCCCGAGGTCCCGAGCAGGCGGCGGCGTCCCCTCGAAAACAACCCCAACAACAACCTCCTTTTCCGACACGAGTGACGAGGCCGAGGCGCAGCCCACAGTCTCCCCCGCCCCACTTTCTTCTCTCCTCCCCCAGACGTTTCTTCCCACAGCGCAGCCCTGTTTATTCAGGAGGGCGTCCGACGGCGACCCGAGCAGGGGCTCCGGGGGTGGCGGCGACAAGAGGCGAGGGAAGCTGCGCCGAGCGCGCGGGGTGAAATGGCGGTTGGCTTCGGGGTGTGCGGCCTCAACCGGCGTTCTCCTCGTCCCCCATCCCCCCCATCCCCGTCCCTGCTCCCCCGCCTTCCTTCCCTCCCTCCTCCTTGAGCTCGGGCTGGGCGGGGGTGTCTCAGTTACACGCAGCTGGCAAGCGGCGGCGACGGCACAGGTGCGGGGCGGTGGCGCCCTTCACCCCTCGCTCGCTCCAGCCACACTCAACCCGCAGCCATTTTGGAGCAAGCAAAGACAAAGAGCGAACCACCGCCTGTCGCCGCCGCCGCCCCACACCAACTCCTCCACCCCGCCCCATCTCTTCTCCCTCCCCCGCCCGGTCCGGCTGCGGCGCTCCCGCTCCAACCCCTCCGCAGCCAAGCCCCGGGGCCGCCTTCACCGCTCCCCGGGCATCGAGCTACCGCCGCCGCCAGCGGCGAAGCCTCCGCATCCGCCCCTCCCCCCAGCCACCACCATAGCCGAGGTCGTCGCCGCCTCCCTCCCCACCCACCCTCCACACTCTTTCCCCTCCCCCCGCCCTTCGGTCTCCCGACTGCTTCCCCTCTCCACTCTTCAATAACGCTCGCAGCCATTTGCCGTCGCTTTTAAGCGCGCCGGGCAGCCAATCAGGACGGGCTGGAATCCCGGGGCCGCGGTGACGCGCCGCCGTGGCGCGCTTGCGCGGCGGGCGCGGAGGAACCTCCCCGCCTCCCTCCTCCCTGGCGGCCCTCCTCCCCTCCCCGTCCCCGGCTCCCCTCCCCCTCCCCCCTCCCTTCCCCACACAGCCCTCCTCCTCACCCAGTCGCTATTAGCCAAAGCGGCGGAGTAAAAAAAGATGGCGGCGGGTTCGGATCTGCTGGATGAGGTTTTCTTCAACAGCGAGGTGGACGAGAAAGTGGTGAGCGACATGGTGGGCTCTCTGGAGTCCCAGCTGGCGGCCAGCACGGCCCATCACCACCATCACCCTCACAGGACGCCCGAGATCCGGGCCGGAGGCGCCGGGGGGCTGGGGAACCATGTTGTGAGCGGCAGCCCTGGAGGAGCCGGAGTAGTAGGAGCCGCCGCCGCCGCCGCCGGTGCTAATGTCCAGACGGAGAGCAGCAAAATGGGACTGGCCCAGGAGATCACAAAAGCAGGTAGAGCGGCGGCGGCGGGGGGCGGCGGGGGCGGCGGGTCCGGGCCGGGGGAGAGGGAGCCGACAGGGAGTGAGAGAGGGGAGTCAGGGCCGATCCCCCTCAGCCCCGCCGATCCCCCTCCCCAGAGGGGGGCCTGACACCCTCCCGGGGGCACCCGGCGTGAAGGGGCTGCCCGGGCCCGGGGGAGCCCCGGACCCTCCGTGGGCGGGTGCATGGGGGATAGGGAGGCAGAGGGGCAAGGGATGGGGGGTCCAAGACCCCTCCCTGGCTACAGCGAGGGGACCCTGGTGGGGTAGAGGGAAGGAAAAGGGGACCCCCCTTCCCCAGGGTGGTCCAGTCATCCCAGGGGGAGGACAGGGATGGGGTCTGGAGGAGCTGACATCCCGAGCACAAGGGTCTGACACCTCAGGTGTGGGGGGTATCAGTAACTGGGGGACAGGGAGAGCGCTCAGTTCCGAGGGGGACCCCTCCAGAACTGATGTTTTGCTACCTCGATTTTTCCCACTCCCCAATTTCTGTCTCCCGTTAATATCTTAACACATCTTGGCTGAAGTAATGCCCCCCAGACCTCCTCCCCCTCCCCCCCTTTTTTATTTTATTCTCTCCTTGTTGTTGTTGTTGCAGGGGCCGGAGGAGTGCAAGGGGGTGTTATTAATCACAACACGACCAGGTCCCAGGGTTCAGCTCTGCTGGATGGAACCTCCTCATCCACCTCCACCAGCAGCAGCAGCAGCACCAGCACGAGCAGCTCCACAGCAGGCTCCGAAGCTGCTGCTGCTGCTCCAGGGGCTGCTGCCATCAGTCAGGGCAAATCGGTGGTCATCAGCAGCACCATGGCAACCGCCTTGTCCTCCAGAAACGGCAAGATCGGTACCACCGCCACGGTGCAAACTTTGAATGGGAGTAACGTCGTGATGAACTCGCACCATTCAGGAAGTGCTGTTGCCTTTGCTGGGACTCCGGCTGCTGCTGCTGCTGCTGCTGCTGCACCTGCTGTCACCCTAGTCAACAACGGACCAGGATCTGTGGTGTTGCCGCTGGGGAAGGGAAATGCTGTCAATGCTGTTTTGCCTTCAGCTTCTTCTAACACTGTCATCCAGACTTCTTCTTTCCTCAGCACTGCTGTGTCCTCCTCTTCCTCACCCACCGTTATCTCCTCCTCCAGCATTGGAAGTGCGGGACCTACCGTGGCACTAGTGAGGCCACCAATTCACACAGCAGGACCTGCTGCGGCTTCTGTTGCTGCAGCTACCCAGAACGGGAGCAGTACTGTGATCAATTCAACTATCAGTGTGGGGAGTTTGCCTGCTACTGCTGCTGCTTCTGTAGCTACCGTGGGTTCTGGAGTTTCCCTTCAGGCATCCCTTGTGAACAGCCAACCTGGCTCCAACATGCCAGCCACAGCCACCACGCAAGTCATCAAATCAGAGTCCCCTAAAACTATAGTGCAGGCAGTGCCTCAGCAGCAAACATTGACAACCAGTGGCCAGTCCACCACAGGGGGTAACATGATCATTGGGCAAACTATGCAAGGTGGCATCCCCAATCCTAGCGGAATACCACCTCCTCCTCCAGCTCCTGGGACCCCTACGGGGATGGCTAAAGGCACTGCCAACACAGTGGCACAAAGTCTGCCAAGGACTCCAACAGCTACTACAGGTGGTATCCGAGCAACATTGACTCCTACAGTTTTAGCACCCCGTCTGCCTCAGCCACCTCAGAATCCTACAAATATTCAAAATTTTCAGCTACCCCCAGGTAAGAAAAGCATTGAAGTATTTATTGTGGTGAAAGGCAAATGATCCAGATACTTTAGTTATAAGTCATAGGAAGTTCTTGTTCTCATTTAAAATGGTAAGGTCATTTACCTTTTTTGCCAGTTTTATGAGAAGTGTGTTATGCTGGTTCATGTGACTGGGACATGCTAAGTAGACCTGCTTTACAGACTTTTCTACTGCTTAAATCTTTGTATTTGCATTTTAAGTCTGTGTTCAGATCTTTCTACCCATAACGTCATGGTGTTCTGCTGATGCATATTTCTATTTAATCTTCTTCGTTGTATCTTTGAATTTTAAAGTAATTTTGTGATTGTATGAATAAATCAAACATGCTGCTTAACCTCTGTCCCTGTATGCCCCTGCTGCCATAGAAAGCAGACTACTTGCTCTACAGCAGCAGGTATGTCACAGGAGAAAAATTACTTCACTATGCAAATGTACATTAAAATAATCTTGGATTTCAATTTAAAAAAAAAATTAGAGTTCTAGATATAGCCTTGCACATTAGTAGTTTCTGCAGTCAGGTATAACGTGTCTTTACCTCACCACATACAATTTTTGTATTTGTCTTCAACTGTTAGAGGAGTTCCTCAGATAGGGGAGTATATGGACCTGGTTTCCAAAGGTGACAGAAAGACAGAATGACACATTACACTCCCTGTTTTCAGGGCTGCTTAATTAAGTCTTCGAAAGCTTCTACTCTTTTCAGGGTATACTTTAAAAAAGTATTTAGATATCAGAACTGTATTACAGTTTTTAAGTGAACATAAAAATGAGTCTACAAGGATCACATCATTCAGGGCAAACATTCTAATTCTAAATTGTACTCAAGTATTTTTTCAGTATTCTCAGTATTCTTAATATTTTTCAGTGCATTATTGTTACTGCACAAAAAACACCTAATTAAATTTCACTGTTACTGCCTAATGAAATCAATGGTTTGCATATGCCATTCATTTTAGTGGGTCTTAGGGTAGTAAAAGTAATATATTATGAAACTATTATCTAGGACATTTATAGAATGATATTTTTATTTCAGAAATACTTTAATATTTGTAGTAGTTTTATGAGTGTCTTTCTGTCTGTCAGTTATGCAGTATTATTTTATGGTTCTTAAAGTCAGACAGAAAAACACTGGGAATAGTATATAACATTCTGACATTTTTTTCAGAATCCTTAGGCATACAAAAGACCTCACCTGAAATATTTCCTGTTTTTGATTTTGCCTAGAGGTAGTATTTTTAATCTCGTATGGTTATTTTATGAGTTAAAAACATTTTCCCTTAAATCTAATCCCTTAGTATGTAGTAATTGTATGTGTAGTAGTAGTAGTAGTAAAATCAGTCATGAAAACTTGGTACTTCACATGTCCCATAGTATTTTCTAAAAATAATGAGAGGCTGCTTCAAAACAATTTCTGTATCAATGAACTGAAAGGTTTCCCTGTCTAATCATTTTGAGGTTAAGAACCAATGATTTTTAAAACTTCAGACAGGGGTCTTTTTTTATTGGTGAAATCCTGGGGGTAGTTCCAAAGCCACTTAAAAAAAAAACAACAAACTTTTTTTTCTTTCTTTGAACTTAGCTTTGGCATAATAAAAAACCCCAAAGAAAGGGTATTGACATTTTGTGCTGGTGATTACAGTAGGCATCTGGGGGTATTCCAGAGTAATTAGCCTTAGTTTTTCTCCCTACTCATCTAATAGCAAGTATATTTTTGTTTAATTTTAATCTGTGGAACATAACGTAGTTTGTAAAGTTTGCCATAACCTTTTATGTATACCCATTTTCCTAAAAGATTGCCATACAAAAGACCTGCCTGTTGAAGTACTTTTCCCATATCAGTAAGGTCTATCCCTGTGGTTTGTAGTTTAGTGCTTTAATTAAAATTGTTATTGTCATTGTTTGAGCAAGAAGGTGCTTCAGATGACTGTAAGATATCTCACCAGTCTTAAAGTGGTTTAATTGAGGTCCTCTTATTAAGAAACTCTTAGTTACTGATATCAGTCAGGATACAGTTTTCTTCTCAATATGTCACATTCCTCAAGTAAGATTTTTTTTTAAAGGAAAAACTAATATAGGTTATACTTAGAAATACCACTGATTATAGACTATGTTCTGTTTTTATCTAATCTTAAGTTTTTTGGGGAAAAGTAGCCCTATCTTCTGACAATATGATATACTAGTTTTTAATTGATATTATTAAGCAGTTGAATCAACACCTTGGAAATATGGAACTAATTGGATCACTTTTAGTGAGAACTTCCTCTTTCATTCCTGAGTGTATTGCTGTTGGGAAGGGAAAAGTGATTAGAGGAGGGCTTGCCCTTCTATTATTCTTTTACTAATGGTTTTGAGCGAGATGTTTATAATTCAGTTTCATTTGTAAACCAGATCTCTCTGGTGCAGATTTGACAGCCAGATAACACTATTTGTTAAATTCTGGGAAAAAGTGTGAATTTTTTTTATTCTTATGGTTTTTGCACTATTCCTAATTTTTTTGCACCAGAGAAAAGCCTTAGGTCTGATGTGTGAGTCACAAAACACTGGGAGCATGGCTCTAAGGCAGCATATATCATTTTATTGATATTTATCTTAGTTATCTTAGGTATATTGTCATATATCTATCAAAATGTTCACATTTTAGAACTATGATTCCCACTATTCATTTTTCAATGAAGTAATAGATTTCCAAAGGCCCAGTATGAACTTTGTGAAGTTAACCTTTTTTTTTTTTTTTTGGTATTCAAGGAAGTAAAGCAGTTAAACTACTATTCTTTTTCTTCTAAAATAACATTTGACCTACCTTAAGCAGTGCATTTTAGTTTGATACATCAAAATTACATATTTTTGAAAATACTACCTAATACTCTGTGAGGAAGTTTCCAGAAAATATCCTTTAGAATGCTTATGAATTGGCATCATTTCCTCAAATTGAATTTTATACTTTTTAATGTGAATTAATGATTTATTTTGTAATATTTTACTTAACTCTATTGCTAAGGTGGTAGGTAGCTATAGTCTGAAAAAATTGGTTACCTGGATATACCTGGCAAATAGGAAGTTGACACTTTTTATATTTTAATGTCACAAGTGTTACACTTTCAAATTTTAAGGGAGAAGTTTGTAAAGCTTTGTGTGTCATGTAAACATCCATCTGTGCAAAATTTGAGTTTCATGTTAAAAACTTCATTCTCCATTAACATATTTATGGAGTTAGAAACCACTAAGGGATAATAATATAAATGTTTAGCGTATCATTATGCAGCAAACTCTTCTACAGAATTCTTACCTTGCTGGTTAGAACTTGGTGAATGAGGTTCTTAAAGAGTTAAACTTCATGTTTGAATTAATGTAATTGCAGTTGTTTTCTTGAAAAGCTGCCTTCTTGTTGATGAGAGAATAATATGGAAAAATGTCTTCAAGAAATAGAAATTGTCTCAAGTACACTGAAAAGTGTGCTTTGATACTAAAAATTTTACAAAAATTTGTATTGGAAAAGGGGATATTATGATTTTTATTTTTGTAAAGTTGAAGGTGGTAGGATAATTACTATGTGCACATATTATTTCTAACATGACCACTTAAAAAGATTTTTAAAGAGTTTCCTTAATGTTATCTACTTGTCTTAGTAAAATAATGTTTTCTTTTGTGTCATTCCATGTATATTACTTTAATTGAGTTGGCTGCACTGTTGTTTTAAAGGGCTTGCCAATAATAAATTCTAAGTCCGAAATTTCCCTAATTTCTAAATCAATACACAGATAAATTTTTCTTTTCAACTTTTCTGTGACACTTGATATTTAAAAATGAATGTTTCCAAGATTAGTGTGCTTAACAGTTCAGGTGCCTTAAACAGTGGCTTCCATCCATGGTGGGTGGTCTTGCCTCTCCCGCCTTCTTCTCCCTTCATTCACAAAAAAAGATCTTTGGAATCTTATGTTCTGTGGATACCCTTTGATTTTTGTAAAGCCCTGGCAGCCAAGGGCCTTAAGGTTTCTTTATGTACATTTTAAAGGAACCCTTGGAATTCTGAGAGTTAACTTTGAGAGCAAGGGTCATTAGATTGTTTCCTGATTTGCTGTAGACTTTCCGTGTTATCTTGGAAAAGTTGAAACATTACTTGGTACCTCAGTTTCTACAGCTATAAAATGGGGCTAATAGCTATTTTGTTAAGTACCTTGAGACTCTTGGATGAAAGGTATTGTATATTTGAAAAGTATTGTTTGTGATTCATACTTCCATTCAATCCCATAAAATGTTTACTGCCTCAAAAAAAATGCTTTTATAAAACTGCAATAAGTCCTTAGGACAGTCTAATAGTAAACTAACCCAGAACATAATATTATTTCTGGAGTACTGTAGGACCTATTTTCTTACCTTCTTTAGTAGGTTGCCAAAATACTGGGGCACAAGCTTAGTACTATCCTGATTACAGAATTGTAGACTAGGAAGAGACTATGTGACATGCATATATAAATCTGTCTTCAGATATAATGAGTTGGTGGGTTTAATTTTAGGCCTAAAGCTTTAACCAAGTTTTTCCTCTTGATGCTAGGTAACAGTGAAATTTGAAAAGAAAAAAGATACTTTTGGGGAGAAGGCACATGGACAGCACTGGACAGCTCTACTTAGCATAGAACACAAGTAGCTTCCCCAAGTATTCCTGGTACAACTTGCCCTTCTCTTTGGGAGGAACTATATTTAAGGGTGAGCAGGGAGCTCATTCTTTGCTGTAGTATGTTTTTGACTTCTTTACTGACTTATTACTTTCTGTTATTATTATTAAAATTAATTATCCCATTGATTGGGAAAGGGGTGTGGGGTTCATGAATACCTAGTTTGGCATTTTCTGGAATTGGAGAATTCATCCTGTTTTGGCAACAATCAGCAATCATGACTTCGTTTCATCCTGAGATTACTGTAGAGGCAACAGAGCATAGTGGAAAGAGAGATGGACTTGGGGGCGGGAGGAGACCTGGGTCTGAATTCTGCCTCTCACACTTACTAAATATATAACGGTAGGCAAGCCACTTAACTTCTCAGAGCCTCAGTTTCCTCATTTGTAAAATAGGGAAAATAGTACCTACCTCACAGGGTTGTTGTGAGGATCAGATAATAGATATTGTGTGTGTAAAGAGCTTTGAAAACCTTAAAGCATCTTATAACAATGTCAGTAGTTAGTAACAGTAAATTTTTGGAGTGCATAATGCTTCTTGCTGTGGTTTATGAGATTTATCTGAGTTATAAGAAGAAATTTTTAAAAGTACTTCATATTTACCAAGTGATATATAAAAATAAGTATACATTGTTTATTAGTTAGTCTTCATTACAACTCTTTAAGGAAGGTGAATGAGAAAATGTTATCCCAGTTTACAGAAAAACTGAGGTGCTAAGAAGTTAGTTAAACTTCTTGTCCACAGGCAAGTAATAAAATCTGTGCTTATCTCCTCAGTTGATGCTTAAGACTCCTTGACCATGCCATTCTGAAACTAGGATAGCAATTGAGTGTGGATAGTTGCCCATGTAAAGGCTACCAAAATATCAGCCATTAAATATCTGCCGGCTAGATGTGGTTTTGATTTTTACAGTAGACTTAGTTCACACCTGTGGTCTAGAAATGAAAAAACTCAGATTCATTTTGTTCCTTATTCAGTGAAAGGTGGTTCTTGACATATTCTGTATAAACCATTTCAATATATAACTTTAAGTTTCTTCTCATATGAAATAAAAAACTGAATAAAACAAGTACTTTTATAAATCATTATGTGAACTTATGGAAATGCAGTTAACTGATTTAAAAAACATTGAATCTTCTGAAGCAGTGATTTAAAGGGAGCCAGATAAAACTGCAGGCAAATTTGTGTGTCTGGATTATCTTGCAACTTTTCTTAAAAGTATTACTTTTCTTTGTGATTTTTTTTTTTCTCAGAGGCTAGTTTCTTTGGAGGCCTGGTTTATTTGGAGGTAGTTAGTGTTTAGGGCTCTCACCTTTGAAACTTCCTTTTTGTGATAATAAATTGGAAGTTGGCAGCCTTTCAGATACATAGAAGGGATTTATTTAATCAGACCTTCTATAGTAGCAAAGTTGTTAAATTAATAAAAGGAGATTCATGCAGTTAGGACTTTATGTTGTAATTCTTAAGATACCTTTCAGATGTTTTTTTTTTTTGAACAATTTTGTTGTAACATAAGGAACGTCATTTCCCCCCCAATAATCAACAGATAAGCATGCATATACAGTTATTTTAAAACCTTTTACTTAATAGTCATTAATTTTTAACACTGCTGTAAGGTAGATAAAATATAGCGAAATTGACTTTTGAAGTTAGGAATGTTGCCTAATGTTGTATATTTTTTGAATTTAAAATTTTGCTTTCCATATTTCCCAGATTCTGACTCTCAAAGGCAAAGAGATATAAAAGTTGTCATCAAGTGAAGAATAAATTCTCATAACTAATGTCATTAACTGACTTAGACTTCAGTGTCTTTTGTGGCTGGTTACTATCCAATATCATTAAAATCACAATAGTCCCTGAGTTTGCTGATTTTACTTTTTAATGCTTATAACCATTCTATAGAACAAAAAATTTAAATTTATTGAAAGTGTTGTCCACTTAAAATATGGTATTTTATGGAAAGATTGATGAAAAAAAGTAATATTCAGTTCACCTTCCCTTCCTATCTTTTATTTCATATTTTAAAGCTGTGATTTTGCTTTTCCATTTTGAGCTTTGATTTCTAATGGGAGCATAGATCTCTTATTCTTTCAATTTAGAGAAACATATATGATGAGAAAAGTAAGTGGTTTCCTTTTTTGAAGTCCAAAGTGGTGGTAGTGGGGTTTTAACCTAAATGAGTCCTTCCTTTCGTTCTTGTTTTGCATGTACCAATGGTTTCTCCTTCTCATTCTGTGAAATTGTTCAACTATAGTGACTGGAAAAGAAAGTACTGATATATTAGGCTTCTTTTAATATTTTGTTCTTACTAGGGGAAAAAAAACCAACATCCTGGATTATGAAATTTTAGAGTTGGAAGAAATCTTGGAGGTCATTTTTTTCAGCCACTTTGTTTTATAGATGAGGAAACTGAGGCTCAGAAGGGCAAAATGACTTGCTTAATTAAGATCATATAGCTAAATGGCAGAATCTCGACTAGATCTTCTGAGTCCTTGTTCAGTGTTCATCACGCTAACACCCTAAATAAAAACCTAAACAGAACAATAAGTTGAAAGCACTGGAAAGGTTATTTAAAATAATTATTAAGGAGCTTAAAGAAAATATTTTTAAGTAGTACTGGTAGAGTGTCCTAAAAAAAAAATGAACTTGAAGCCAGAAAAATCTGTGTTCTAGCCCTACTTCTGCCATTTACATAATAGTCTTGAGCAAATCATTTAACCCTTTTTGGCCTATTTCTCATCAGGTGGAAGGAATCTGCTGGCAATATTTGTTTTTTCTATCACAGAGAGTTTTTGTGAGGATCAAATGAACTATTATGAAAAAACTTTTGAAAAGTATAAAATGTAAATTATTATTTTAATACCATAGATACCATTCTAACATAATTTAACTAATTATCAGGTATTATTGTGTAACTGAAGTGGGGAAATCATTCTTTGCTAGAAGTTTTGCACCTCATACTTGAGGATTTACTACTTTTATGTTCAGGAAGAATTTTAAAATTTTGTTGTGTAATTTATTATTCTTGGTTTTATGTTAGTTACATAAGAATTCATTGCAGATAGATCCTTGAATGTTGATGAAGCACGTCTCTTAATGTCTTACCTTTGTATAGTTCTTAACCACTAACATTGCTTTCACATATATTGTTTCATTTGATTCTGTAGCAGCTCTCTGAGGTAGGATGGGCAGGCACTATTGTCACTATTTTACAGACAATGAAACTGAGGCTCAGTAAATCATAGAGCTGATTTTTGAAGCCCTGTCTTCTGATATAAATCTAGTCTTCTAGGATACCATGCTCTGATATTTTGAAACATGAATTTCAGATTATATGAGATATATGTATTCCTAAAATACTCTTCATATGAAAGCATGTTAACATTGAATAACAGCTTTGTAAATATTAGTCAATTTATGTCATTATTTCAGAATAAGTTCTGAAGTTTTGGAACAAGTCACACTATATTGTTATTAATTTGAAAATGATTTCTGTATGTCTTCCCCATCTGGTGGGCAAAAATGGTATTATGGGGTTATAATTTCATGGTGCTGAATTTGGAGCTAGTGGCTCTGGATTCAGATTACGATTCTGTCACTTCATAACTAAAGTTGGGCAAGTCATTTCAGTTTCCAGTACCCTGGACTTTAGTTTCCTCATTAAAAAAATAAGGTAGTTAGATTAGATGATCTTAAAGGTACCATTTAGCTCTAAGTCTATAATTCTCTGTTCCTACATACATTAAATTTAATAGTGGTAAAACAGGTGCCAGGTTGAGAACTTGAACTTTTTAAAAATCCCAGAGCAAAGTAATCAAAGTATGCATATTTTCCATGTTTGTATTATCTACTCAAATAGGGACCATGACCTTTATGAAGAAAAGACAGAACTTAAATTTTGAATGTGTTAAATGTTAAAATATTGTTAATATTTATTAAAATTAAATAAGTGCATGGTAGAGACTTGAGTTTAGAAACTAGTGTGCAGAACGTTTTGCATTTTAGTATTTTGATTTATTTTCATGACCATTGATTTGTAGGTTTTTTTAAAAAGTATATTTAGGTCATAACAATTTGAAATTCCAAAGAAATTGTTTGTGAAGCCCAAATATGACACAGCTATGAAAATTGAAATCAGTTACAAATAGGACTTTTGAACTTGATTTGAATATGCAGTAGTACGTATGTGTAGTTTTTACAGGCAGCATAATGTAAGAGATAGAACTTTGCTGTCAGGAAACTCTGACTTCAGATACTGTTGCAGACACTTAGCTGTGGGTGGCCCTGGGCAAGTCATTTAACCACCCAGCCTCAGTTTCTTCATCTGTAAAATAGGGGTAATAATAGTGCCTTGCCAGAATTTTATGAGACTAAAGAAGAAAAGGTACAGGTAAAATGCTTTTCAAGCTTTAAAGTACCATATAAATGTTTATCGTCATAATCATCATCAACATCAACGTTTTAGGTGTGATAGTAGGTAAGTTATTTAACTACTCACTCATCTCAGGTAGTTTTCTACAACTTTAAATTATAGATGAATTGCCAATCTGTGTTGGTGGAGCATGTTTCTTTCTACTCTAGAAATTCCCCAACAAATGAAACCATGCATCTGGTCCAGAAAAAGAATTAATAGTTTTTAAGAGAATGTCTTTCAGTGATTCTTACTAGGCAGGGTCAAAATAACCATGGCTTCATGTGATTCATAGGATCGTAGAGTTGGGAGGGGCCACAATGGTCCTCAAATTCATTGTGTATAGGAAGCCCTTCTAAAACCTTCCTGATAAGTAATCATCCAGGCTCTTCCTGAAGATTTTCAAAGATAGGGTACTCAATCCTGTGAGACAGCACATTCTGATTTTGGATAGCTCAGATTGTTAGGAAGAGTTTCCTTATATGGAGCTGAAATTTATTCCCATTGTTTGCCCCCTGGGATCACGTAAAACAAATCCTGTTTCCCTCCTACATGACAGTCCTTCAAATACTTGAAGATATCCATCATGTCTTCCTACTCCCCGACTCCTTTATTCCTTAGGCCAAACATCTCCTGTTCTTTCAACTGATCCATATATAACATGGTTTCAAACCCTTTATTACTCTGGTACATTCTTCCTTGGTATGCTTAATCAGTTGATCAATCAGTTATTAAGCACCTGCAATGTGCCAAATACCTTTCTATGTGTTAGGAGAAAAGTGCAAAGAATTAAAAATCCTTATTCACCCAGTCTGAACTCAGTATTTCATATGAGTTTGGACCTCTGATTCTGAACATAACATGAAAAAACATCTATGGTTTATTTATTTGTTTAGGCTACTTTAGCACATTGTTAGCGTTTTGTTTACATTGTAATATACCAAGCTCTTTTTTTCTTAACATTTTTATTGATGTCTTTTGTTTTTTGTTTGCATTTATTTCTGAATTTCTTTCTGCTCCTGTACCCATTTGTTTTTAAACATTTAAATAGTATTTTATTCTTTCCAATTAGATGTAAAGTCAGTTCTAAATAGTCATTTAAAAAAAAATTTTGAGTACCCTAGAAAGACATATATGAATTGATGCTGAGTGAGGAGAACATTGTATGCAATTACAGCCACATTGTGTGATGACTGACTTTGATGGACTTAGATCTTCTTAGCAATGCAAGGTTCTAAGACAACTCCAAAAAGCTCATGATAGAAAATGCTATCCATATCCACACGAAGAATTACAGAGTCTGAATGCAGATCAAAGCATACCATTTACACTTTCTCCTTTCTTTGTTTCTTCTGTCTTGTGGTTCATTCCATTCATTATAATTTTTATTTACAACATGACTAATGTGAAAATATGTTTAATATAAATATATTGCCTACTGTCTTGGGGAGGGGAAGGAGAAGAACATTTAAAACTTAAAAGTTTGAAGAACTGAATGTTAAAAACTAAAATTAAATTAAAAAATAAATTCCCACCCCCCCAAAAAAGTTTGAGTACCAAATTGTCTCTCTCCCTTTCTTCTCTCCTCCTCAAGAGGCAAAGTAATTTGATATAGTGTATGTGTGCAATCATACGAAACATTTCCATATTGTGTGTTCGTCCTTTGTTGCCAAAGAAGACCATGCCATCAGAGAAATAATGACATGACTTGCACTTGACTTTGTTTTGAGTGAGGGAGGGCTGTGTAGGTCACCAGTCTCACTTCTCCTCCAGAGCCATCTGAATCCAGTGACCAGATATTCCTCAGGATGCCTGGAGATGATCCAGAATGAGGTAGTTGGGGTTAAGTGACTTGCCAAAGGTCACGAAGCTAGTAAGTGTCAAGTGTCTGAGGTGAGATTTGAACTCAGGTCCTCCTGATTCCTGCAGTGGTGCTCTATCCACTGCACCACTTAGCTGCCCCCAAAACATTTCCATATTAGTTTTGCTTTGAAAGAAGCTAATAGACCAAAAGAAAAAAGATACAAAAAAATAAAGTGAAAATAGTATGCTTTGATCTGCTTTCAGACTTGATCATTTTGTTCTTTGGATGTGAATAACAGTTTTCATCATGAGGTTTTTTGTTTTTTGTTTTTACTTTTTAAAATTTACTTATTTATTTTTAGTTCTCAACATTCATTTCCACAAGATTTTGAGTTCCAAATTTTCTCTCCATTTCTCCCCTCCCCCACCTCTTCCCCTTTCTGCCCTCCCTTCTGTCACACCATTCCTTCACTTATCCTCATCTCCTCTATTTTCTTGTAGGGCAAGACAGATTTCTATACCCCATTACCTGCATTTATTTTTCAGTTATAGGCAAAAACAATTTTTAACATTCATTTTTAAAACTTTTAATTCTAAGTTCTCTCCCTCCCTCTCCACCCATCCCCACTGAGAAGGCAAGCAGTTCAATATAGGTTATGCATGTGTAGTTCTGCAAAATATTTCCATAAAAGTCATGTTGCAAAAGACTATTTCCCTTCTTCCTATCCTGCCCCCTATTCTATTCTCTCTTTTGACCTTGTCCCTCCCCAGAAGTGTTTACTTCTAATTACCCCCTCCTTCCATTTGCCCTCCCTTCTATCATCCCCCTCCCACCATCCCCTTCTCCCCTACATTCCTGTAGTGTAAGATAGATTTTCATACCAAATTGAATGTGCGTGCATGTTATTCCCTCCTTAAGCCATATGTGATGAGAGTAAGCATCACTTTTTCCTTCTCACCTCCCCCCTTTTCCCCTCCATTGAAAAAGCTTTTTCTTGTCTCATTTATGAGAGATAATTTGCCCCATTTCATTTCTCCCTTTCTGCTGCCAATATATTCCTCTCTCACCCCTTAATTTTATTTTTTAAAATATCATCCCTTCCTATTCAACTCACCCTGTACCCTCTGTCTATATGTATGTAATCCCCTCAACTACCTAAATACTGAGAAAAGTCTTAAGAGTTACACATATTATCTTTCCATGTAGGAATGTAAACAGTTAACTTTAGTAAATCCCTTATGATTTCTATTTCCTGTTTACCTTTTCATGCTTCTCCTGATTCTTGTGTTGTTTGAAAGTCAGATTTTCTATTCAACTCTGGTCTTTTCATCAAGAATGCTTGAAAATCCTCTTATTTCATTGAATGACCATTTTTTCCCCTGAATTATTATGTTGTTGTTGACTAGGTGATTCTTGGTTTTAATTGTAGCTCTTTTGACTTCTGGAATATTTGATCCCTTAATGTAGAAGCTGCTAGATCTTGTGTTATCCTGATTGTATTTCCAAAATACTTACTTGAATTGTTTCTTTCTGGATGCTTGCAATATTTTCTTCTTGACCTGGGAACTCTGGAATTTGGCTACAATATTCCTAGGAGTTTTTCTTTTTCGGATCCCTTTCAGGAGGTGATTGGTGGATTCTTTCAATACTTTACCCTGTAGTTCTAGAATATTGGGCAGTTTTCCTTGATAATTTCATGAAAGATGATGTCTAGGCTCTTTTTTTGATCATGGTTTTCAGGCAGTCCCATAATTTTAAAATTCTCTCCCCTGAATCTGTTTTCCAGGTCAGTTGTTTTTCCAATGAGATATTTCACAGTCTGCTATTTTTTCATTTCTTTGGTTTTGTTTTATAATTTCTTGATTTTTCGTAAAGTTATTACCTTCCATCTGCTCCATTCTAATCTTTAAATGATTATTTTCTTTAGTGAACTTTTGGATCTCCTTTTCCATTTGGACAATTCTGCTTTTTAGGGTATTCTTCTCCTTATTAGTTTTTTGGATCTCTTTTGTCATTTGAGTCAGTCTCTTTTTTCAAAGTTTTATTTTCTTCAGCATTTTTTTGGGTTTCCTTTAGCAAGCAGTTGATTCATTTTTCAAGATTTTCTTGCATCACTCTCATTTCTCTTACCAATTTTTGCTCTTCTTACTTGATTTTCAAAGCCCTTTTTGAGCTCTTCCATGACCTGAGGCCAATTCATATGTTCCTTGGAGGCTTTGGATGGAGGAGCTTTGATTTTGTTTTCTTCTGTTTTGGTCTTCCTTGTCACCAAAGTAAGATTCTATAGTCTGATTCTTTTTTCTGGTTTTTGCTCATTTCCCCAGCCATTTACTTTTGAGCTCTTTGTCAAGACAGTTCTCTGCTTCCATTGGGTGTATGTGGGAGGGTGTACTGTCAACTGCTCAATCTCCCCACAGTCTGTGGGCCTAGAGCACCAGAAACAGTGATTGCAGCTGCTGCTGTGGCTGCTTTGGGTTCTTCTGCCCCTTCCCGCTCTGCCACCCTGGGGCTGGACCACTCTACTCTCCTGCACTGGGCCCACAAGCTTTTCCCAATGACCTTCCAATTTATCCTCAGTGTTTTGGGGTCATGAAGTCTGGAAACCACCACAGGTCGTTCTAGGTTGTCTTGGGATGGAGATTTTCTTCACTCTGTCATTCTGTGGGTTCTGCAGCTCCAGAATTTGTTTAGAGCCGTTTTTCATGGCTTGGTGGGAGCACTGTAGAAAGTCTGTGCTGTTACTCCACCATCTTGTTTCCCCATCATGAGTTTTTGAAATTGTCTTAGATCATTGATTGCTGAGAATAGTTAAGTCATTCATAGTTGCTCATAGCACAGTATTGCTGTTACTGTTACAATATTCTCTTGCTTCTGCTCATTTCACTTTGCTTCAGGCTATAGCAGGTTATGTAAGTCTTTCCAGTTTTATCTGAAATTCACCTGTTTGTCATTTCTTGTAGCAAAGTAGTATTCCATTTATGTTGAACTTTGTTAAAACAAAGATGAAAAAAGAAAAAAGTTCCAGCAAAACCAACCAACACATCAGCCATTTCTGACAGGATATGTAATATTCTATAACTATTCTTCATCACATGAAGTGATTTTTTTCAGCTCTTCTCAGGAGCCAAACTTGATCATTATAGTTACACAGTATTTAGTTTTGTTTTATTGTTATTTTTTCTTTCTACATTCTTATAGTGTTGTACATTGTTTATGCTTCAGTTTGCTTTCGCTTTCACTTTGCATCAGTTCATATTCAATCTAGTTCTCTGAATTTTCTGTATTCATCATTTCTTACAGTGAGTATAGTGATAACTCATTAAATTCGTGTACTATAGTTTGTTCAGCCATTCCCCGGTTGATGGGTACCTATTTTGTTTGCAGTTCTTTGCTACTACAAAAAGTTATGCAATAAATATTTTAGTAAGTACAGGACCATTTTCCCCCTGAGTTTGACCTCCTTTGGTGGTGTATGTTTAGCAGTGGGATTTCTAAGTGAAAGAATAATTTTAGTTGCTTTTTTTAAAAGCATAATTCCAAATTGATTTTTATCAGGATGGTTGGACCATTTTACGGCTCTATCAACAGCTTCTTTCTTTCCACAATCCTTCCAACATTTTTCATTTCTATTTTTTGTATTTTTTGCCAGTTTATTCACATAGTTCTTTTTTTAACATAAACTTTTAAAGCTATACCTCTCTCATCCTGTACTTGTGTACTTGATTTTTCTAACCCTTCCTTCATTAAATGTATTTTCATTAAAAAATTACATTTTGACTTTCATTTATTGATGAAAAGAGAATCAAAATTTCAAAGTTGGAGGAAATCGTAGAGGCCATTTAGGAATCCTAAAATAGGATCCCTTCTAAAGTATTCCTGAGAAGTGATCGAACTTTTGCTTCACATGTTTGGGGGTGGACATCCCCCTAACTCACCAGTGGGTTTGAGAATCCTTGGTTACCCTTAACCTGGTTTAACCCATTGATGAGTTAGGGGGATGTCTACCCCAGGCGTGTGAAGACTTCATCTGGTGGAATGGGCGGATGAGAACATTTTGTTCCAATGATCATGAAAGCAGATGAAGCAGGTGATGTGGAGCACTTAAAACTTGATTAGACATCAAAGATGCCAAGGTCATTCACTGCATCCTGAGCCATTGCCAGCCATCTTGACTGTATCCTGCCACTGGACTATGATGACTCTGGAGGAGAGAGTGAGGCTGATGACTTTGTGCAACTCTGCCTCACTTAAATCCAACTTAAATCAAAACATCTGTGCACAAGGAAGACCAAATGTGTTGGAGCATTCTGAGCTTGTACTGGTCTGAGCAACCACAGTCGGAAATTTTACTTTATGATGATGATGTCATTTTGGTCCTCTTCAAAGACAAAGGACAACAACCACCAATCTTTGCTTAAAATACTACAGGTGAAGGTAGACCTACAATCTACCTCCTAAGACACACCATTTCTATTTTTGATTGTTATCTGATTGTCATATACTAGTTGACTTCCTCTGGATAAGAAATTAGGAAATGATAGAAGGGCCTGTGACTGTTTATTTTGGAGAGGACATTTTGAGACAGAGTGAGAGAGAGTGAGTGTAGTGAGGGCTTGATTGGTGCTTTTGAATATTTTAAGTATTGTCACATGTAAGAGGAATTAAACTTATTTTGTTTGACTCAGGAACAGAACTTGGGTGAGTAGAAGTTATAGGAAAGTATATTTTTACTCAATATGAGGAAAACCTTCCCAATAATTAGAGATTTCTAAAAGTGGAATGGATTGCCTTGGAAGGGCATGAATCCCCTAACACTGAAGGTCTTTAAACACTATAGATGATTGCTGTTGGAAATGTTGAAGAGGCAGTTTGTTCTTTAAATAGTCGTTAGAATGCATAATAATAGTAACTCACATTTCATAATTTTTACATTTTACAAAGCACTTCCCCAGTACCAGTTAGCTGGAGTTATAGATGAAAAGATCATAATCTAGCGCTGTATAGGGGACCTTTGAGCATCTGGACCAACCCTCTCATTGTACAGATGATGAAACTGAGGTACAGGGAGAGAAGGGACTTGCTAAGGTTACACAGGTATAGTAATGGTTAGGTTTGAATTCAGGTTCTCAGAGTCCACGGTAGAATATAGGTAGTCGAAGTATTAGTGTTTTCACTTTATTAATGAGGAAATTGGTTCCCTGAGGGTAAATGACTTGTCCAGTTGAGTAGGCAAGTCCTTTGAATGCAGGACTCTTGGATCTGCTTTCTACACTCCAATGCCAGTAGTGTACTTTAGTGTTTTTACTAATTGTTATTTCTCAGCAGATTTTTACTGGTCTACAAAATATTCCTAATGAAGTTCTTATTTCTTAAAATCACTTAACTTAAACTGACTGCTTTCTTTCCTCCTCTAACTCTTCTTCTTCTTACATCTTGCTTTTTACTCCTTCTACCCCTCTTCCTGGTCCTTGTTCTTTTAGCTTCTGAGACTCCTAAAGTGCTGAAAGCAAAACAATACACATTAGATAACTGAACTTAAACTGTATCTGCCTCAGTTGGATAATAATGGCATCTACACATCAGGGCTGTTGTGAGAATCAAATAGATATTTGTAAAAGTTCTCAGTATAGTGCCTGGCACATAGTAGGTTCTGTATAAATGCTTATTATTTCCTTTGTATTGGGAAACACTGAACTATATGACTTCTGAGGTCTCTTTCTACTCTAAAATTCACATGGGGTATTAGAGAGGTGTCAAACTTGCTGATTACGAGCCCACAAAATCCCTGATTGTGATCAGAATCAGATTAAAATGTAATTGGGAAATGTTTAACAAAATTTAAAAATACAATACAACATAGATAATGTTATGTTATGGTTTTCTAAGTCAACATGTGGCCCAGGGATCATTTGTGTTTGAGTTTGATACTGTTGGCATAGTGGATATAAGTACAAGATTGCATTTAGGGAATTCTGGGTTTGAATACTACCTGAGGAACCAACTGTGCAATCCTAGACAAGTCACTAATTTCTCTGAGTCTCAGTTTGTTCATTTGTTAAATCAGGATAAAAATAGCACCTACTTCATGGGATTATTGTGAGGGTCACATAAGATAAATATACATAAAGCACTTTATAGGCCTTAAACCTTTATAAACCTCTACATAAGTATGACCCATTATTGCCTACAATGGATCAAATTCTTTTTCTAGAGAATATGCACACAATTTTCATTTAATTTAACCTCCCGTTGAAGATAGCTTCAGGGCCTTTGAAGGGGAAATAAGTCTTTTCATCATTGTCATCATTAACAAATTTTTATTGTTTTCATGTGTAAATCATGCCAGGTACTAAAGATGCTGCAATATAAGTCATAGTTCTTCCTTGCAGTGAATTTACATTTTGGTGGAGTAGTTGGGAACGTATGTAGAAAAGGCATACAAAAATAACTACAAGGTAAGTACAGATAACACAGTATAGTAGTACAGAGGAAGATGAGATCATGGAGGACTGGAAATGGTTCCTTGATGAGGATTTAAACAGTAGTTGAAGTATGGGTAGGAATTAGGGTGGGTTGGGGTCATTTCAAGCAGAAGTAAGTTTAATTGGAACAGAGGGCCTGTGTGATAGTTGGTATGTAAAGTAATTAATGAAATTATTAAAAAACACAATTATTAGTTATTCTTTCTATTAATTCACATACTGTGTTATGACTATCCTTAGCTTTGATCAGAGTTTCTCTTTATGCATTTAATTAGATAAAAAGTAGTTTTCAACTTTTTGGTGTCATTTAGTTGTTTTATGATAGTGAAGGAGCATAAGTATGTTTAATAAAAGAAAACATGTGATGTAAAGATGCTAACATATCTATATCAGTTATCATTAAAGCAGATTTTGTGGTATCGTGGAAAGAATACTTGCTTGGAAGGTTGGGTACCTGGTTTTTAGTCCATTATCCATCTATGTGACCTAGAAACTTCTTGGATCTCAGTTTTCTTTATTTTTCAAAGGAAGGAGCTATAGGTATGTTGTTACTTCTAGTTCTAAAAATTCTGTCAACTGAGGAATAATAATTCCATGATGAGATAATGATGACAGAAAAGAAGATTGTCTATTTTCTTGATTGCATTTTACAATATTATAAGAAATGCTTATTAACATATATATACATATATATGTATATACATGTCTTTTTGTTCATTCATGCTCATGTATATAGTATAGTTACAGTTCAACAATGACTCTTTGACCATTAAGGAATTCTGAATATTATTTCTGGTTTCAAAACCCCAGTCTTGAAACTACTGAAATTAGTGATATTACAGCTTCTTTGATGAGATGGGGAAAAAGCTCCATTCCTTTTCTCAATAAGTTTTAATTAACATCAGTAAATGCTCTTTGAATACATAGGATAAGCCAGGCTTACAAAGGGGTAAAAACAGATTTTCTTATCCCAGGGTGTTTATTCTTTAGTTGAATAGACAACATATACCCACAAATAAATGAATAACGGTATAATTTTGCCTGTTAAGTGCTGAACAAGTGGTATAGGCAGTATTATATGAATTCAATAGATCATAGAATTGGGTAGACTTCATAGAAGGGATAGTATTTGTGCTAGACTTTGAGAAATGGTGGAATTTATATGAGCTTATTGGTTTGGGGAGCAAGTTCTATGCAGGAGCAATAGCATGAGTTAGTTTTACAAGATACCAGTTTGGGGTGCAAGGACTTGTAGGGGAATGGAGGGACTTAAGATAGAAGGAAGTAGGTAGGGTCAGTCAGATTGTGAAGGATGCCAGGCTAAAGTGCCTTGAAGTTGTAGTATAGTGGAAAGAGCCCTGGACTTAAGAGTCAAAAAACTTGGATTTGTGTTTCAGCTCTACCACTCTTTGACTGCGTGACATAGGACTAATCTTTTTACCTTTCTTGAGTTTTAATTGCCTCATTTGTAAAATGAAGGAGTTTGAGTAGATAATTTCTAACATTGCTTCTAGCTCTAACAATCTGTAGTTCTGTGTGACTTTATCCTATGAACAGTGAGAATATATGGAAGGTTTTGGAGTAGCTCAGTAGCATTTGTAAAATGTTTTCTTTAGTATAGATTGAAGAGGGGAAAGCACAGAGGGATGAATACAAGTTAGAAAGTTATTATTAATGTTCTAATAATTGAATCCATGATGTGATATGATAAAAGCTGGGACTGATGACATTTGATTCAATTCAGCAAATATTTATTAAGTGCTTACCAGGTATAAAATACTCTGCTAGGTTCTGAAACAAAGATAAACAACAAAAAACCCGACTCATATCTGTTGTCTTTATGGGGCTTAGTGTTGGAATGGATATTAGAGGTGACCTAGTCTAGTTGTCTCATTTTACAAATAATGAAAACCAAGGTCCAGAGAGTTTAAGTGATTTGCCCAATATTACAGAGGCAGTAGGTGGTTTAGCTGGCACCAAGTTCTTTACTAAATTTAACACATTTTCCACTGTAATTCAGACAGGTGGCACATTGGATAGAGTGCTAGGGCTGAAATCAGGAAGATCTGAGGTCAGATCCAGCCTCTGATGCTTTCTGTGTGACGCTGGGCAAGTCATTTAATCTATATCTGCTTTGGTTTCCTCAATTGTAAAATGGGGGTAATACTAGCACCTACCTCCCATGATTGTTTTAAGGATCAATTGAGGTAATATTTGTAAAGTACTTAGCACAGTGTCTAGCACATAGTGGGCACTTAATAAATACCAATTTTCTTTCCTTCCATCCTAGCTTGTTATTCCCTCATAGAGGTAATAAAATGTGACACATCAGTGTAAAATGAGGAAGAATATGATAAGGGCAAGGAAAAGTTTCATACAAAGTGTTAGAATTTTGAGGAGGATCAGAGAAACTTCATAGGGTAGTGTTGGTGGTTAACACTGTATTTGGTCTTTAATGGTGGAAAAAAATTTCAGCAGGTAAAGAAAGATGTCAAAACACTACATTCCAGGAGGAAGTGATTATGTACAGAAGGCATGGAGGTAGGAGAGGGTTAAATGAGCTCTGTGAAGTTAGTAGCATACTTTTGTTGGAGGAACAGTGAGGACCAGAAAGGTGAGTTGTAGCAGATTGTTGGAGGGTCTTAAATGCCAAAATAAGGAGTTTGTATATATACTATTTTATGAGCATTAGGGAGCCACTGAAAATTTTTGGACATAGGAGTCAGGCTTGTGTATTGGGCAGGTTATTTTGGCAGCTGTATGAAGGACAGAGTGAAGAATGGCAGAGATTGATGGTGGGGAGACCAGTTGGAAGGATGTTTGGTGACTATTGAGGAGAGAGATACAAGTGATACTGCCAATGTAGGATCAGCAGGATTTAGCAAATAATTAGATGTGAAGAAAAGGAAGAAATCAAACATAACTTTAAGAGAGTCAAACCTGAGTCACTGAGAGTACCTTCAATTAAAAAAAGCAAAAAGAGAGGAAGGAGAGAAAGATGAGTTTAGTTTTAGATATATTGTTTTGACTGTCCAGCAAGCAGTTGAAAATGTGAGACTAGAGTTCAGCAGAGAGATTGGGAATATGGATATATGGGTACTTTGAAACTTAAATGGATCTATGATCTCACTAGAGGGTGTAATGCACCTTCTTATAGTACAGATTGACACTCTTTCATGCCTTTCCTTTGTGACTTATGTTCTCCCATAAACTTTCCATAGGAAATTTTCCCAATGTAATGAAGGCCTTCTTCGGTTTGACTTACTGGTAATAGTAGAGTAGTAAGGTTGTCCAGTGGTTATATCTGTCTCTTCATGACTGTCCTACCTTCTTTTCTGGTCATGCATCTTGATCATATCTTTCTATATCTTCTTGTGCTAAATTCTTAATATATTATAGCCATTTGTACCCAACATTTTTTTTTTCTTGCAATTGCCTTTTAGGTGATTTGCAATTTTGATTCCTTGAAGACTGTGGTAATTACTGATTTGTAGCCATATATCATTAGTAGAAGAATATTGGTGTAAAAAAGGTGTTTTCATTTCATGGAGAAACTTGCAGTCATTAAAAGACCTTTACAATTTCCCAAATGTAATAAAGCCTTCTGTTTTTCAATTCATTTCTTGACTAAGTATAATATATGCTCCTCAGGGGCAGGGATTGTTTTACATGATATTATTGTGTTTCTATCTGCAGCATCTAGCATAGTAGCTTGCACACAGTTTAACAAAATGTGACCTTTCCAGAAACTTATTCTTGAGGCTCATGAAATAAGAGTTGAAAATAATAACAGTAGTTACTTTACTACTTTACAAAACACTCTTAACACATTATCTTATTGACCCTCCCAATAACCCTGAGAGGTATTATGTCACTTTTAGAGATGAGAAAGCTGAGGTCTAGAGAGTGAGTGTTTAATAAATATTTGTTGGGCTTGTATTAAGCTCAGTTCATGTACATATATCTGGACTTAATATTTGGTATTCATCTATGTAAAAGTGATCATCAGAAGCATAGATGGGAGCCAAAAGGAAATTGTAGAGAGAGAACAAAAGAAGCCCGAGAAAAATATTTTGGTGTGAGAGACATTCCAAAGGAAAGATGAACAGGTTATGGTGATTCTAGATGTGAAGGGAGATTAAGAGGGAAAAGGCCAGGATAATTCTGTAAAGGCTTTGAGGATATAAATATGAAAATCCATAGGGGGAACGAATTTTTCAGTAAAAATAATAAATTCATTTTTGGGCATGCAGAATTTGAGGTGACAGTAGGATATTCATGAATTTGATGGAGATTAAAGAGCCATCCACATAAAGGATGAAGTCATGAAGGTGGATGAGATCTCAAATCTGGGGACGGTCAAATGAGAAAATAAGTAGATTCAAATAAGCCTTGGTGTATGACAATGAAGAAAAGAGTAGAGGACATGGAGAAAGAGCAGCCTAGGAGGCGGAAGAGAAGCTATATAGTTTCATGAAAGCCAAGGGATGAATGAGCAATGAATAGTGGAGGTTTGGCAATGCCAAGTGCTACAGAGAGACTGAAGAGAAGGAAGATGAAAAAGGACGCTGGATTTGGAGATTAGGAAGTTATTGGTGAATTTTCAGAGAACAGTTTCAGAGATAAATAATCAGAATTTAGAACTTGGTGATGGTGAGGAATTGGAGGCAGTGAATATATACCATTTTATTGAGAAGTTTGTTGGTGAATTCTGTTTAGAGGTCTAGTAGGTATAATGGAACACAAAAGAATAAAAAAGTGTAGATGCAGATGGCTTAGAGTAATAGATGTGAGAAAATAACGGTAAAACAAGGCTGATGTGCTGTTATTTAATGTTTTTTTTTGAATTGACAAATTATAATCCATATACATATATAAAAGTATACTTAAATATGGAAAAATCCTTCTAGTGTTGAAGAAGTGAAATACTATTTTTTAAACTCTTTCACCTTCTAAAAAGTGGTTTGTAACAAATGTTGCCAATATGTCAAATACATGTGGTTTCATGTCAGTGTTACTTTTATATACACTAAATTGCCTGAAGTTATATTATTCTGTGTAGAAACACTCCTCTACTTTGTGAATAAGTCATATTCTCAGTTAACTTGTAAATTGGTTGCTGGAACTTGAAACACATTTTTCCAGAGAAACAACGTTTATAAATAGTGATTAGATTCTTAGGCTAACCCATGAAAATAATGTAACTTAACAGTACTAATATTATTGTAGAATTTAACTATTATCTATACCTTAGTTTCTCTGGGGATATTTGTCAAAAGTTGCTACTTGGGAATCTAGGAGTAATTCTTCCTTTTATACCTCTTGCTTTAGGAACAAGGATTCTGATGTTACTTAGGGTGGGAACTCATTAAGACCTAAGAGGAGGTAGAGGCAATTGCAGTGAACCTAGGTAGCAAAGTCTCTTGTTAATTGAAGTAAGATTAAGTGAAGAGACTGGGGAATGTGGGAATCCAGTGTAGAAATGTGGATTCTGGAGGCAAATTGGGAAGACAGAGGCTTTTGGTGACAGCAGTTTTTGTGATGGGAGAAGGAACTTCAGGGTATTAATGTCTAACGTTCTTAAGTTTGAAACTGCTTGAATTTCAACACGTTGGAAATGTAAGAGTTCTTAATATTTCTAAATTAAGCCTTTCTTCCATCCTTCAACATGAATTTTTAGTTGTTTTTGTTCTTGGTGTGACTGAAAGATGATTTTGTTAATTTAGATTTTATAATCCTCTTAAGGTAGAAACTGCAAATAAGATTTGCTTCTGAAAAAAAAAAAAGAATACAAATTGCTCCTTAAAATGAAAATTTCTTAGGGACTTGTTGACAAAGTTAATGTATTTTATACTCCCCTGGAAAGTTATGCTTGGCTGTTGTGTTTACAGAAATCAAAGGTCAGGAGAAAAAGAAAGAAAAGAGGTAATTTTGGAAGTCCCTTGGTAGTTATTTAAGAAGAGATAAAGAAATCTTTAAATTTCCTCTCCCATTTTGATTGCCAGATATTGTCTTAATTTGTCTGAGATTCATATCTTCTATCTTTACTAGAATATGAATGAGGGGGCATTATTCATCTTATTTTTTCCTTTTCTGAGTTGGGTTCCCATTTACAGATGAATCAAGGTAAGCATATAATGTGTTCATCCCATTGTTATGTAGTGAGGCTGTAATATGATAGATTCTTGTGAGAGTCTCTTTTGTTCTATTAGGATCTGATTTTTGTATAACTCAGAAATGTTCATTAACTTTAAAAAGCCTACATACATTCAGTGCTTGCTTAAACAGAGCTTTGGTATAGCGGCTAGAGTACAGGCAGACCTGTGTTTAATCCTGGTTGGGATACCCGGAACTGCTCTGGGCCTCACTTTCCTCATCTGTGGAATGGGGATAGTAGTAGCACTTACCTGACATTGTAGCTGGGAGCAATGGGACAGCTTGTTAAATGCTTGGTAAATGTTAAAAAACATTGTAGATGTTTGAGAACTTTATAAATGCAGACTTTTATTATTATTTTCAACTCCCATTTCATGAACCTAGAGAGGTCATACTTTAAAAAGTTAGGCAAAGCCTCTAACTTCATTGTAACATATTTGACATTGACTGCTTTAGAAGTGTCAAATCAGAGTCCTTTTTTGGATACAGTTACTTCCTATCTGCCAATTAATAACAACCTGTTGGAAGGGAGATTAAAAAATGAGTTCTTTTCATAAAAGTCAACTAAATCATTAGATGAAAAATACTTTGACTACCTTTTATGTAACTGACATAAAGAGTAAATTGCAGAAGAATGAATATAAAAGTTTGGTGACTATTTTTCTTTTTGTCTTATCTCTACATAGTTCTTAAGGAGAAAGTAAGTTAGTAATAGATAGAATTATTAGTCATGTTTTCATTAATTCATTATAGAATAATTCATATTTTGACTAGGCATCTGAATAGAGGCCTGGTTTTGGAGTTTGGAGGACTGGTTTGAAGTGCTACTTTTGATCATTCTGTCAGCGAGGGTAAGCAAATCATTTAAACCTTGAATTCCTTAAGCAGTTCTCTAAGACTACAAATTAAAGATAGGCTGTTGATCTGCAGTGGTGAAAGGACTTTATGCACTGGGAGTTTCCTACTGACACAAGTGAAAATGGTTTCAGATCCAAAACTTAATAAATTAGTACTGGAATTAAGCTCTTAGTTGTTGTGTTTTATGGTTATAACTGTATGGTGGAAAGAATGCTGGATTTGGAGTTAATGGACCTCAGTTCAAATGTTAGCTCTGTTGCAAGATGCCTTTGTGTCATAGAACCTTTCTGGACTTTTTGCTTTCTTGTAAAATTGTGATGTGCTCGGCATAGTGCCTGGTGTATAGTAGGGCTGTATACTTATTACTTTCCCTTCTACTAGATGATTTCTGAGGGTCTTTCTTTATTAGAAAAAAAAGATTCTCTGATGAGTACCAACAATATGCTCTCACATACTTACGTAGATAAATGATTTCATTAATTTAGGTATTTTCTTCAGCATTGCCAGTCTTGACCCAAACATGCTTGTCCATCCTATAATGATCTTTGTCCATGCCCTTCTATAACTTTGCTATAGCAGCTACATCCAACATGCTAGGTATCTTTCATTCATCCTCTTTACATACCAATTATCATATATTTAGAGCTGGAAATGATTTTAAAAGTCATGTGGTCCAGCCCCTTCATTTTATAGGTTATTAATTGGCAGAGCCAGAATTTGAGGTTACTGGTGGCATGGAGGCTCTCAGTTATCCCAGGAGTTAGCTAAAGGAGATTTACTTAGCCATAGTAGGAGAAGGGTATTCAAAAAGTATATACATTAGGTCACCTTAAGGGGATTCAGCTGAGTGAAGTTCCTTGCCATCATTTTCCACCAGTCATGATCAGACCCTGTCTGGAATTCTTTGTAGCTGTTGATCACTCAGGTGATCAGGAAGTGATGTCAGCAGATTTGCCTTCAGTCTTCTGAGTCAATCAAGTCCTGACTGTGGTTTCAGTGCCTTTTAAGGAAAAAACTTGCCTAATTTGCTTGAGGAAAAGTGTTATGATATTATTCCCATTGCCTTGTATTTGGTGATAAGGTCCTTAGGGTCTTCTAGAGGACTTTCTATCAATTAAATGACTTTAGGGTTGTTGCTGGTCAACTTTGACCTCTAATATTGAAGAAGCATGATATAGGCAGTACTAAAAGAAGAAAAGAAAAAGTAAAACAGAAACATTGAAAGTAAAACAATGCAACAGTTCTCTGAAGGAGAGACTGAATACTGGAGGACAAAACTCAGAAATCCCAGACTTTTCTTTTCCTCTTCTGAAGGGCACAGTCTCAGATCTCAATGATTTCGTCCATATGCTAAGTTATACCAAATCTTTGCAGCTCTCACTGGGTGTCCTGATATTACCCATCAGAGTAATCAGAAACATCAGGGCCACAGTGCTGAGGATGATACCTTTGGCATAGTCCCAGATTTTGCTGCAAGGTGGTGATGAAGAGCAAGAGCAGCACTAGGAGCACCAGGACCACAGCAAAGAGAATGACAACTCTGGCATAATTACTGATTCTGTTCTCAGTAAAGTGGTCAGCAGATCACAAGCCTTCCCTTTTCCTGGGAGCCACATCAGGAATATGATAGCTAATCTGAGGTTCCTTCAGTGGAAGTGTCCCCTCTTAACACAGGGGCTCTATAAGTATTCTTCCTTTAACTTCATCAAGGATTAGCCATCATGAAAGCTATAGGATACCCTTTCTTTAAGTAAACAGTTTCTCCTTTTCCATGCTAAAGCATCTCAACAAGAGCACCCCCCTTTTTCCCCACCCCAACTCCCCAAGCCCTTTCTTTGAAGGAGTTGTCTCAACATCCCAGAAGAAAGGAAGCCTACCAATTGAGGGAGACTTGAGCTATTTCTCCAGGATATATCAACCTCTCTAAGAAGCCCAGGTGACACTAAGAAAGGACTAGAGAGGGCCAACTCTGACTTTGTCCAAAAGCAGTCTATCCTTATTGAGTAAATCTTTCTGGAGATTGGATCCAGACACCATTGGACCAGAGACCTTCTTCTGTTTCCAGGAGTGGCATTGTTTTATCATAGACATAGATTTAAGAGGTTGTCCATTTGAGCTAGACATCTGGTTCAAAATGCAACTGTTGATTAACAGGTTCAAACTGCTTGCCCTGAGATGAAGAGGGCCAGTTTGTCAGCTGGGTACAAGTCAAGGGCCACCTGGGTTAAGTTGGTGCTCCAACTAGCATAAGGAGCCCAATTGGGCAACAATGGCAGCCTTGTCTTTAGTTAGGAAGATTATTTGGTTTTGTGCCTAGGATAACATAACATCACAGTCCCCATGTTCAGCTTGGCAAGAACCTACTCTAATCTCTGCCATTCTTGCAACAGCTCCAGTCTGATTGTTTATTTCAGTGGAAAGCGTATGATATCTCTGAATGCCCCCAGAACAACTAATGTAGTAGGAGGCACTGGAAAAATTACTTCTTTGGATTCCAAAAAAGTGATCTTTTGCTTATCTAGTGCTGTTGTCCCTATGTCCCCGAATACTTGACCATCCCCATGACCAATATCCAGGAGTCAGTGTAGATGAAGATCTTCTCTGCCCCATCCTTCAAAACTCTCTCAGCTTTGCCAGTCATTCAGCTTGCCTGATATTCTGCCCACCCGGGGGGATTTGCCAGGACCTCCATTTACTAGAGCAACCTGTATTAGTATTAGTATCTGGTTGCATATGCCTCACAGAGCAGATGGAATTATTGGTAAACGAGGCAAAAATGACATTCCTTAGGAGCCAAGTCCTCTTAGGTAGGGACCTATTGGGCTAACCTGAATGGAAGGCCTTAGCCTCTGGCATAGTCAAAATCTGTTTGTAAAGAGCACTGACACCTGAGAGACTTGGGCTAACACTATTTTGAATATACTATTTATATTTTGTTAGAGCATCTGTCTTATATCATTTGATTCATTATAGGTAACTCTGAATAAAGGGCAGTTATGTGAACTTATGTTATCTGTCAGTTCTGTAGCAAGTAGAACCCAGTAATGGGTGAACAGATAACTTTCCCTTTATTTTTTAAAAATATATTTCAATTTATTTTATTAGATATTTTCCAATTATATTTAAAGAATTTTAACCTTCATTTTAAAAAAAATTTAAGTTCCAAATTTTTTCCTTCCCTCCCACCATTTTCCTACTCCCTGAGAAGGCAAGCAATATAATATAATATCAATTATATATGTGAAGCCATGCAGAACACTTACATATATTAAAGTACTACATAAATGTTAGTTATTATTATTATTTCATTTTTATTAGCTCTAGTGAATCATGCCCTCAGTAGCCACTACTCCAGTGACTCTTCAGCTTGCTTTACGAATATCTTTACAACCTCCCAGTTCTTTGGTGGTAAAAGCCCACCTATTTTCTGTTCCCTTGGTGGAAGAAATCACATTTTGGGGACCAACAGTAGGATAAACTCAAAGTTTTCTTTCCATTTCCAAACATTGTTCTTACTCCTTTCATTCTCCTGTTTTATGACTCTGATACTAGCTTGATGTAGTGAAATCTCTGGGTTAGAAATTGTATTTCCTGCTATCGGTCCCTAACTGTGGCCTTTTGGTCTCCGTTACCATCAGCAGGTGCCCCTTAACTTGTGTTTTTACCAGCTCAATTACCTACCCTCACTTTCCATGGTCCTTAAAAGTAGAGAGCTCTGGTCTTAGTTGTATGCCAGTTTTCTTTCAGTCTTTTGGTGGCAGTCTAATTTCTGCAGGATGGTCAACAGTAGCAAGAGAATTCTGGACCTAGTATTTTCTTTGCCCTCCCTAGCAGCCTTTTCCAGCACCCACTGAGCTAATTGCTTCAATTTGGTAAGAGTCTGTGCCTGTTTTCATATTACCTGAAAGGCCCTTGCCACCAGGTACCATATTGCCATATTGGTAGAATGATCACCCCATTGCATCATCCTTCTCTCCTTCAACCATGATACAAGCCATTCTGCTGTCATGGCCTGCTTAACAGCTATGCTAAACGTGGTGGACTGGGCCTGATTCAGGTGAGTTGCCTGGTAGTTTATGTCACATATTGGAACAAAATGAGACACCTGTAGGTCATCCATTAACAAAAGGAGATTTACTTAACCCTTGCAGGAAGACACTGAATAAAGATGCCCTTTGAGGTTATCTGAAGTGATTCAGCTGAGAGAAGCTCCCTTGCCTCCTTGCCCATTGTTTTTCACCAGTCAAGTATCAGAGCCCATCTGGATTTCCCTATGGTATTATATACTCAGGTTACCAGGAAGTGATGTTAAAAGTCTAAGCCTTTAGTCCTCTGAACCAATCAGTTCTCTAGGATGATTTCAATACCTTTCAAAAAGCCTAATTTATATGAGGAAGAGGTTAGGATATTCTTATCACACCGTAGTTTTGCCATATGATGAAATAGTTATAGATAGAGCTTTTGTTAAACACTTAACTGTGTCTTTTAGGCACAAACCCATCTTCTTTCTGGATCATACATTTCTTTGATGAGATATCCTTTACATGTAGCTTGGATAATTCCAAGACCTGTTTATGCTCACTATGTAACTCTCCAGTGCCTTTTGGGTGAGCCTTAATTTCAGTTCTTTGGATACTGTAGTATTCTATGACTTGTAGTCAAATAGCAGCCCTGGAAGAATATTGATGTTAAAAAATAGGCCTTTTATTTCAGAGAGAAGCTTGGGAGCCATTAAAATAACTTTGCAGTTTCCCAAAGACAATCTAGTCTGCTGAAGCAGCAAGGCACCGTGAGGGAAAGACAGGAGGCAGCATGTGCCAGGCAAGTCAAACTGTTACCACCACCTTGATGACTTTCTGCCCTTAGCCCTAATGACAGCCCGAGATTCTGAAGCCAAGAGCCTTGGAAATAGCAGTGCCCAGCCAAACTAATAGACCTACATTGAGCTCAGCCCTCATAGTCATCATTTAGGGGAGAAATAATTTTGGAGGCAGGCAACATCTGCTGATCAACTGCTTTGTTAAGCAGAGAAGCATAGGAGTCCACCATTCCCTCACAAATGTTATTCAGGGAGGCAAGTTCTGTGGAGAAAATGGCACCCATTCCTTCTAGCTGACAACCAACTGCCTACAATACACAAGGCTATACAGGGCAAGCCAATCTAGCTGAAGTAGAAAGGCACTCTGAGGGAGAGACTTATACTAGGAAACTTGTTCCAGGCAAGTCAAATCCACTACCACTACCATGACCACCACCACCTTTCAGATCTAATGGGGATAACCTAGGACCCTGAAACCAAGACCCTGGGAATAGTAACCTTAAATAATTATATTTGAAGAAGAGGCATTAACATCTATTTCGCTGCTATGCTCTAGGGACCATGGGACTTTTTCATTTGATTTGCAACTGTAATCTTCCATATATGTTATTTCCCCTAGTAGAATATAAGCTCCTTGAGAGTTTTCTGTTTCCCCAGCACTTAGGGCCATGCTTTGCACACAGTAAATGCTTAATAAATGCTTGTTCACTTATCCATTCTACTCAATTCTGTGCCCAATTCATCACCCATTTGCATTGTTTATAGAAGAAAAATAATACTAATGGATGAATTCCATAGTGTTGTCCATCTATCTAAATATCACAGAACAAGAGGCATTCTTCCTACACTTGGTTTTTCCTTTGTGGCTAGTTAGGCTAAACTCCTATGAACAATTATGTATCTCATTTAGGATACTCTGCAGTGTTTTGGGACTTGGTATAATCAGCACAGTATCATCCCAAGAATTGTGGTTTTCACTCCAAGCTATTCATCTTTGACTTGAATTTTGAGGACTAGCTCTCCTCTCTGGTAAGAGCACTTATTTTTTTTATACCACCATTGATATTAGAAATAATATGCACATGCTAAAAATCAGATGATTTTTTTTTTAGGATAATACAGTGGGAAGTTGTAGGTGGTAACAGTAAGGAGTTAGCATTCATGGATATATATATAAAATGATTTAACTAGTTCCTTGTCAGGAAAGATTATTGTTAATCCATATTCCATCCCAGACTCTTAATAGTTATATGACCAACAGAAAGGCAAATCACATAAACTCTTTGGATCTCTTATTCTTCATATGTTGAGTGGGCATGAAAATGCCTGTAAAACCTACCTCCAGCATTGTTGTTTAAGGACCTGATGATACGTCTATACAGGGCTTTTCAAATATTAAGGAGTTATAGAAAAGTCATCTATTATTGTTATAATAGAGCAATTCTTTAGATAAAAGTACAAGTCAGATGTGTATGTGTAAATCAAGTCTTCAAATAACTGATTTCCTTGATGTGGGAATATCTTACATTGATTTTGTATCACCTCTTGACCTTAGGTGGTACTCACAAATTCCATGGCTAAAAAAATTTATTTGCTGGGTAGCCAGCAAACTTAAATAATCCAGTTCTCAGACAAAAAACTTTTAGTCCGTCTCTACAGCTGTACTTGAAGCCTTTATTCCTCCATAAACTTTTTGAGAGCCTGCCCTTCAAGGTCACTATTATGTCACAGGAAGCATTCTTCCAGTTAAAAATCAAATGGGTTAGTAATGTTCTCAGTAGAAGAGAGAAATGAGCACACTAATAAATTAGGGGGCTTGCTTGTACTTGTTTTTTTGGGATCTACTTTAATCACTAGTTTGTTTGAATTAAGGTTTCTTTTTTTGAGTAAGATTATTAATGACTGTTAGTGAATAATTACTTGAATTTTACAAGTACTTGAGAGTTTTATCTTCTCAATTCAGTATTTCCTCCTAATGACAGTTGTAATCGAAGTTTTAGACTAAAAAATGTTTATCTTTCAATAATGGAATTATAAGCAGTTTAAATAAGACTATTGAATATGAGAGGAGTAGCATAGAAATTTTTTTTTGCAGAAGTTGGATCTCTGCAAGAGATAAAGCCTATTAAAAAGCAAAATTGAGGTGATTTAACTAATGACTTTTTTGGTGGGAAATGAGGGGAAGAGTTAAGAGTTTTTAAAATGGATGATTATCATAATAAAACCTCAGTTTTCTGAGACTGTCAGAGATTGAGTCATTTTCTATTAATTGTTTTAGATAAAATCTTTCTGAAATGTAATACTTGGTTCCTTGCTTTTGAAAATAGCGCATACTCTGGATAGTTCAGTCTTTTCTTAATGATTCAGCTAGTCATTTTTAACGTTAATTATTGTTTAATAACCTTGATGTTCTTTTCATAGGATCATAGCTTTAAATTGGGAACTAAGAGGACATTGGGTTTAACCCCTTTACTTTATAGATCTAGAAACACTAGCAGATTTCTAAGTGGCTTGCTTAGGGGCAACACTGCAAATAAATATTTTAGATGGGATTTGGCCCCTAGTCTTTCTGATTCCAAATCTAGTGCCCTGTACTCCATAGCAAGCTGTCTTATGTTTATTAGAATTGCATGTGAAATAAAAGTGTAAAATACCTGAGGACCACTCCTTTAACTAAAGTACATGGACTGTGTGAATATCTATTTTTGTTTTGTTTTTACTTTGTTTTTTTAAATGTGTTTTTATTGATATTTTATGTTTCTTACACCATGGTAATTATCCCAATTATCCTTTTTCCTTCCCCTTCCAGACAGTCATCTCCTGTGACAAATAGTATTTTTTTATTAGGGAGGAAAAAAATTAGCACAACTGATTGATCCTTTGAAAAAGTTTGAAAACCTGTGCAGTATGTAGCACCTGTGGACTTCTCACCTCTGCAAAAGGAGTGGGTGGGTTCGCCATCTTCTCTCTTCATTCAAGTCTTGCTTCATCCTTATAATTTTGTTACATATACTTTTGATGGTTTAGTGTGTAGTTCTTTCCATTTACATTGTTGTAGTTACTGTGTACATTGTTTTCTTCACTTCTTAAATCAGTTCATATAGAGCTTTCCATGTTTCTCTATATTCATCCCACACATAATTTCTTTAGAGATTTTCCAGTTGATAGGCATCTATTTTGATTCCAACTCTTTGCTATCATAAAAAGTGCTGTATGAATATTTTGGAGCAAATGGGGACTTTATTTTGATTTATCAGTGGTTTCCTTGGGGTATTAACTAAGCTATAGAGTCCGATTCAGAGTCATTTTATTGGCATAAATCCATATTGCCTTCCAAAATGGTTGTGTCTTTTGTGTTCTTCATTTTGTGCAAAATATGTTCTGATTATCCTTTTTATTCTGGTTTTGCTGTGATTTCACCTTGCTTATTTGTTATTTTGTTTTGTTGATTTTTTTTCTCTCTTCTCTTTTATTAGAATACCTTAGGGTTTATTGATTCTTTGTTTTCTCTCCTGCCACTTAATAATAGTATTTTATTTTTTCCAATTACACGTAAAGATAGTTTTCAACATTCATTTTTATAAGAGTTTCAGTTCTGAACTTTTCTCCCTTCCCCCCTTCACTCCCCCTTGCCCAAGACAGCAAGCAATCTAAGTTATACATGTACAATCATGTTTCAGTGTACAATACGTGTACAAACATTTTCCGCAGTCAGGTTGTGAAAGAAGAATCAGAACAAAAGGGAAAAACCATGAGAAAGAAAAAACAAAAACAGAGTGAAAACAGTCTGCTTTGAACTGCATTCAGACTCTATAGTTCTTTCTCTGGATATGGGTAACATTTTCCATCATGAGTCTTTTGGAGTTGTCTTGGATAATATTTCCAAGAAGAGCTAAATCTGTCATAGTTGGTCATCAATGTTCTCCTAGTTCTGCTTACTTCACTCAGCATCAGTTCATGCAAATTTTTCCATGTGTTTCTGAAATCCACCTGCTCATCATTTCTTATAACACAGTAGTATTCCATTACATTCATATACCACAACTTGTTTAGTCCTTCTCCAATTGATGGGCCGCTCCTTGATTTCCAGTTCTTTGCTACACAAAAAGAGCTGCTATAAATATTTTTGTGTATGTGGGTTCCATTTATCTCTTCCACGAGCTAGCTTTTAGTTTTATTTACTGTTTGTTTTGTTAATTTCTAATTTATCTATTTTCCTCTAATCTTTAGTACATCATCTTTTGTTTTTATTTTAGCCTATTTGTTTTCTAATTCTTAAAATGCATATTCAGTTCACCAATCCTCTTATTTTCTTTTTTCCAAGGATATGTAGCTGTATCCTAGAAATTTTGGTATGACACTATAATTTTCTTGACTATGCATAGTTATTGTTTTTAGGATTTGTTTTTTGACCGTATGTGAGATTTTAATTGTTACATCTCCATTTGGATCTGTATCTTTTGTTTTTGGTGTCTGAGCCAAATTTTATTTTTATTGCATTATAGTAAAGGATGCATTAGCTTTTTCTGACTTTTTACATTTGTTTACAATATCTCTGTGTCTTAGTTTTTGTAAAAGGCCCATGTGATGTTGAGAAATATGTATATTCTTTTATTGTCTCATTTAAAAGATGCCATAAGTCTTTTAACTCTAGTTTTTTCGGTAGTTTGTTCAGTTCCCTATCATCTATTTTGTTTATCTTTCTGTGAGACTTATCCAGAACTGAGAGAGAGATACTGAAGTCTCCTGTCACTGTCATGTAATTGTCTATATCTTCTCATAGCTCAGATGGTTCCTTTCTGAATTTGGATGCTAAGACATTTGGAGAGTAAGTTTGTTACTGGTTCTTCTGTGATTCTTCAGCATAATATAATTCCTTTGTTCATTTCTTTATTTTTTGAATGGTTGTTTTTGCTTTATCAGACGGCATGATTGCAATTCTTGCCTTTCACTTGATGCACAGTAAATTTTTTTTCCAATCCTTCAGTTTTATTTTGTGTCTTTGTTTTTTGAATGTATTTGTTGTAAGCAGCAGGTTGTATGTTTTTTTTTTTACCCATCTCTCACTGTTTTTCATTTTATTGGATTATTTAATTCATTCCCATTTAACATTATAAGAGGTTTGTATTTTTCCATCTGTCTCTAGGATTGTTTTTTTTCAAGTTATGATCTCTTCCCCCTCCACCTTCTGCTATAAACACAGTATTATGTTTTTTTCAGTTACTTTATTTTAATCTTTTTTTTAAAAGGTGGTCCTGCCTGTTCCCACTAGCTCTCTTTCCCTCATCCCTGATGCCCTCTTCTCATTTGTTACCCTTTTCCCTTTGGTATTTTGTTTATTAGTTCCTTTTCTCTCTATCTCAATTTTTTTATCCGGTTATATAATTCTTCCTCCAATTTTTCCTTCTTAGTCAAGTAGATTCACTCTTCCTCTCTTCTCCTTCAACTAGTGCTGTTAGTTTTTTAAATTTCATTTTTTGTGCCCCTTTCAAAAAGGATTTCTCTCTTCATCATGCATCCTGTCTTTCTGTCCACTTTAGACCCTCATTCTCTAATTTATGACTGGTATAATTATCTGGTCTCCCTCTTTTCTCTCAGTTCCTCATGCATTCAGAACTTCCAAGATATCCATTCCAAGCTGTCTCCACTAGGTGCGTTCTACTGCTGTCTTGTAGGGCTTACCCTTTTCCATTGTGCTTCTCACTCCTAGAAGAATGCCAGTTATTACAGGTGTTGAGAGAGAAAACTGTCCTATGGTAAGGTTCCTCCCCTGATAATATAGCCCAACTGATACCTCCCCATCCTCATCCCATTTACCTCATAATCTCCACTGTGTATCCATATTCTCCCACGCTCCCTAGTGCTAGTTGCCTTCAGGAGTTCCAAGTCTCCCCCTACCCCCATGTAGGATGAGTAGACTTTTCAAGTACTAAATCCTACAGCCCACACCCAGTGCAAGATCCCCATCTATCTTTACCATTAGAAGCATTCATCAGTGGAATCTCTTCTCACTACCAACGGAAAGCCTCCTTCCTTTCCTCACTTTTTGTTTGACCCTGATACATCACACACTCCTTTCTGTCCTCCTTCTCCTCTTTCATGTACACTCTCTTGTTGTAATATAATCCTACCAAAAAACACTGATTCACCTGTAGGCAGGGAATTGTCCATAATGCCCCCTGTCTATTAGATTTCCACCTCCATGTCTGTCTGTGTTCTTGTGTACAGTTAGAAGTTTGTTGTTGTTGTTTTTATTTACTTATTTATTTATTTTTTGCTTTTCTCTGTCTTTTTGTTGTCACTCTGTTGCTGTTGCTGTTGCTGTCCTATTGCTGGATTTACTCCTGCATTTCTGTTGTTTAGAGTGTTTGAGAAGCATATCTTCAGTTCTAGTTTTATGTCTAAAAATGTTTTAAATGCTTGCTTAAATGAATGCCCATCTTTTCTTATGTATGGTTAAACTCAAATTTCTGGAGTAGGTCACCCTAGGCTGCAACTTGAGCTTTATTGCTCTTTGGAATACATTATTCCTTTCCTTTGATATTTTTGAGTGGTTGCAGAATAGTCTTGATTATTCACATTTCTTTTCTTGTATTTGAAGGTCTTTCTCTTGATAGTTTGCAAAACTTGTTTCTGAATAGAATTGTTAAATTCAATCACTGTTTGTCTTAGAGTTTTCAAACTTTTTTTTTTCCTGGAGATGATCTGAATTCTTTCTATTGACATTTTATTTTCATTGTTCAGAAGTTCTGGGTAATTTTCTTCTATTATTTCCTTCATTATGGAGTTAATATTTTTTGTTTTATTGTGTTTTTCTGGAAGATCTATGATCCTTAGATTATCTGTGCATTATGTCTTCAAGATTGATATGTTTAACTTGCACAGTGAATATATTTTCTTTAAATGTTATTCTTTTTTGCTTCTCTTAACTCTCGATTGTCCTTCATTTCTATGTATTTGTATTACCTGTATGTTGTTCTTCCTTGTTCCTTTGCTGAGGCTTGCCTTCAGAGGTTCCAGCCTTTCTATTCTGCTCATTATTTTTCCTGTATGAACCGTAAATTCTGTTTTCATAATTTTCATTTCTCCTTTGAACCACTCAGGAACAATATGTTGTGGTTCCATGTTCTCCTCAAATTCTATAGGGCCCTGTCTCATCAAGTGTTGGATCGTTTTCCTTTGTTTTGAAATGTTTATTTAGAAAATTTTGCTAATGACTTTTTTTGGGGGCAAAGATTGTTGAGGAGGAGGAAGTAGGATAGTGCTTCTCCCTTCCATTACTAATATTCAAAGGTCGAGTAAGGACACCAGATAAGTGATGATCAGGAAATTAAGGAGAAACCACAGTGGGTCATTTCTGCAGTCTAAGTCAGCATAGGGAGACAGCCAAAGGCTAGCAAGTCATTTGGGGGGGTAGTCTAGGGTCTGCGCTGGAGCTAGTGGCTGGGTGTGGGTTAGAGAAGAGGAAGAAGAAGCTGACTGTTGTGTCCGTTTGACTCAAGAGAGAGTTGTTTATTCATCATGTGTTGAAGCTAGGACCTGTTGCTATGAGTAACCAGAGAAGGGATGGTAAACTAGGGATGAACCTATAGTTCTGTCAGTTTCATTCTAGAGAAGCAGATTTAATGCCCCTATATATATATATATATATATATATATTTATATGCTGGGGCCTGCAGGTGAGCAGTGAGTCTACATCTTTGTTACTTTTAATTTGCAGAACCTTCCAGGTAGCTGACAGGGCTCAGGTCAACATCAGTCTCCTGGTTCTCCAACCAGAGGCAAACCTACTATTACATTGTCTGGATTCACATCTGGATTGGGTGCTAACAAAGTTCAGACCATGCCCTAGATCAACCTCATTAGGCCCTTTGGAAATTTGCAGCTTCCAGTCTGAATCATCCCTGAGATCCCTGAAGAATACAAGACTCAGTACCTGCATAAAACAATATCAGGACTATAGATAATGTAGATTAAGTGTTACAAGGCCCTTACATTTTCTCCAGAATTGTGTAGAGCTGGGCCCAACACAAATTCACAATTTTAGTTTTGAAAGAACGACTAAACCAAAACCCACTGATGATAAAGTGCCATCATAGGGATACCAAAGATATACTCTCTGAAGAAGAGAATAACTCCCAAATACCTGCAAGCAAATCAACAAAGATGTTTTGTCTAAACACAGTTTAGATACAAGGTCAACCAGAATTCCTGGAAGAAATGAAAAAGGAGTTAGAAATGACAAAAATGAATAAAATGAGAATTCTGGAGGAAAGACAAGAAGGTAGAATTAACAGTTTAGTACAGGAAGCAAAACATTTTACTCAAGTATCAGTCTCAGATAATTAGAATGGAGCAAATAGAAGTTAATAACTATGAGGCAACAAGAGGTAATAAAACAAAATCAGAAGACTTTAAAAATAAGGAAATATAGATACCTAATGTAAAACAAGGCTGACCTAGAAAGCAAGTCAGGAATGAAAAAAGTGTTTGAATCATTAGACTAACTTGAAAACCACAATGAAATAAAGGACCTGAATATTACATTACATTGACTGCCCAAACCAATTAAAGCCAGAAGCCAAAATGAAAATAGAAATAAATATTGTTTTCCTAAAAGAAACTTCAGAAAGAAAACTCCAGTGAACATCATAGCCAAAATATTAATCTGTTAAGTCAAAGAAAACAAATAATTAAAGCAAAAGAAATAAAGAGTTCAAGTATCAAGAAGTCATCATGAGGATTATATAATGCCTGGCAGCTACAAACACAGAAGAAAGGAGAGCTTGGAATACTATATTCCAGAAAGTAAAAGCTAAGGCTTTTGACTGTCCAAGAATAACCTACTCAGCAAAGTTGAGTATAATCTTATAGGAGGAAAATGGATTTTTAACAAAATAGAGAACTTCTAAATACTTCTGATAAAAAGATCAGAGCTGTATAGATACCTCAATGTAAACAGAGAACATAAGAGAAAGGCACATATGTATGAGTGACTGGAAGGGATTATCAGAGGGAAAAAAGTTTGTGTATGTGTGTGTGTTTATTTGATTCTTGGTGGACAGGGGCTACACAGGCTGATTGCCCTACTGATTGGAATGGGAACTTTGACGTACTCCATTTCTGATCTGGCCCCTCCTTAGGCAACTTGGTGACTCCTTGATCCAAGAAGCTTACCATATTAATGCTGAACTTAGGGCAGCACCAGATTGTCACAGCTCTTTGAAGGTCAGAACTCCTCTGAGTTCCCCCAGCCTCAGCCTCTCTGGTAACTGGGATTAAAGATGTGCTGCCCCCTCTTGGTTGTATTTACATTCCAAAAGAGGAAGAAGAAACCCTCATCTCCCATGAACCTTAAGGCCATCAGAGGCCATTGGTGTTAAGTAAGAGAGGTTTATTTTGTTACCTTTTTGTTTTTTGGAGGTTTGAAGGTTTGTTTTGAAGATGATTTTGTTGTATTTTGATGATCTTGGAAGAAAGGGAAGGAAGAAGGAATATATTTGATTAAAAAGGACCAAGGATGAGGAGCAGACATCACTTGAACCACATTTGCATTTGAATTAGTCACAGAAGGGTAAAACATACATACATGTGATGCACTCACAGACCACATGCATGCACACATGAAGAGTTTTGTGAAGAAATGCATTCAACTCAGTAGGGAAGTGGGGTAGTTGGAAGAAAGGAGGAGGGGAATAAATGGGAGAATGGATTCAGGGAAGAATTAGTTGTAAGCAAACAAATTCTGTGAAGAGAGGTTTAAAATATAGAAAAAAGGGTAAGAACTTGAAATTGAGGTCTAGATGAGGAAAAGAGAAGAGGAACAGGGGAGGAAAAGCAGACTGCATTAAGTATAGACCACTGGTGCTGAGCATGCTTCTTTTATTACCCTCTTTATTGGGAAAGTGTATTTAGGCAAAGAGAGAGGAAGTAAGAGTAAAGGATAGTTGGAACACAGTTAATGATGATTAATGTAAATGTAAATGGGTTGAACTCACCTGTAAAATGAGGGGTCTGGAAGAGACCAGTTGTGGTAGGGTTGTGATTCTCTCCTCTTCTCTTCTTCCTCTCCAAATAAAGGGAGAATAGAAGGAAGGTGAGAAGGACTCACAGATGAGGATAGCAGTGAATGTTTCACGTTGATTTCATTATGCTTTAAAAAAGTTCTTTATATTGGACATTTGTAGTTTTATGTACAGTACTTTTCTATTCCACAATATATGTGGAAATGTTCATTCTGCTTGGTGTTAAATTTCACATTAAAAAAAAAAAGGAAACTCTCTGGCCTAGGGAGGAAGGAGACCTTGTATGGTAGTTATAGTTGTCTAAGGGTGTGAACCATTGGCATTTTCTATTTAAATTGTGGTCATCCCACACAGATTAATAGCTTTGCACTTTTGCTTTGAATCCAAAGTGCCAGAGAAATAATAGATTATTTTATGTTTAATATCTAATGAATGAACGATGAATTTGGGATCTCTGATGATTTGTTTTAGTTGCCATTTATCAAATACTTCTATATTTTCAAAGCATTGTGGATACAAAAACAAAAAACAAAACAGTCCCTGACTTTATATCATAGTTGTACGTGCACGTGCGTATGTGCGTGTGCATGTGCGTATGTGCGTGTGCATGTGCGCGCGTGCGTGTGTGTGTGTGTATGTATGTTGGGGAGGCAAAGGTGGAAAGTAACTTCTGGTGTAGAGGTTAGGATTTATAAAGGTATCCGTGGAATAGAGCAAGTTAAGTTTGGGAATATCTAGTAATCTCAGTCTACTTAGTATGTTTAGTGGGAGAGAAGAGTAATTTAAAATGGTCTGGGAAAGATAATTGGTGCCAGATAATAGAGGACCTTGAATAATAGGTTAAGGTTTTTTTGTTTTAAATTACAAGCATTGGGGAGGCACGGAAAAGCTTTTTCTGAACAGGGAACTGATATTTTTAGAACTATGTAAAAAGATTTCTTTCGTAGCTGTATGATAGATGGATTGAAGTGGAGGGAGAAGGGACAAGCAATACCTTCATGGTATGTGGCATGTATGTGTTTAGTAGGCACTGTATAAATGCATATTCCCTCACTCTCTCTCCCTAGAGATAGGGAGACTTGTGAGGAAGCTGTTCAAGTAGTACAATCAAGAGGTGAGCTCAGATGGGCACAGTATGAATTCTTGGAAGGATACAAATGTGAGATTTTAGACCGTCTTATTACCAAAAACAGGTGACCACAAAAAATATGATGGCTACTGACCTCATGTGTAAAATTTTAATGAGAATAGTCTATACACACATTGAGGGCATCTGTTACAGGGAGATTAAGCATTTATGTAGCAATTATTCTGTCCCCAGGTACTATGCTACATACTTTTAGAAATATCATCTCAGTTGGTCCTTAAAGCAACCCTGCAAGGTATGTGTTGTTACTATCTCTATTTTATGGTTGACGAAACCAAGACAACCATAGGTTAAGTGACTTGCTCAGGGTCACATACCTAGAAAATGTCTGAGGCTGGATTTGAACTTAAATTTTCCCAACTCTAGGCCCAGTATTCTGTGTACTGTACCACTTTAGCTACCTTTGAACATATTAGAAGGAAAAAGGCAGGTAGTACTCAACAGTACATCATACCTTGACTGAAAATTATATTGAATGTAAGATCCCAGTGTTCTTACAATTTGTTGAATATCCTTAAAATATATAATTTCATAGTAAGAAGTTACTTTAAAGGCTATCCTACAATAATGTTTCCTATGCATTTGTCAAAATTATACAAGATTCCTTAAAGAGTATACCAGCAGAAAGAACTTTGACTTTCTGATTGGTAATATCAAGCAAAGCATAGAACAGAAAGATAGAGAATTCAGAATAGAATGTTTAATACTAAATGAAGAAAAAACGCTAAGAGAAGTGGACCTAAAAAGAGGAAAACATATTAGGTTCCATTCTTACTACTCTTCACCTACTAAATTACCTACTAAGTCAATAAACTTCTAGTATTTTATTTTCTCCTCATCATGCTTAACTAAATTGGAGTATTAGTTGTTTTCTAATCATATTGTATGCTTTCTGTTTCCATGCTTTACTCATTCTCTTCTCTCATTATCTTCCATTTTTAGATTTTATTTCAGCTGCTGACTCCTTCATGAGGCCTTTCTTTCTTGATTGTTCTCTCTTTTCAGGAGTGAGATCTTTCCCATCTCTTAATTCCCATAACACTTTTTTCCCTTCTATATGACACATTCTACCTCGTATTCCAGTAACTTATACCTATGTTTCCTTTCCTTTAACTAGATTGTAATCTCAAGGGCAGGAATTTTACTTTATTCATCTTTGTAACCTTTAGAGTAGTTAAAATTATGTCTTGTATCCTATGTTACTATAAGTTAAAATATTTTAGTGTTTAAAATTGCCTTCTATTTAAATATATTTAAACACATTTCATTGTTATCTTCCTTGTAACATCACCCTCATCTCCCAATATATCTCTTCTCTTGTCCCACCCAGAGAGAGAGGCAGCACCATTCTTTATAGACTGAAAAAGAAAGAGGAAAAAAAATCTGTTTCACAAAACTAACCAACATATAAGGCAGTTTTGGACACCGCATACAGTGTTTCACATCCATAGTTCTTGACACCTACAAAGCAGGGAGAGAGTCGAATATTCATCTCTCTTCTTTGGGTCTGACTTGATTATTAAAATCATAGTGTTATGTTTCATATTTGTTCTCTCAGTTTACATTATTGTAGAGGTGTATATTGTTTTCTTAGTTTTTGATTACTTTGCATCATTTCGTATAATTAGTACTCAATCAACAATTATTTACTAAGTGCCTACTGTTTGCCAGGTGGCACAGTCTATAGACGGCTGGGCCTCGAGTCAAGAAGACTCATCTTCCTGAGTGGCCTCGGACGCTCACTAGCTGTGTGATCCTGGGCAAGTCACTTACTCCTATTTGCCTCAGTTTCCTCATCTGTAAAATGATCTATAGAAGGAAAATGGCAAATCACTCCAGTGTCTTTGCCAAGAAAATCCCAAGTGGGGTTATGAAGAGTTGGAATATGATTGAAAAACAACTCAACAGCAAAACTATTTGCCAGGCCCTGTGCTGAGCACTAGAAGTATAAGTAAAAAGAATGCACTAATAATTACTGTTTTGCTCAGCTTGTATTCTAGTGAGGGAGGTAATAAATATACATAAAATATATGCAGCATAAATATAAAATTAGTAAATATAAATTTGTACAAAGTAGTTAAATACAAGATAGTTTGGGAGACAGGGCACTTATGTATTTGGAAGGATTAGGAAAGATTTCATGCAGAAGGTGGAATTTGAGCTCTATCTTTAAAAAGGAGAGGAACCCATGATGCTGAGGTAAGGAGGGATTACATCCCAGGCATGGGGGCCCAGAAGTGGGAGATGGAGTGTTGTGATGAGAGAAGGCCAGTTTGGAATGGTCACAGTGAAAGAAGAGGAGTAATCTCCAATGATACTGAAAAGGGAGATTGGGGCTAAGTTTGTCAGAGTTTAAAAACTAAGTAGAGGAGTTTATAATTTTATCTTGGAGGCAGTGATTTTGCTGGGGAGTTACATGGTCAAATCTATGCTTAAGGAAAATAACTTTGGCAGCTGTGTAGAAAAGGAACTTGGGTGGGAAGAGATTTGAGGCAGGGAGACCCAATTAGGAGCCTGTTCCAAACGGTCTTCTTGTGAGATGATGAAGGCCTGAATTAAGATGGTAACTGTGAAGTAGAGAGAAGGGATCAGATACAAGATATGTTGTGAAGAGGAGAGTAGTCATAGTAAGATTTGGCAACTGATTGGCTGTGTGATATGAGGGAGAGGGAGGAATATAGGAGAGTGCCATGATTACAAACTTGAGATACTGGAAGGATTGTGCTACCATCAGCAGAAATAGAGAGGTTTTGGGGAATATGAGTTCCATTTTAGACACCTAGTTTATAATGTGTAATAAGTAGTTGATAATGTGAGACTGAGATTGAAGTTGGGGCTGGATTTAGAGAATTGTGATTCATCTTGATAGAAGATAGTTGAACTTATGGCAGGTACTTAGGAGAGAGAGAGAGAGAGAGAGAGAGAGAGAGAGAGAGAGAGAGAGAGAGAGAATGAATATTGACAACTTTCATTCTGTTTAAGTTTCAAAAACGGATGGAGATCATATCCCTTATCTTATTGTCACCCACAAATATTGTACCTTCACAATATATATATGTATATATATGTATAATTTTGAAATAGGGGCAGCTAGGTGGGCAGTGGATAGAGCACCAGTGCAGGAGTCAGGAGGACCTGAGTTCAAATCTCACCTTGGACACTTGACACTAGCTGTGTAACCTTGGGCAAGTCACTTAACCCCAATTGCCTCATCCTGGGTCATCTCCAGTCATTCTGAGGAATATCTGGTCACTGGATTCAGATGACTGTGGAGGAGAAGTAAGGCTAGTGACCTGCACAGCCTTCCCTCACTCAAAACAAAGTCAAGTGCAAGTCATGTCATTATTTCTCTGATGGCATGGTCTTCTTTGGCAACTAAGGATGAACACACACACGGTTTTGAAATACCTCCGTCTAACTATAATTTCTTGTCTTCCATCTTTCTCTATATTGTACCCTTGCTAAAGCTATTTTCCATCTTTGCTGCGATTTTTAATCTACCACATCCCAATTTCCTCAGACCGTAATCCCAGTTAGGCTTCATATTCCTTCCTTCCTATTCTTGACTCTATTGTTATGCTGTGTACTTCTTTTTAAATCTTTTGCAACATTGACTATTTCCATTTTTTGTCATCTTTGCCAATTTGTTGGATGTGAGTTGAAACTTCGAAGTCATTTAGATTTGCATTTCTTGTGTTAATTATTTGGAGTATTCTTTCAAATGGTGGTTAATAATTTCCAGTTCTTCTTTTGAGAATTATTTCTTGTTATCTCTTGGCAACTTATCTAATGGGGAATGAATGGCATTTGGTCATCTAAGAATCTTTGTTATTGATCCCTTATTGGAGATATTTGATAAAAGAATTTTTGCCTAGTCAACCACTTACCTTATCATCATTACATTATTTTTGTTTATGTAAAAGCTTTTCAATTTCTTGTAATCACTTAGCTTTTATCTTCTGTAATTACCTCTATCCCTTCCTTACTTGTTTAGGAATTCATTTCCTTCCCTTTCCCATCTATAACTACTAAACACATTGTCTTATCTTTTGATATTTTTGTGGCATGGTGGTTAATATTCAGAATATGTATTGGTTTTGAGTTATTGTGGTATATGGTATTAGATATTGACTTAAACCTAATTTCTGCCAGACTGCTTTCCAGTTTTTCCAGCAATTCTTATGAGTTCTTTTCTAGGAAATTTTATTTTTTTCAAGTTTATTGAACGTTGGTATTTTGAGGTCATTTGTTTCTGATTCTTTCATGTCTTTTCTGTCTCATTGATCTACTTTTAAATAGTAGATTTTTACCCTATACAGGTAGTTTGGATGACTGCTATCTTATAATACAGAGATCTAGAAGTACCTTCCCCCTCCTTCATTCTTACTTTTTATGTTATTTTCTTTGATAGTCTAGAGTTTTTTTTGTTTCTCTAAGTGAATTTTGTTAGTATTTTGTCTAGGTCTATAAAGTGTTTTCTTGAACATTTGGTATAGCACTAAATCTGTAAACTAATTTTAGTTTTATTGCCATTTTTATTATATTGGTTCAGTCCAGTTATGAGCAATGAATAATTCTCCACTTATTTAAATTCTTAATTTTTTAAAACAAGTTAGCCAACAAGCATTTATTAAGCCCTTATTATGTGCTAGGTCCCCTGCTAAGTACTGGAGAATATAAAAAAATTCCCTGCTCTCAAAAAACTCATATTCTACTGGAGACAGATTATATTGCAGGCAACTATATACAAACTAGATATATAAAGACTAAATTGGAGGTAATCTCAAAGACAGGGCATTAATATTAAGGTAGACTGGGCATTTTGTCATATTATCTCTACAGCTATAGATTTACTTTTTACTTTTTCCCATGATTTTTTGTTCCCAAACTTATTATTCAGGTTATCATCACTGTCTGTCTTTTGTCTGTATCTTTTGCTTATACTCCCTCTGTTGATGAAAATTTTTATTGCATTATTGTTTCCAAAGATTGTGTTGAGTATTTTAACACCTTTTCATGTTTATTTACATGTATGTGTGTGTTCTCTTTTAGAAGATACCATGCATTTTTTAGCTCTAAGTTCTTCAACAATTTAAGTTTTTTCTTTTTTGTTTGTTTTTCTGATAGCTTTGTCTAGCTCTGAGAGAAGGACAATCAATCAGTAAATAAATAAACATTTATTAAGCACCTACTATGTGCCAAGCACTGTTCTACTTGCTGAGGATTAAAATAAAAAAGGCAAAAAGACAGTTTTTGCCCTCTAGGAGCTCACAATATAATGGAGTAGCCATCAAACAAATACATGCAAACAAGCTATACATAAGATAAATAGGAAATAATTAACAAAGGTAAGACACTAGAATTAGAAATATTTGGAGAATATTTCCTTAGAAGATGGAATTTTATTTGGGATTTTAAAGAAGGTAGTAGGTGGAACTGAGGAGGAAGAACGTACAGAAAATGCCCAGAGCCAAGAGTCTGAGTATATTCTTCATGATATAGCAACAAGGCCAGTCTCATTGGATGGAGGAGTATGGTATAAGAGAACTGAAAGTCTAGGAGGGACCTAGGTTATGAAGGGCTTTGAATGACAAAATGACAGATTTTGTATTTGATCCTGGAGTTGATAGGGAGCCATTAGAGTTTATTGAGTAGGGAGTGACTTTGTCAGATCTGTGCTTTAGGAAAATTACTTTGATGGCGGAATGGAGGATAGAATGGATTGTGGAAAGACTTGAGGCAAGCAGAGTCTTCTAGTCTTGTCCATATCTTTCTACAGTTTATTTATCTTTTCCCTTATGAATTATATATATTTAATATTTATACTGATTCCTTGTATATGTTTTTTTTAAGTGTAAGGTAGTTTTCTTGTTTATTTCTATAGATATTATGAATTTTTATTTTTATCCATCATGATTTTAATGCCTTCTTTTAAAAATTCTCTCAAAATATACTAGATTTTTTTCAGCTTCTCATTTGGTTCTATGTATATCTTTGCCTTTTATATGTTTCTTATAAACAACAGATTATGGGATTTGTTTTATTCATTCAGCCACTTTTTTTGCTATTATTTAATCTATTCACATTTAAAGTTATGAGAGGCTTGGTTTTTCCTCCATTAATTTATTTAATGTTTTTAAGATAATTTTCATCCTCTTTCTTTTTTGAGTCAAGATAGTGTCATTATGATTACTTTTTTCTTTTCCAATAGTACATTATTTTTATTTTTTAAGCAACAAGCACTTTTCCATCAGTCTTGTTCCCCATTTCTCAAATTGAGCAAAGAAAAAAAAAACTGCTACCAAATCTTCCCCTCCCACCCCCACCAAAATCCCTTAGCATATATCCCCATAGTCTGGCCAAAAAAAAACCAACCCAATTTTCAGCCACATTTGGAAATCCACATCTCCCTTTTATACTCTAATTTCTCCTCTAGAAGGTGAGTGGTGTACTTTGTGTTTGTTTTTCTTTTGTACTTGTAGTTTATCATTGTGTTGTTAAGATTTCTAAACTGTTTCAAAGCTGTTTTTCTCAATAAGATTGTTATTGTATAAATTGTTCTCATCCTTCTTGACCTACAGAGGCAGCTGCTGGCACAGTGAATGTCGTGCTGGATCTGGAATTAGGAAGATCTGAATTCCAATCAGATCTCAGATACTAGTTGTGTGACCCTGGGCAAATCATATAACCTCTGTTTGCCTCCTCAACTGTAAAATGAAGATCATAGTAGCACCTACCATCTATGGGTTGTTACTATGGTCAGGTGAGATGATATATATATACATATATATATATAGATGTATATATATATATATATACATATATATATATATATATATATATGTATATATATATATATGTATGTAGCACTTAGCACATTGCCTGATACATAGTGGGCACTATATAAATGCTTATTCCCTCTTTTCCCTATCTCTCTGCAGACTTTGACACTATTGATCACACTTTGACACTATTGAGCACTCTCTTCTTAATACTGTAATCTCACTAGGGTTTTGTTTTTCTTTTCTTTAATTTTTTTTGGATACTACTCTCTCCTGGTTCTGCTCCTACCTATTTGACTATTCCTTTTCTCTATCCTTTCTGAATCTTCATTCAGATTATCCCTGCTAATTAGATTTCTCTCAAGTTCCATCCTGTGCCCTTTTCTCTTCCTTTATACTATTTCCTTGGTGATCTCATCAACTCCCGTGGTTTCAGTGATCATCTCTATGCAGATTACTCTCAAATCACTTGTCCAGCTGTAATTTCTCTTCCAGCCTTCAGTGTCACTGCTCCAGTTACTCATTTATCTCAAAATGGATCATAGACTTCTTAAACTCATAGGAATCAAAATGGAAATAATTATCTTTCTCCCCAAAGCTTTCCTTCTTCCTAACTTTCCAAAAACTATTAAAGATATACCAGCTCCTTAAAGTCACCTGAGCTTGAAACCTTATCAAATGTGCATCAAATGTGATTCCTCATTCTTAACCCCCATATACAATTAGTTTTCAGATTCTGTCATTTCTACCTTTATAGTATCTCTTGTATATACCTTTTCTCCTCTGACAATGCCACCAACTTTGAGCATGTCCTCTTCACCTCATACCTGTAATATTGTAATAGACTGCTGGTTGGTCTGCCAGCCTCAAGCGTTTCCCCACTCCAGTCAGCCACCAAAATGATTTTCTTAAAGTTCAAATCCAACCATGTACACTCCAGGGGTACTCCTTATTGCTTCCAGGATAAAATGTAAAATTATTGGTTTGCTTTTTTAAAGCCGTTCATAACCTAACTCCTTCCTATCTGGCAGTCTTCTTGTGACTAGCAATTTAGAGTTGCTGGCCTCCTTGCTATTTCTTGAACTTTTTCATTCCTCATCTCTACCTCTTGGCTTCCCCAGTTTCCTCAAGACTCCTTTGGGGTCCTACCTTTGTATTGACTCCAACTAGAAGATAGTATTTTTAATCTTCACCTTTTCTCCTCATATGTTTGGTATCTCAAATGCTGACAAGCTCCTCAATCCACTTTGTGTCTTTCCTGGGGAATATGGAAGCTGGTGGAGGAGGGGTGCTGAATGAATGCTTTAAGCATTAGATTTGGGCAGTTTTGGAGACCTTAAATATTAAGCAGAAAATCAAATTGTACTAGTTAGTGAAATTTACTAAGACATATTCCTTCTAAATTTAATATTTTTTTCTACTTTGGATGAGATTTAAAAATTATTTGTAGGGCCTTAATTTTGTTTTAAAGATTATTCTACAGAATAGGGTTGTATATAAAAGAAATTTAACATGTTATGTTTGGGGAAATGCAAGCAGCCTAACCAAACATATAAAAGAGGCTTGTAATAATTTTTAGGTTCTGTTGTACTTTTCATGTTTTTTAATCCTCAGTATTAATTTTACAGTATTGGTGGGGCAGAAAAAATGATTTCTAAGATTTGATTATTAATGAGAGTAGCATTAGGCTTTTTGCCTTTTAAAATTCATCTTGTTTTGTTGCCCTTTATCCATTGATTTTCTCTGACTGGCCTGAGGTATAGTTTAAAATTAATTGTTTTTTCCTTTGTTCTCCTGAATATGAATTGAAAAAAGGCAATATATTCATTCCTTCTATTGAAAAAAAAATCTTGCTTTTCCAATTAAAATGATGATACTGATTTATAGAATCAATAACAGAATGTTATAGATACACGTTTTTCATCAGTGTATTGTTCATAGTGTTCTGGATCAATTTCAGTTGAAAGGGAAACTTAGGATGAACATTTTGAATACTTTAAAAATGTCTTTTTATTTTTTACCTTTTGTTGTTGATTGAACTGTTTCCGGTTTTATTTAAAATGGAAAAAAATGCATTGAGTCATGAATATAGTCTCTATTTTTGATTTTTCTGAACTTCCCTTAAAAATTCAATTAAATCACATTAAACCTTTTTAATTACCAAAAGTATTTTTCTCATATCGCTTATTTAATGAAAAGGAAAGTAAAAACCTTCAAAGCAAATATGCATGGTCAATCAAAAACAAGCTCTCACATTGACCATGTTCAAAGAATATACATTTCACTGAAAAATTTCACGGAGTTTATCATCTTTCTGTTGGGAAATATGGCCCCTATTTTAGAAGATGAAAAGAAATTGATCTTTTGGATATAGGACATTTTTAGTGTCTAATGGTGTTTTTTGGTTAATGAAATGTCATTACTTCTAGGATCTGTCATTTCATTAGTCTGAATGGCTCTTAAAAGATTAATTGTAATCCCTCAGTGTCTTAGTACATGGTCTTCATGAGTTGCTAGAATAATAATACCTGTAGTATCTATCTGGCAGGGTTCTTGTGGAGATCATGTGAGAAAACAGTATTTAAAGACCTTCACAAATTTTGCTATGTAAAAGTTTATTGATTTCTTATTATTGGAAAAAATGCTCTCTCTTGATAAGTCTTGGGGTTTAGCTATGCTTTTTCTTGGGTAGAAGACACATAGTCACTGAACCCATCTTAGGCTTATTCAGTAAACATTTATTAAATGAGTACCATGTGCCAGGTGCTATGCTCAGTACTGGTAAGCTAAAATAAAAAATGAAACAGTTCCTACTCAAGGAGATCACTTTTAACATGGGAGACCATATGCGCATGAAAACTGATACAGAATAATCTGTGGAGTGGGGCAAAAAGGCACCGACCTGAGGGACCGGGAAGGAACTTCATGTAGGAAGTGGCATTTGAGCTGAATCTTAAGGGAAACCAGGGATGGATAGGTAGGGGGAGAACTAAGAGAACAGTCATGAAAACCATGAAAACCAAGAGGGAGCAGAAGTTAGTGGACAGCTGTTTTTGATGCAGAGAGAAATCAAAACGTTTGAGAACTGAGGAAAGGCCATTAGATTTGGTGATGAAAAGATCAGTAATTTGGAGAAAACACTCAGTTGAATGATATAGTTTCAAGCCAGATTGTTGAGAGTTTAAAAGAGAGGAGAGGAAGTGGGTACATACAATGTAGATAGCTTTTTTGAGGAGGGAAGCCAGACAAAAGTTTGTGGAAAAGTTAGAATCTAATGGGAATTTTTAAAGATAGAGGAGACTTAGGGGTATTTGTAGACAACGGAGAAGGAATTAGGTGAGAGGGAAAGATGGAAGCTTAGCAAAGGAGAGGATAATGATTAGGTGATTAGGGCAAAGAAATAATTTTTGATTTATTGAATCCTGTGAGGCATGGGAGAGAATCTGTAACTTGTGTTCTGCTGGAGTAGCATTTGAGAATCGGAGTCAGCTTCATGCCATGATGCGTCATTGGAGGATGACTTGAAGGGAGGATGGTCAGTCTTATATTTTAACGAATAGTATTGACCAAATTATATACCTCTATTAATATTTTGAATATTCGCTTAGTAGAGGAGTATTTAAAATCTTTGATTTTTCTGCATAATATTAGTTATATTGTGTCATTTAATTATTTAGTTGCAAAGTGTCCCATATTGGGGATGTTTGAGGACTATCTACCTTGCAGGATTATTGTGAGGAAAGTACTTTTTAAATATTAAGTTGTTATATAAATGAAAATTACTATTATTAGAAGTCTTTGATTCAAAAAAATTACACTAACCTGGAATGTTCAGGCACAGATGAAATTACCTTTTTTTTCACTATTTGTAGTTTAGGCAATTTGGTCAGATAATTATGGAGCAATTAGATTTTTATTGTGTTAGGATTCCCATAGCTTGGCAGCCTTTTTATCATCCACTGTTCCATTCAAGGCATTATCTTAATCTTTCTTCTTCACCTCTAGCTTCCTTAAAGAGTAATCTGTGCTTGCCATTTTTATTTTCTCAGGACCATTCCTTTAACTGCTTGTCTGTCAGTCAGCAAATATTTATGAACACCTACTCTGTGTCAGATACTGTACTAGGCACTAGGAATAAAAATAGAAAAGTCAAAGTCTCTTTCATTAAGGAGCTTACATTCTATCAGAGGGAAGTGTATATATCTGTATCTAATTATCTATCTTTTTATCGATTTGTCTGTCTGTCTATGTATCCATCCATCCATCCATCCATCCATCCAAAAAGCAATACAAAGTAAGTTGTGGAGTGGGGAGAGAAGGCACTGTTACCTGAGGGACCAGGCTGAAACCTCATGTAGAAGGTAGCACTTGAGGTGAATCCTAAGGGAAACCAGGAATGGATAGGTTGTGTGTGTGTGTGTGTGTGTGTGTGTGTGTGTGCGCGCGCGCATATATATATATTATATATATATAATATGTATATTATATATATATATAATATATATATTTAAATACTAAAATGAATCTGCAATCTACCATATTGATTATGGGATTCCCTCTACTAATCTCTCCATGCCTGACTGTCTTAATGTTACTCTTGTCTATTTCCTCTCCAGAAGTTGTCACAATGTGCTCAAGGCCTTCATTACTTTCTTCCACTGATTCAGGAGTCCCCATTGATCATTTTGACTGACCTGTTATCTCTCTTGTCACTTGACCACAGTATCTTCTTTTTCTGTAATTACTGATGGTGTCCTTTACTCCTATTCTTTAGTGTTCCTTGTTGGTTATATGTCACAGCCTACTCAAACCCATCATGAACCTCTCCCTTGTCCTCTACTAGATAATTCATTAAAAAAATTTTTTTTTATTGTTAGTGGCATTCTATTCTTGCTTCCCTGTAACGTTTTAGTACCGAGAAGATTAGCCATTGCTTTCGTGGGAAAAGAATAAAAAAACCTAAAAAAAAGTTTTGCAGCTTTCCAAAAGCATTTTAGCCTATTCTTTTATTCCTATTCTTATTTGACTCTAAATTATTCCTCTTTACGATCTGTCCCAAATATAGATGCTATTGGACAAACTCTTTGAGGTGTCCATTTAAATGCATGTTCCAATCTAGGCAGCAAGAGATAATCTTCATCCATTTGGTTTGTCTTATGTGAATAGACAAGCCAACTTTCTATGTGATGACACATAGAAAGAGATCTCTTTTGGAACTTGATGCAATCAACATGATGTCTTCTGCTAGCACCTCCTAGTATCACAATATCTAATGCCTATGGAGAGTTTACATCCGTGTTTGATAATAATCTGTAGGTGAGCCCTAAGAGAACCAATGAACTGTTTTGTTTTGTTTTTTTCCTTTTGTTATCTCTTCCCGGTAATCTTGAATGATCTTGATATGCAAATAGGAGACATCCTGTTGTAGAAAAGCCTGGGGGGAGGGTGTTTTGCTCGACTGAATCTAATGCATTTTTGGAATCAACAAAAATCAATGGAAAAACTTATCTTCCCTACATCTTTCATTTAATTGTGAAATTATGAAGATGTGGTCCATTGTTGAATACTGCTTGCAAAAACCTGCTTGACCTTTACCTGCGTCCAGAATGCCCTTGATTGGTGTATAGGTGTATATAGGTGACTCTCATAAAGATTTTGTTTAAATAGGAGAGTAGGCATACAGATAGGAAGCTGTTGATGTTTGCTTGCCCACCCTTATTCCGTCTGTGTATACTTGGTCAAGTCTGGATGCTTTTCCCATCTTGGTTCAATTTCATGTCATTTTTACCTCCTCTGTAAGTACATGTGAGATTGTGATGTGAATATGTTGGCTAAAATTTTTTTTATTTTGCAAATCTTTTCATTTTTCTTCTTTTTGTAGTCTTTCAATAACCTTGGGATGCCTGCTTACTTAAATAACTTGCCAAACTTTCTTTAAACCAGTTTTATCTTCCACCATTACTCTTTGTTTTATGAGATGATATTACTTATCTTTCTTTGTAAAATTTAACAAACAAGTTTGTTTGCTAACCTAGTATTATTTTTGGCAGCCTTCTGTCTGTTTGGCAAGTTGGATATTTACCGACTAAAGTGCTTTCACGGCTCTTATGGTCTTCTTGTTATAAATAAATGTACATTGGCTAAATTTCTGGATGAAATTATTATAGTTGGCATTTATATAATTTATATTATCCATTTCCTCTTCTTGATTTTTCAGTTACTTTGTTTTAATAATTTAAGCCCAAGTTATTTAAATTACATGCCATATATCTTTATTATTATTTCTTTCAAAAAATTAGTTATTTTAGCTTGGATGAATTAATGGGTCTGATTACATATAGATGATTTAAGAATAACTCCCTTCACAAGGTAGAGAACATTGTGAGATGAAAAATGGGTAATTTTGATTACATTGAATTAAAAAGATTTTATACAAATAAAACCAAAGTAATCAGAATTAGAAGGAAAGCAGAAAATTGGGGAAAAAAATTTTATAGACAATTTTTCAGATAAAAGTCTCATCTCAAATAGATAGAGAACTTTGTCATATTTATAAGATTATGAGTCATTCCCCAATTGATAAATCGTCAAGATATGAACAGGCAGTTTTTTGGTAGAGAAATTAAAACTACACACAAATGAAAACATGCTCTAAATCATTATTGATTAGAAATATACACATTAAAGAACTCTGAGAACTCACATCTATGAGATCAGCTAAAATGAAAAATGTTGGCGGGGATGTGAAAAAATTGTGATATTGATACACTGTTGGTGGAACTGTGAACTGATCCAAGCATTTTAGAGAGCAATCTGGAATTATGCCCAAAGAGTTATAAAACTGTGTATGCTTTTCACCCAGCAATACCACTATTAGATGTATTTCCCAAGGTAATCAGAAAAAAAAAGAAAAGAATCTATATGTTTTAAAGTATTTATGGTAGCTCTCTTTCTGGTGGCAAAGGAGGGGATGGCCATCAGTTGGGTAATGGCTAGTGGTGTATGATGTGTGATGGAATACTATTGTGTTATAGGAAATGATGACTAGGTTGATTTTTGAAAAACATGGAAGACTTGGATGAATAATGAAAAACAAAATGAGTAGAACCAAGAGAACATTGTAATAGCAGTATTGTTCGAAGAATAATTGTGAACAACCAAGTTATTCTTAGTACTATAAATACTCAAATCAACTACAAGGGATATATGATGGAAGATGCTGTCCACCTCCAGAGAAAGAATTGATAAATAAAAGTATCGTAGTATGATTTTTACACATATTTATAAATTTGTGCCATATGGTGGCCTTCTTTAGTGTGGGGTGAAGAGGGAGGGAAGGAGACAGTTCAGAACTTAAAAATGTAACAAAAAAATAATTAAATTTAAAAAAGGAATAATTCCCCCATCAATAACAAGGTTTTTTACCTGTCTGGCAAAATGTAATCAGTTTCATTCTTTGTGCTGTTACTTGGTGCTCACCATATCAAGTTCATGAGGGGCAACTAGGTGGTGCAGTGGATAGAGTGCCAGTGCAGGAGTCAGGAGACCTGAGTTCAGATCTCACCTCAGGCACTTGACACTCACTAGCTGTGTGACCTTGGGCGAGTCACTTAACCCCAATTGCCTCATCCTGGGTCATCTCCAGTCATCTTGAGGAATATCTGGTCACTGGATTCAGATAGCTCTGGAGGAAAAGTGAGGCCGGTGACTTGCACAGCCTTCCCTCACTCAAAACAAAGTCAAGTGCAAGTCATGTCATTATTTCTCTGATGGCATAGTCTTCTTTGGCAGCGAAGGACAAACACACATGAGTTCATGATCTAGAAGTGTTAGGTTTCAGTGTAATCTACAAATCTTTGACCTTTCTCATTCCATAGGAATTGAACCAAACTTTCTAATGTATTTCTTTCCATTTTTACCTTTTTTCGTATTTTTATTGAAGCCTCCAAATATTGGAATATATGTTGATTTGATTTGGAGGGTTTTATCAAGTTCTTTGTACAATTGTTTTTCACCATTTCATGAACCCTCAGAAACCGTAGCTGCTGTATAAACTTTGGTTGTTTTTGTGATGATATTTTTGCAGACATTTTTTATTAGCTTTGCAATAAACAATAACCATGTATTCCATGAAATAATATTTCTTGTTAACTTTGAGTATATGACAAAACTCATTTTACTCCTTTCTTTTTCTCTCCAGTCTGTACCTTTGAGTCACTCTTGTTTTTAATCAGAGGATATAAATCTAAAATTTATTCCAGGTAGACATAAGTATTTTGGGGGGCTAATTAGACCCTAGTGTCTGGGAAAGTCCTAATGGTGGTCCTTAAACTAAGCTTTGAAAGAAGCCATGGGTTCCAGGAAGCAGAGGTGAGGAAGGAAAAGAATAAAAGTTCACACTAAGATTTTTGAATGTGAAAGACTGTGAATGGTGGCACAGCTGACAGAAATAATAACATGAGAAGGGAGAGGAGATTTTTGATGAAGCAAATTAGTCCTGGGCATGTTGAGTTTGATTTGCTTTGGGGACATCTGGGTGGTAATGTCTTTTTAGACATATTGCTTAAGAGTCTTTTGTAAGAGAAATTAGTGAAGAAAGAGAGGCATGGAGACAACCTGTGGCAGAGGCTTTAGAGACAAGAGGTGGTGTGTCATGGAAAAGAAAAAGTAGTAAGGTCAGTTTTGCTGGATTATAGAATACATGAAAATAATAGATAATAAATGAAACAAACGCCAAAGCCGTATTGTGATGAACTCAAAATGACAAGCAGAGGAATTTTTATGTTTTATTCTATAGAAGCAAGAAGGAGCCACTGAAACTTCTTGAACAGGGGAGTGAGTTGGTCAAACCTATGCTTTAGGAATATTAATTTTGTAGTAGTGTAGTAGATGGATTGGACGAGGAAGACACTTGGGGTAGGGGAAAGGAAAGGGAAGAGAAAAAGCATTTAGTATGTGCCAAGGCAACTGAGGGGCCTCAAACCCATCAGTGAGTTGGGGTGGGGGCGGTGTCTGTTCCAAGAATGTGAAGACTTCCCTAGAAGAATAAGTGGATGTGAAGATTTTGTTCTAAAAGGCAGTGAAGGTGGCAGAAGCAGGTGCTGTGGAGTACTTAGATCTTGGTTAGACATTGAAGGCATCAAGGTCATCCACCGAATCCCAGGCCATTGCTAGTTACCTTGACTTTTGTCTTGCCACTGGACTCTGATGACTTTGGAAGATAGTGAGGATGATGACTTCATTCAGGATTGCCTCAATTTAGACCAATTTATGTATGAGTCAAAAGGCATCACCCATACCATTTTTAACATTTTTACTTACCTTGAAGTTCCTTGGCGAAGCAGCAGGTGCAGATGCACTGAGTATTGTAGTTACAACCTTGAATGCAGGTGGTCCAGGCCATAGGGTTATTTTCTCCTGGAAAGAAGTGGCAGTGGGATTTGGCAGCCTCTGGGTGTCTGAGCAGCCTTTTTAAAGAACCGTACTGCTTATTTCTTGGCACAAAGAAGAGGCTAGAAAAGTTGCCCTAGAAATGATTGGCTTCACCTAACTTAACCATGGCTTGCTTACTGTGGCAGACAGGGATCCTACCCTGTGATTGAAATACACACAAAAAAGGTACAAAAGCTTTTGTGAAGATGATTCTACTTACCACTGGTACATGGAATGTGCTCATACTTATGGACAACACAAAATCCAGTAGACCTAAAAGACAAACAGCTCTTGTTTATTTCTTTAATGCAATTTTATCTTTCCCCCAATTACATATAAAGACAATATTTAATATTCATTAAAAACATTTTTTGAGTTCCAAATTTTCTGCCCTTTCTTCCTCACCTCCCTGCTCCCTGAGACAGCAAGCAATTTGATATAGTTTATACATATGTAATCATGTAAAATATATTTCCATATTAATCTTATTGTGAAAGAAGGCACAGACCAAAAGAAAAAAACCCCATGAAAATAAAGAAAATAAAAAATAGTATGGTTCAGCCTGCATTCAATCAGTTCCTTGGACTTGATCAGGTCTTTGGATGTGGACTGCGTTTTTCATCATAAGTCCTTTGGAATTGTCTTAGATTATTGTTGGGCTGAGAATAGCTAAATCATTCATAGTTGATCATTGTACAGTGTTGCTGTTACTATGTACAATGTTTTCCTGGTTCTGTTCATTTCACTTTGCATCAGTTTGTGTTTCCAAGTTTTCGTGAAATCAGCCTGCTCATTATTATTGCACAATAATATTCCTTTGCAATCATATGCCACAACTTGTTCAGCCATTCTTCAGTTGGTGGGCATCCCCTCAATTTCCAATTCGTTGTCTTTACAAAAAAACCTGCTATAAATATTTTGTACAAATAGGTCCTTCTCTCTCCTCCTCTCTCCCTCTTCCCCCACCTCTTTCTCTGGGATGCAGATCTAGTAGTGGTATTGTTTGATCTAAGATTAGATACAGTTTTATTGTCCTTAGGGCCTTGACTGACTGCTTGTTTTCAGAGAAATTAGCAAGTATCACATCCAAATAGCCCTGAGTGAAACAAGGCTGGCAAATAAAAGCTAACTTATTGAAGTAGGAGCTGGATACATATTTTTTTCTGGAGTTGCCACAGTGATAGAGAACACCTTGAAACTAGCATAGCTTTTGCAATCAAAACTAATCTAGTCAACAAGCTTGTATAATTCCTGAAAGGAATGAGCAACAGGTTTATGATAATGTGATTGCCACTTGCAGGAAAGTGCCATGTCACCATGCATCAGTGCATATGCTCTACCATGACAAATCCTGATCAAGTCGAAGAAAAATTTTATGAAGGCCTGGAGACCCTCATCATCAGTGTGCTAAAAGAGGGTAAACTTGTAATTCTGGGTGATTTTAGTGCTAGAGCAGACACAGACAGTTAGATATGTTGGAGTCTTTGGAAGAAATAGAGTTGGAAATAGCAACAGCAATGGTCACTTACTGCTGAAGACTTGTGCATTTCATGACCTTCTTATCACCAGCACTGTCTTATATTTACCTAAATACAATAAAACTTTGTGGATGCATCCTTGCAGCTAACATTGGCGTTTAATAGAATATCTAATTGTAAGGAGAAGAGACAGGATGTGAGAGTGTTGAAGATGATGTGTGGTGGTGCAGAGCACTGGACTGATCATAGACATATCCTTTCCAAGCTAAAAAAGTGACAGCTCCAAGACCCGGTGACTACCAGAAGACTTAATGTCAACACATTAGAGTGCTTCTCCATGTGTGAACAGTCTGTTGCAAACTTAAAGGTAAAGCTGAACTAACACATAGTGGGCTAACAGTGGAGTGGAAAAGGAGTGGGTGACTTTCAGAGATTTAGTTTACCACACTGCATTTATCATATGGGTTAGAACACTTGCAAACATCAAGATCAGTTTGACAAAAATCATGGGGAAATTTAGAAGCTGTGAAACAAAAAATGAAAAAAAAAAAAATTCCACAGGGTTTACCAGCAGGCTAGTTCATCTGTCTCTAAGAAGGCAGTGTTTAAAACTCCATTAAAAGTAAAGTACAAGTGAAGCTTAGAGAGATGCAGGATTCTTGACTCAATCTAAAGCACCTTTATGATGCCTTGAAGGCTTTGTATAGGCAAAAGATCTATGCTACATTTCATCTTCTCACCTCTGATGGAGCCACATTGATTAGTGATAAGGACATCATCCTGGAGAGATGGGCTGAACATTTTCATAGCATTCTCAACAGACCTTCATCAACCAATGCTGAAGCCATTAACCATATACCTCAGGTTGAAGTCAGTTCTGCTCCAGTGGAACTTACAACTGAAGAAGAGGTTTTGAATGCCATTAAGCTCCTCTCATCTGCAGTACCTAGTGCTGATTTTGCTCCAGCTGAGATTTAAAAGGCAAGAGATATACTGCTCACAGAAAAGCTGACTTCAATCTTCCGAGTTATATGACAAGAGGAGGTTATCCCTCAGGAGTTCAAGGATGCCTCCGTTGTCTTTCTAAGGAAAAAGAAAAGGTTGTCCTGTCACAATTATAGGGTGGCAATGGGGACAGGGGAAGGGGTGTCTCTCTTATTCTCTGCAGCAAGATTATTGCTAGAGTCTTCTTTAATAGCTTGTTCCTTCACCTGGAAGATGATCATCTACCCAAGAGCTAGTATGATTTCAGAAAGGGTCACTGAACAGTCAATCTGGTATTTGCTGCCTTACAACTCCAGGAAAAATGGCAGGAGCAGAACAGAAATCTGCATTTGTTGAACTGTTTGGGGCTTTTGACTACCATTAGTTGTGAGAACTTGTGGAAGATCATGGCAAAATTTGGTTGCCTGGAGAAGTTCTTCAGTATTGTATGCCTGTTTCATGATGGGATGCTTGCATGACTTCTGGGTAATGATTAATTAATGCTTTTATGCTTTCCATATGCTTTCCACTCACCAGTGAAGTGAAACTGGGCTGTATACTTTTGCTCCCATGCTTTTTAGCATGGTTTTTCAGCAGTATTGTCAGACATCTTCAATGAATATGAAAACAGCATTGAGGTCAGCAACCACACTGACAGTAAATTATTTAATTTGAAAAAATTACGCAAGACTAAAGTGAAAGGAGAGTTGGTGTGAGACTTTTTGATCACAGATGATTTTCCATTCAGCTCAGCCTCTGAAGCTGAGATGCAACAGAATACGGATCAGTTCTCTATTGCTTGTGCTAATTTTGACCTGACAATTATCACGAAGAAAACAGAGATTCTCCACCAGCCATTAACGAACCATTCATATGGAACCATTGGTTACCGAAAATGGAGAAGTTTTGACTGCTCTGGATAAGTTCTGGCTAGCGATACATGGATACTCTCAAGGTTGCTCTGAAGAACTTTGGAATCAATTGTGAGACATGGGATACACTAGAACAGGGCCACCCCAGCATGGCATACTCACATTAAAGAAGGTACTGTGCTCTATGAGCAAAGCAGAATTGCAGTAACTCAAAAGAAACATGAGATGTGCAAATTTAGAGACATCTCCACTCTAAATGTTCACATGGACTATTTGTAGCCTGATCTGTGGTAGAGCTCACATTGGTCTGATCAACCACAGTCAGACACACTGTACCTTGACCCTAACATACTGATGTCATTTTGGTTCTCTTTGAGCATGAAGGACAGCAACCATTATGCGCCAGGTGCAGTGCTGGACGCTTTACAAATATTATCTTATTTGAACCTCACAACAATCCTGATAGGCAGGTCCTGTTTATTATGTCCATTTTACAGTTGAGGAAATTAAAGCAAACAGATGTTAAGTGATTTGCCCGTTTACATGCAACTGGTAAGTGTCTGAGGCTTGTTTTGAACTTGAATTTTACTGACTCCAGGCCTAGTAGTCTATTACTGTGACACCTAGCTGCCTCATGGGAGTAGAGGCCGATAGGGAGGCCAATTAAGATACTGTCAAAATAATCAAGGTGAGGTATTGTGTGGGCTTGAATTAGAGTGATGACTATCAAAGGAAGGGGTCAAGCATTTATTAAATGCCTATTATATACTATTATAATTCAGTCCCTAGGTGTAGTGGCTTCAGTTTAACAGTTTTTACATAGCATTTGTGCAATTGGTTCACTTTTAAATGTGGCATGGTTGCTTAAGACTGGGCAAAGTCAAGCAAGTTACCTGAAATCTTTCTTCTTAAGTCAGGCTTCTGGGAAAATCCTAACATAGCTTCTGTCTCCCGAACTTTAGTGGCTCACTTTCTTGGCCTTTTATAACTCACAAGGTCATAAGTATCTTTAATCTCTACTTAAAGGATGAAGCAATGTGTTTATAAGGTACATGTTGGCCCCTGATGAAGAGGTCTCTGAGACCTCTGCTTACATCATTGTTTCACCTGTACAGCACCTTTGAAAGAGACTAATCAGGTCAAGACTACAGATTAGAGAGGGGAATGATTATGTGGACAAGCTCATGGAAGAGATGGGAGGTGGATTGTATCAGCTTCTCTCTAGAAGCACACTAGTGTTCTCCTTTTCGCCAGATTCACTGGCCTTTTTTAAGTGAGAGGTTGACAGATTATGGCTCATAAGTCAAATCTAGCCTATAATCTGTTTTTGTATGTCTGAGAGCTAAAAACAGCTTGAATTATATCTGGCCAACCCCTGGTCTAAGTCATTGTGTCTGTAGAATTTTAGTATTGCCTACTCCTTCCTTACACAACTCCGGAGGACCCATTTAGCTACATGCTAGTCATTGAAAACCTGGAACCTTGAAACTCTTTTCCTTCTTGGCTTCTTGTGATATTGGACTTAGTCAGTCATTAAGCACTTATTAAACACTTATTATATTCCAGGCATTGTGCTAAGCAGTGGGAATACAAGTATGAGTGGAAAGAAAGAGTCCTGGCCTTGAAGGAACTTACTTTATAATGCTGAAAGACAGTGTGTAAAAAAGGAAGCTGAAAACAGGAAGGGCAAAAATATGGGATAGATTGGAACACGGTAGAGATCCCAAGTACAGCTGGGAGAGAAATGAGACATGACTGAACTGGTGCCCTCCTTAAATAGAGATTCTGGGAGGAGCCATCTAATTAGAGAGAGGCTGCAAGGGTGGAGGACACATCTAATGTGTGAATTGGAGGGCTGGAGTGAGCTTCTAGAATGAAGAGGTTTCTAGATCATGGTAGAGAATAGAGCACAACCTGGAGAGGAGTAAATGTCCTTTCTTGATTATTTTTCTGCCTGTGACTAATTCCTCTTTTTTCCTTCCCTAAATGTAAGTATTCCCAAGTTCTGTCTTTATATTAACTCCCTTTCTGAGATCATACATTTGCAGTTTGAATGATTACTTTTCTTTATAGGACTCCCAAATCTGTATTATATAGGATATCCTAGAAATCTTATTGCAAATTGAAAAAAAAAATAATGGGGTCTTTTAATTTCTCTTCTGTTAAGCCATGCTTTCTTTTTTTTTAAATTAAAAATTTTTTTGTTCATTTTGAACTATTTGAATTCAAAAGACATAAAGACAAAAAAGGAAAATATTTCCACATACAAAACACAGCTTAAAAGAGGATTCACTATAAAACCATGAATTTACATTTCACACTTAAACTTTTTTTGAAATACAACATAAATACAACTTGTTTTTGAAACTGCTCTGCTTTCTATGCTTCCTTCTACGTTTTCTTTTATTCTCTGCTATGTACTTTTTATATTAGAGATGACTTCCATTAGACACACGTATGTGTGTATGTGTGTGTGTGTATAAAACATATACAAACTTACATATATAAATCACACTGTACATCCATCCATTTCTCAGTTCTTTCTTTGGAGGTAGATGGCATAGGTCCTTGGAGTCATTCATAGTTGTTCTCAAAACAGTATTGCTGTTACTGTATACAGTGTTCTCTTGGATCTGCTCATTTCACTCTTCATTATTTCATGCAAGTCTTTCCATGTTTTTCTAAAATCAACAGCCTCATCATTTCTTAGAGCATGTAGTATTACATCATGATCCTATACCACGACTTGTTTAGCCATTGCCCAATTGATGGGCATCCCCACAATTTTCAGTTCTTTGCCACCACAAAGAGAGCTGCTATAAATATTTTCAAACATAGAGGTTATTTTACTTTTTCCCTAATCATCCTGGAAAACAGACTTAATAGTGATATTCAAAGAGTATAGGCAATTTAGTAACTCTTTGGATGTAATTTCATATTGCTCTCCAAAATGGTCAGATTGGTTCACAATTTTACCAACAAAGATTATTAGTGTCCCAGTTTTCCCACATCTCCAACATTTGTTGCTTTCTCCTTCTATCATTTTATCTAATCTGATCAGTGTAAAGTGATATCTCAAGGTTGTTTTAATTTGTATTTCTCTGATGAATAATTATTTAGATCATTTTTATATGACTATAAGTTATTTTGATTTCTTCATCTAAAAACTACCTGTTCATATCCTTGGATCATTTATAAATTGGGAAATGATTTGTATATTTACAGATTTGACAGAGTTCTTTATATTTACCTGAGAAACTATCTATAAAAATCTCTCCTCCGATTTTGTGCTTTCTTTCTGATCTTGACTACATTGGTTTTATTAATACAAACCCATTTTAATTTAAAGTAATCAAAATTATCCATAGGTCATGCCTTCTTTATAATTTTGCAATATTCACTTTTGATTTTTTTCTAATTTTTGGTGCAGTTATTTCTGTTTATATTGTTGTAGTCATTTCACATATTTTTTTCTTGCCTCCGCTTACTTTACTCTGTATCAGTTCAAGCAGAACTGTTGATACTTCTCCATATTTATCACATTTATCATTTCTTTCTGTGACATTTCATTACATTCATGTACCACAATTTGTTTTACATTCCCCAAATCTATAAGAATTTACTTCGTTTTCAATTTTTGGTTATTATAAAAAACATTGTTATAAATGTTTTGATGTATATGAGGCAGCAAGTTGGTGCAGTAGATAGAATGCTGGACCAGGAATCAGAAAGACTTTAGTTCAAATTTGGCCTTATATACCTACTAGCTGTGTGATGCTAGGTAAAATGCCTAACTTTTCTGCCTCAGTTTGCTCATCTGTAAGATTTAGATAATAATAGATCTACCTCTGAGGGCTGATGTGAGGATCAAGTGAAATAATACTTGTAAAGTTCTTTATAAACCTTATAGCACAGTAGTTTCAATGATGATGAAGAAGGTGGTAATGACTTCTTCTTTGTGGCCTTCTTGGAGTGTAAGTTCAGTAATCAAATCTCTTGGTAAAAGGGTATGAACTAAATATTTTAAGTACTTTATTTGTATAATTCCACATTGTTTTCCCAAATGGTTGTACTGATTTACAGCTCTACCAACAATGCACTGTTATGCTTATGTTCCCACAACTCCCTTGCCTGTTCCCATTTTTTATCATTTCTGCCAATTTGCAAGGTATGAGGTGAAATCTCAGGATTGTTTTGATTTGTATTTCCCTTGTTATTAGTGCTTTGGAGCATTCTTTCAAATCTGCAGAGTGGGTTGTTCTTTGCTCTCCTGGCATAAGCTTTTCAAGATCCTGACCTAGGTTTGTATGTGTTCGATTGTGGAGAGTTGAATTTCAGTGGACTGCTGCTGGACTCCATTACTTTTAGTCTGGCAGGAGACTCTGTAGGTTCAGAGCAATTGAACTGCCTTTACTCCCATTGATTTCCTGCCCTGGTTATTTCCCTTAGGGGAATTAACTTTAGGCTTATGTGTGGTGATAAAGTTAGAATTGAATCTCCCCTGTGTTCTTGGACCCAGAGCCACACAACTAAGTTTTTAGAGCTTGTTCCTTCTTTTATACATAACTAGGGCCTCTCTTGCTTGTGACAGTGACCCTTTCTCTTTACCTTGGAACTGTGACCCAGAAGTGGGTAATGGGCTACAGCGCTCCCAGCTGACACCTATTCTTGTTCCAGATATTGATTCAAAAGTCCTCTGGGAATCTTTTTGTCCTGATGCTTCCAGCTCTGGTGATTGGTCAGAGCCCCCCTTACCATTCCTGAGTACTAGCATGAGCCTTACCACTGTTATTGACCCTTTTGCCTTTGCCTCTTCTGTATCATCCTCCTGACCAGTCCCTACTCCAGTGTAAGCAGACTTCTCTGTCTATATTCATAATTACCCTGTTCTGGAAAAATGATTCACTGAAGACTTTTTCTTGGCTTTCATGATCAGAATTTGGCATAGAACATTTTTTAGGTTGTTGTGGAGCAGGTATGTTGGGTGAGCTGGGTAAAAATGCTGACTCTCACTCCAATCTCTTAAATTTTTTAGTTTGACAAGTTCTGTATAGTATCCCATTGGTAATTGATTGGTAAAACCCTAAGTTCACTCTGGTAAGTGTTACCATTGTTGTTATGATAACGATGGCCTAGCCATGAGCCCTGGATTTAAGTTGTTCATTATATTTTAAAAGATCACTTTGTCGTGATTTTGTAGTGCTTTGGGAAATGGATTACCCACATATTAAGGCATTGTGTAATTATTTGAAGTGGGATTTTCTCTTCTAATATTGGCTCTTAGATTTTATTATTCCATATAGGCACTCTTGTTTTTCAAAGGTTTATTTTAAGGCCTACAAACTGGCTGAGGCTATTATTAATTATGTCATTTAGTATTTTTGGTGATTTCCTAGTATTTTCTTAGTATATAATCATATCACCAGCATTTCATAAATGAAAGTTTTATCCTTAAATACTTATCTTTATGCCTTTAATTTGTCTTATCTTATTGTTATTGCTAGAATTTCCAGAATTATATTGAATAATAAGAGGGAAAGTGAGCATCCTTGCTTTATTTCTCTATTTATTGGAAATTTTTTTAGTGTGTTCCCATTGCATTTGATGCTTGCCTTTGGTTTTACAGGAATACTTTTTGTGATATTAAAAATGGTTCCTCTTTGCACATACTTCATAGGATTTTTAGCATAAGCCAGTTTTGTACTTGGTCGAAGATTTTCCCCACATCTATTGAAATAATCATGTTGTTTTGGATGTTTTTGTTTTTAATGTGGTTAATCATGTTGATTTTTTTTCTTAATGTTGAATCTTTTTTTCATTTCTATTATAAATCTAATGACCATGATGAATGATTTCTTAGATAAATTGCTATTAGTCAATTTGATAGGATTCTCCTGTGAATCCATCGGGATTAGGGTTTTCTTCTTTGGTATTTCATTTATAGCTTCTTTTCTGATATTGAATTACTTAAGATCTCTAGTTGACTTTCATTTAGTTTGGGCATATATTTTTATATTTTTGATGGTATTCTTTTGTATTCTCATTTTTCTTAGCATATGCATATGTGCAAGTTCTGATAATAGTTTTTATTTCTTTGGGTTTTTTTTCTTTGTGTGTGTGTATGTCTATGTATGACTTCACTGTATTTGCTATTTTGTTGGCTTGATTTTCTGTCCTCTTTTTAATCAGATTGGCTAAGTGTTTACCAATTTTATTAGCCTTTCTGAAGAACTAGCTTTTTATGTATCTTTTATATAGTGTTTTTGATTTCCAACTTATTTCTTTCCTAATTTTTTTTTTATCATATCCTCTTAAATGCTAACTTTAGGTATTTTTTTTTGTTGGCTTTCTAATTTCTTAAAATGAATATTCAGTTCATTAATCCTTTCTTTTTCTATTTGGTTAATATGTGTTTTTAGGGACATAATTTTTTCCTTGAGAACTTTAGATTCATCCCAGAAATTTTGGTGTTGTTTCATCATTACCATTTTCTTTCACATACATTATTCATTATTCCTATGATTTGTTCTATGACTCATTCATTATTTCAGATTTCATTGATGATTCTCTATTTGGGTCTATATCTCTGTCTCTTTTTATGCTTCCTGAACTGTTTACTGCTTTCATGGCATTATGGTCTATAAAGGATTTATTTGCTATTTCTGCTTTTTTTACATTTGTTTAAAATATCCTTATGCTCTAATACATGTTCAGTTTTTGTAAAAGTTCCATTTGGTGCTAACAAATATGTATATTCTTTAGCAGACTCTTTAAGAAGTGTCATAAATATTTTAGCTCTAATTTCCACAGCAGTTTGTTCAGTTCTTTAACTTCTGCTTTGTCTTTCTATTATACTTATCTGCACCTTAGAGGGGTCATTAAGATCTCGTAACATTATTGGATTACTCTCTTTATGAAATTCACACGATTTTTTTTCTTTAAGAATTTAGATGCTAAGGCTTTTGGAGCAAATCAAGTATAACATTGATATTGGTTTGTTGTCTATGATTACATTTTGCATAATGTAGTTTCCTCATTTATCTTTTAAAAAAATCTTTTGAATATTTTCTTTCTCTTCATCTGATAGCATGATTACTTCTCATACCTTTTTGGAGTCATCTAGTAAATTGTTTTTTCTCTATATGTCTTTGTTTTTAAGTGCATTTCTTATAAGCAACAGATTGTGGGGTTTTGTTTTCTTGTCCAATTATCACTTTTTTATTTTATTGGATTGAATAATCCATTCACATTTAAAGTTATATAATTAGATTTGTATTTTCTTACATTTGTCTATGATATTGGTTTTTTCCAAATTAGAATTTTTTCCCCGTCTTCCTTCATAAACACAGAACTATTTCTCTTTAGTTATTAGCTTAATGTCTTTTAAGGCAACCCTATTGCCACTGGTTCTCCTCCCTTCATTCTCTAGCTGCACCATTTGTTAACTCTTTTCCTAGTTTTGGTTTTTTTCTTGTTTTGATATAGTTATTTAATTCTTCCTTTTAGTTAATCAAATAATCTTCCTATCCTCCTCTTTAACTTATTTTTCAAATTTCATTTTCTGTGCCTTTTTTTTGAAAAGGATTTTTTTTCTTATTCTCATCAATATTTATTTTCTCTTTTCTGTCTCTTCTAGACTTTTATTCTTTGATTCATGGCCTCTATGCTTATTTAATTCTTCAGACTTTGCATTTCTTATGGAGTGAAAACTTTAAGGTACCTATTTTGGATTTCTTCTTCTGGACTGTTTCTCTTATTGCCTTATTAATCATGCCTCCCCTCCCCCCACTTTTGTCTTCTCTTATTTCTTTTGTACATCATTCTTAGAAATAATGATTCTTGCTGGTGACGGGATGTGGCCCCATGGTAGGGTTTTCCTACTTCCCTGATTATGTAATTCATAATTAACCTTTGACCTCTCTGTGTTCATTTATTTCCCCAATTGCTTTGAACTCTTTTCCATGCTCTCCCATTCTTCTGGGTGTCATTTGCCCCCTGACACTCTGATTTCCACTCTGCTGAGGCAGGATAAATGTTCTAAGCATCAAATATCTGCAGACTATTCTCCTTATAAGGTCCTGATCTACCTTTATAAAGTATCTCTCTTCTCATATGGGAGCATTCACAGTGGAACCCCTACCCACCATTGAGACAATATTTCTCCCTTTCTTCCCCCCTTTTCAGTCTCTCCCTTTGCTTTTTTGCCTGTTCTCTTGTAGTTTCTCCCATTTCTGAGAAAAACTATTATGAATTATTTTCCCATTGTTGTTAGCCTTTGCCTTTGACTTGATCATCTCTCCTATCTTCTCCCTCCATCCCTTTATGTGTCCTTCTATTATGTAGTTTTGTTCCGTGAAAAACATTGATTCACCTGTGAGACTAATGCTGTGAGTTTAGTTCATTATATTTTAGGGAGTGGTGCTATGAGATTTAGTCAGGCCTGTTTCTCCACCATTACTTATATTTAACTTCTACTTTTACCCTTGTCTCCTTGTGTACTTTTGGAAAAAAATCTCTTAACACTCTCCCTGTATAATTTTGCTTTGTTGTCTTGGTTGCTGTTTGTTGTCTGGGATGTTTGGAAAGCAAATGAATTGTACCAGTCTGGTTTTAATTCTATGAGTGCTTTGAATGCCTCCTTCTTATTGAACCACTATCTTTTTTCATTAATGGTTAAATTCAGGTTTGTAAGTTAGGTCACCTTAAATTACATCTTCTACTCCTTTACTCTTTAGAACAAATTACTCCTTTTCCTCCTGCAGTTTCTGGTGGGTGCAGAATAGTCTTGTGTTATTCTTATTTCCTTTCTTTTACTTTTGAAAGTCTTTTTTCTATTTACTTGCAGGATTTATTATTTGTCAATGGAATTGTTGCATTTAACCACCGTATTACCTAGAGTTTTCAGCACAGTGTTTTGTTTTGTTTTTCTTCCTGGAAGTGATCCATGGATTCTTTTGATTGGATTCTTTGTTTTCTTTTGTGTTCAGAAATTTTGGACAGTATTCTTGTATTTTTTTCTTGAGCTATGGCACTGAGAATTTGTCGCCTTCTTGTGTTCTGCTTGACCTGTAATCCTTATGTTGTCTTTATTCATTTTGTCTTTAAGATCAGGGCGTTTTGCTTGTATGGAAATCATATTTTCTTACTTTTTACTTCTCTTCTTCCAGACTTCTTCACTTCTGTGTATTTGCATTCCTGATCTTTATTTTCTCTTTTATTTTTTGGTGAGACTTGCCACCATGGATCCAAGTTTTTCTGCTCTGCCAATTATTTCTATTGTGTAGACCATACATTCTGCTTTCACAATTTTTCTCTTTTAAAACCACTCAAGAATATCCTATTGTGGGTCTATGCTCCCTTGGGAATTCACAGAATCCTCTGCCTTATTAGGTCTTGATTCATTTGCCTTTGCCTTATAATATTGATTCATAGATATTTGGACTCTTTTACCTGATGTGAAGATCACATCCTTTTCTGTTATTAATATCTACCTTGTTGGTTTTCCTGCTTGTGCTCAAGGTCTTTGAGTTTTCATATTCATGAGATCTTTGGTGATGTCTGTTTTTCTTTTTCACCGTAATCTCCTTTTTTTCTTTTCATTGTAATCTCATTCTTTCTAACTCTTTCTCCTATGACTGTGCTGGGGTCTGGACTTCAGAGTTGTTTTAACCTTCCCTCATTCTAGACAATTCAGAGTTTACCAAAAGTGACTTCTGGTAGGAAAGAACTGCCCTCATCTAGATTTTGGTTTCTTTTCCTCAAGCTTAGTAGGATGTCATAGATAGGTATCTGCTGAAGTTCCCTTCTGTTCCTTGATTCTCTGGATAAGCTCTGTTTCAGCATAGACCTACCTCAGCTTAAGCAAACTTGTGTTTTGAATTTTTGCATCACTAAGAGAAGTGAGGATTATAGAGTTAAATTCTATTGCAAGCCCATTGATTGACTTGTTCCGTCCTGCTGCGGAAACTTGGTGGACCGTGAGCAAGGGGGTGCTGATTGAGTACATTGTGGTCTATTATTTAGCCTTCGTTGCTGCTAGTTCATTGAATAGTTAACTCCCTTTCAGTCTTGAATGTGGAGGCAGCCAAAATTACTTCTTTTATTGTACATAGTACTTATTTTCAAGAGAGTTGGAAAGTCCTGAGGATCAGAAAAAATGTTTAGTACTTTATTTGGTTGGTCACATAACTTGTAAATTCTTAATGAAGACTTTTGAAACATTTTGTATAAGCAGACAGTTTCAGAGCCATAAACTAAGGGTTATGTAGTTCAACTTTCACCTAGGTGAGAATCCCTTCTACAACATTATTGAATGGGTGATCATCTGAGCTCTGCTTTAAAGCCTTCTACTATGAGTAACTTACTGCTTTGTTTGTATTTTCGGCACAGCTCTATAATTGTTTTAAAGTACGTTTTTAAAATTAATATCTTTTGCTTTCACATCACCTGTATTTCCTCTTTTATTCATCTCCCTCTATCCTTTCAGAGAACTTATAACCATATAACATAGAATATTTTTTTTAAAGAGGAAGAAAACAAAACATAACCAACTAATATATTGAAAAAAAAATCTCCTGTTATATTTGATGTTCCACACCTTTGGATTCCTGCCTTTGCAAATAAGTATGGTGGTGATGGAGGGTTGGGGGAATAGGAAAGTCTTCTCATATATTTTCTTTGGAGGGCCTAGCTCAGCCATTATACTTACACAACATTCAGTTTCAATAATTTTTTGCTCATTGATATTTCCATTTCCATTGGTGTAGTTCGGCACTGTGTATATTGTTCTCCATATTCCATAGTTTGTTTAGTCTTCATTCAGTTGGTGGATATATACTTTGTCTCCAGTTCTTAGCTATTATAAAATGATGTGCAGTTGTGATTGTTAGGAATAAAAAGCCACTATGACAAATCTAAATGAATACAAGATTTTCTGGTTTATAGTACCAGAATACTTTTGCTCTTGAGTTGAAACCTTACCTTGTTTTCTGAATTGTAGTTAATTCAGTTCAACAGACAACATGTTACAATGGAAAGAACATTGCTTCTGGTATCAGAGAACCTGACTTTGAAACCTACTTCTTTAACTTATTACTGTGTGACCTTGGTTAACTTCCCTGGGCCTCAGTGTCCTCATCTATGTATATCTGTATCTATATATCTAAATATATATATAAATTTGGATTAAATTGCTTTTAAGGTATCTTTCAGATAAAACTTTATGAATCTCAATAAATAACTTAAGTGTATAAAGCATTATTTCATTGTCAAAAATAGAGCTATAAGATGTCATCTTGGAATTTATACTTTAATAGGAAGCTATAATGCATGCATAAGTAATTATAATAGAATTACAGATTTTTAGAATCTATTAACTATCCATACCACCATAAGGAATCCCTACTCTTAATATGTCTGACAAATGGTAATCCAATCTCTATTTGAAGATCTCCAATGACAGGAACCATTCTTGTAAGGCAGCCTATTCTAAGTTTTATGCAGCTCTAGTTTTTAGATATCAAACCTAAATTTATCATTTTGTATCAGATTACTCCTAGTTTTTTATAATGACATCAGAGAGAACTAGTGGGATGTGTTCTGTTTGATGGGCTCCCCAGACCCATGATAATGCTATACCTGGGCTGTCTTCTTGCCCTATGACAGCAAGTGTTAACCTCACTTTTTAACCTTTTACTCTATGAGCAGTAATCAAATTAACATAATTCTGGAAAGTGCACATTATTTAACTGTTCTGTGGATTCATTCACCAGCACTGTGATCTCTTAGATTAAATGCTTCTTTCTTAGTCACCAGTCTCCTATTTTCTCTCCCTACTAGAATGTTCTGGCTCTTTTGATTTTTATCCTTGTTATTGTTCAGTTGTGTTCGACTCTATGTGATCCCTTTTTGGAATTTTCTTGGCAAAGATGTTGGAGTGCTTTGCCATTTCCCTCTCCAGCTCATTTTACAGATGAAGAACTGAGGCAGTCAGGGTGAAGTGACTGCCCAGGGTCACACTGCTTGTAAGCATCTGAGACTGGATTTGAACTCGTGTTCCATCTGCTGTGCACCTAGCTGTCCGTAGTTATATCTTTAGTTCTTCTCTAAGTGCTTAATAAACGTGTTTTGATTCATCGATTCAAGTCTTCCACATGACAGCCCTTTAGATAGTCAAAGCCAACTGTTTTTTTCTCCTTGAGTCTTCTCTAGCATGAATATTTCTAGGTTCTCCAGCCATTCAGCCATTCTAAATCTGTGATTTGTACAGGCCCTTCATTCTGGTTGTCTTCCTCTGGATGTTTTCTGTATTGTTAATGTTCTTAATTAGATAGTGCTATTCAGAACTGGACACCGTACTGCATACGTAGTGTGATCAGAGTAGAGTATAGAGGAACTATCACTTTCTTATTCTGGAATCTCTTGATGAAGCATAATATTTCATTAGCATTATAAGGGCATATGTGCATAGTGTGATATGAGAATGTTGGCCTGGGGCTGGGGCAGATCGGAGCAGCCTTCATAGAAAAGAGGGCATTTGAGTGTGCTTTTAGTGATGAGTAAGTTTCAATCTATCATGGTTGGGGGAAGGCATTTTAGGCAAAGGTAAAGTCATGGAAGTAGGAAAAACATGGAATATCTGAGGGAATGGTTAATAGTTTCAGTTGACTGGCGCATAGAATATTTGGTTGGGACTGGTATAAAGTAAGATTGGAAAGGTAGAGTGGTGCCAGACTGGAGCTGGCCTTAAATACTGCATCAAGGAATTTGAATTTTTTTGGGTACTAACAATAGTAATAGCTTGGGCTTATGCTTTAAAGTGTTTAAAGCAGTATACATATGTTATCTCACTTCATATCATTGGGTATCTTAGATATCATTTGGGTAGACTTTGGGGAGTCTTTGCAAAATTAGATGATCTTTAAACTCACTTCCAGATCAGTCCTGTGATTTTGAGCAGGGGAATAAGATTCGATTTGTGCATAAGGCAGATTAAATTAATCTAGAAGTTTTGTGAAGATGAGGGAAAGAGTAAAGGAAGAAGGACTTGTCAGTAGACAGGTCTAGAACAGTACTAATGACAGAGTAGTCATTAGTCTAGGAAAGTAGTAATGACAGAATCTAGAATGGGTCTGCTTAATGAATGGTTTTGTACCCTAATTTCCTACTCATGTTTGGATAATTCTGTGCATTTTTGTATGGGTGTGGGGAAAAGGAAGAAGCCCTATTTGATTCTACAGTAGAATGCAGATCTCAATAAATAACTTAATTAAGTGTATAAAGACTTGAAATATAAGAAGACTTGAAAGGTAGCTTGTGGTGGCCAGATTGTGAAATGCTTTAAATGCCAAACGGAGTAGTTTACATTTGATGCTAGAGTCATTAGGGGAATCACTGGAGTTTATTGAGTGGGGAGGTGACATTGTCAGACCTGCAATTCATTTTGGTAGATATGTATAGGAAGAATTAGAGTTGGCAGAGACTTGAAGCAGGAAAACCAACCATTCCAATAGTATAGGCCATAGCTAATGAGGTCTAAAGTGGGTTGTTAAATGCCTAAAGAAAAGGGGACAGATATGAGACATATGGAGATAGAAAGGAGATTTGGTAACTGTCTGGGTGAAGGAATGAATTTAAAAATTACTTGTTGAGGGTTTATTATCAGCTAAGTGTTGTACAAATTGTTGGAAATTAGAAAATATAGAAAACCAAAAGTGAAACAATTTCTTGCCATCAAGAATTGAGGAAGGGTAGCATAAGAGAGATCAGTGGCAGGTTGGATAGAAAGACCTGGAAATCCTAAAGGTGCTTCAGCGAGAAGGATAGCAAAGCCCAGGAAGCTTTAGGATGTTTCATTAGGTTAGGTGGCAGTGTGTAATTGGGATATCTGAAGAGCATAAGAAGCAGGGTAGATGAAGAGGACCTTAGAATGGCAATAGCAGGAAAATAGTAAGACCTGGAGGTCCTCTCTCTCAATGAAGGATTGTAGGTTGTGATTTCTTGCTTATGCAAGGAATGTAGACAGCCATGTCTGCTCTAATAGGGAAGAAGGAGGTCTAACGGGACCTTGCCCACTGCCGTTGAGAAAAGAGATTTAGGCTTGGGGATCTGAGTATAGTAGGATTGAGGATGAGGAGGGTCTGTGTTCAGCTAAGAGAAAGGAAGGGAAGCGGGGTCTTGGGGAACGGGAAATAGCATTGAAGGAAGATTGGGGAGAGGGGCATCATGTAGCATTTGCTTTGCCAGGCTTTTTTCTCTTTTTTTTTTGCCTAGCTAGGTTTTAGATGCCCTAAGGTAGGGTAGGCAGTCTTGCTTAGTGGCCTGGCTGGATTCTGTGAGGAGAAAGAGAAGGGGCATTCTAGAGGTGACAGTCCAGCCAGACAGTCCTTTTGGTGATCTGTGCAGGGTTCGGAGGGAGATGAATAAGGAAGAAATGCCAGTACTGGCAATATGAGTTGTAAACTTGGGTGATTGGAAGAATGATGGTGTTTTCTACAGAAATAACAAAATCTGGAAGAGGGTTTTGTTTTTGGGGAAAGATGATGTAATGAAATTTGTGATTCAAATTGCAACCCTTCAGTTCCTGTTCATCTTGTGCTCACTCTGTCCCATACAAAATGAACGCTAGGGAGATAATAGGGAGGCTCATACCAGTCACTGCTTTAGAGTACAGATCTCATCCCTTGAGTCACACTTACATCAGTTAGGAGGTGATCTGGAGCAGTAGTGACAGATAAAATGGGGGCTGCTAAAATGTATGTAAGGAATTTCTGTGGGTTATGTATTGACTTAGTTTTAATGTTATCTATGTTTTATTGTATTTTTATTTGTCAAATATTTCCCAGTTACATTTTCATCTTGTTTGGGCTGCACCCCAGAGAGCCACACATGGACTGCATATTCCATACTTCTGAGCTGATGACAGGGAGTGAGTATATTCCCAATGGCAACTGTACAACTCTGTTATGGGTACGTGGGTCATGGTTAGATTATTAACGTCCTAGGGCCCCCATTTCTGGTACAAGGTGAATAGAAGCTGGAACTTTCTCAGTAAAGTGTGTGTGTGTGTGTGTGTGTGTGTGTGTGTGTGTGTGTGTGTGTGTGTTGGGAAGTATTGGGTGATAATGGGTGGACAGGTGTTTGTGTAGGAAATGAACTCCAAAACTGACTTTTGTGGGGAAAGTGTGATATGACCCATTTTTCTACCAGCTGTCACCCCTTTGGGGGATATTCTTCAAGGGAATAGGGCCCCCACTTTAGAGACCACTGATCTAAACTATTGAGATAAGCTTAACTGGTTACTGTGAATTTCCTTTCCTTTAGTTTTTCCCTCCCCTCCAGCTGCCTATATGGTGCCGCTGAATTAATTTTTCTAAAGTATACAATTTAAATCATAAAAAATTCTTCAAATGGCTCTCCATTCTTTGTAGTATAAGGTTCTCACTTGGTCTGGCATTCAGAGCTGTTCACTACATTATCCCAACCTATCTTTCCAGGTTTTTTTCTCACTATCGATTATATCCTAGGTAAACTGAACTACCCACACTTCTTTGAACACAATATTCACTACTGCTGAACCTACCTTCCTCTTGGAATCTCCTTTTTTTTTTTTTTAAAGCATTTTTACCTTTCATATTTTTGGGTATCTCTCCAGGCTTAGCTCAAGTGATACCTCCTTCATGAAGTGTACCTTCATTTTCTTTATCAAATGTGAACATTATTTCCTATGAGGCCCCTGGAAGCATTTTCCTTATACCTCATGTATGGCATTATTTATGTTACTGTCTTATTCTCCCCTACTAGCTTGTAATCTTTTTGAGGGAAGGATGTTTTTATTTTGCTGTCATATGTCCTGCAATGTCTAGTACAAGTATCTTGCTCAGTAAGTACTTTTTGAATTTAATTGACTGTCAAAATTAATATCTTTTATATTGTTTACTTAATTCTCTCCAGTTTTCAAGTGCAGAGTTTTAAATATATTATAGCAACTCTTTAAAAGAATTGATGATAGTGAATTTATCTTTTTATTACCAGCTTGTCTAATGTCAAAGCATACTATATGATGACGACATTATTATATCTGGGAGGTCTCTGTTGAAACTAATGCATAATGGGAATCTAAGTTATACAGGACTCTTTAAGGCTATTACAAGCATTTTTTAAATAATTTAATATTTATTTGTTTTTTCAAGATCAAAAAAGATACTTTCTCAAAGCAGTTAACTTATTTCTAACCGCACTATCTACTTATTTAATAGATTTTCTAGTAAAGGTCATATTAATTTACTGGCTACAAACAATATGAATGAATGAATAAAAAGCATTTAAGTGCTCACTATGTGCCAAGCACTGTGAGGGATACAAATAGGTAATCTTTGCTCTCATGTTTTTTATTTGTTGGTTTGTTTGTTTTTTTTACTCTCATGGTACTTACATAGCACATACAAATGATATAGTGGGAGTGAGAATAACAATTAATTCTAATGGTTTGTATGATAAGGAATGTTGCTGAAATGTGTCCATTTGAAGACTGTAGAAGTGAAGATAATACTTTGAAGAAAATACTTATAATAACTAGACTATAATATTTAAAGGTCAATTAAAGCAAACATTTACTTCCTACTGTTTTGTTAATGAAGACTTGTGTTTTTAAAGGGCTGATTTTTTTTTTTGTCTTAAGTTTTAAGATTCTGTGAAGGGAGAAATTGGAAATGCTTGCAGTGCCCTCAGCAGAATTATTTTAAAAACAAATCTATTGTATAGGGCAGGGAATGACAGCTGCATGAAGCATCTTTTATTTTTCTTTTCAGTCTATTGTAGGGTAAACGATGCTGAATAAAATGTTTATAAAAATGAAGTTATGTCTTTTTCTAAATACTGAGCAAGTCTTTAATATAGCTTTTACATAAAAGTTTAAAGTATATTTTTTTCTATGAAATATGGTTAATTGTTGTAGTTGATAACTAAATTCTCTAGGTGGATTATTCATGTTTCTTGTTTTTGATCACCAACACAAATATTGAATGTCCACTGAATTAGACTTCCTTTTGATTTTGACTTTTGACAGCTACATGGTAGCTTCTCCACCAGAGGACATGTGAAGCAAGGAGGTGAAACTTTAAAAAAACAAAAACAAAAACATTCAGTTTTGATGTCATTTCTAATAATTTGATAATGGCATGTATAACAAACTAGAATCCTGTTTATGTTTTTCTGTTTTTTCAGTATGGCTTAAAGTGTTTGGGGAATAATGTTGAAATGTAGTGTTTTTAATATTGGTGGTAGTTAATTTATTTTTATATTCTTTTGATTTTGTATTATTTTATACTTGAGAACTGTTCATACATAATAGTTTTTCAGTTTCACTTTAATAATGTCCATAGATGTAAAGAGAAATAAGTGCAATAAAAGAGTATTCAGGAAAATACAAAAATAGAGTAGGCTGCAAATTTTCAATGCAAGTATGTAATATGGAAAGAATGCTGGATTTTTAAAGAATCAAGCTAAGGTATCTTTTACGACTCTGCTCAGGTAATGAAAGAATAGTTGGTAATTGAGATACTTTAAAAATTTTAGCTAAAAAGTTGATACTCAATAATTAATTGATAATCATTGTCTAATGTATGCTATGCACTATGGTAGATTCTAGGGAAAAAAACCTTGAAACAGTTTCTGTTCTCTAGCTGCTTACAGTGTCATGTAGGAGACAAGTACATATATAAGTATATACAAAATAAATATCAAGTAATTTTTTGGGGGGGAGTGGAAGGGGTGAGGTGGAGGGCATCAGCAATAGGGGTATCATATAGCAAGTTGTGCTTGAGCTGAATATTGAAACAAACAAGTAATCATTTGATACTACCATGTGTATATGGCATACTAAAACTCTCTTATCTTATGTTTCCATTGTGATTAAGAGACCATTTACATAATATAATCCTTTATGCATTATAGTGTATGGAGTTCTTATAGGACAATTGGAGTCATACTTAAGCTTTTAAGGTAGAGAAAACAGAGGACAGATCTTTGGTAAATAAATTCCATAAGGGAATGAGATAAAATGAGAATTAAAAAAAAAAAAACCAACAGCCAGAAAGAAAAAAGAATAAGTAAATTCTCATTTTTGGAGTTGCTACACCTGTCTTATTTTCTTTAAGGTGATAAATATTTTTCATAATTTAAATTTATAGAATCTTAGATTTGGAAGGGACTTGGAGGTTTATCTTTTCTGCCCTCTATAGTATCTCCAGGTACAGCTTGGTGGCACAGTCGGTAGAGTACTGGACCTGAACTGAAGAAGACTTGAATTCAAATACGAACTCAGACACTTTCTAGCTGTGTGACCCTAGTCAAGACACTTCATCCTGTTTGCCTCAGTTTCCTTATCTGTGAAATGAACTGGAGAAGGAAATGACAAACCACTCCAGTGTCTTTGCCAGAAATACCCCAAATGGGATCACAAAGAGTTGGACGTGACACAAAAGGCCGAACAACAACATCTCCAATGGTTGTCCAATCTGATCAACCAAATCCAGTGACAGGGAATTTGCTGTCTTAGAAGGCAGCCAGTCCAAGCTCTATGGAGCTAAACTCTGCCTCTCTGCAATTTCTGTCCATTGTCTTCATCTAAGTTCTCTCTCTCTCTCTCTCTCTCCTACTTCTATATGAATAACTTATTTGTTATTTTTTATTTCTCTTCTTAGCCCTTAAGATACGCGTAGATAGCATTGTCTTTTTTTTTTTTTTTTTACAGTAAGTCCTCTCTCCTTGAGTCTAAACATCATAGTTCTTGAAAGTGATCTTAATATGACACGGTTTTGAGATCCCTCAACATTCTATCCTGGCCTCCTTTACTCCTACTTAGTGTTTTTCTTAAAAGGTAATTAATTCCCAGAACTAGAATAACATCCTAGTTGTGGTCTTACCAATGCAGAGTACAGTATTCTTCCCTTGTTCCATCCATCAAGTTTTGTTTTGAAAATTTTTAAAAAGCTTCAAAAGTCAAGGGTAGATCAGTGGAGTAGGTTAGGTACACAAGACATAGTGGTTAGTGACTATAGCAGTCTCCTCTTTGATAAACCCAAAGACCCCAGCTTCTGGGATAATAACTCACTGTTTGACAAAAACTGCTGGGAAAACTGGAAAACAGTGTGGTGAAAACTGGGCATAGACCAATGGCTGACACTGTATACCAGAATGAAGTCCAAATAGCTACACAATCTCTGGGTGTAAAGGCTGATACTATAAATAAACTAGGGGAGCAAGGAATAGTTCATTTGTCAGATTTTGGAAAATGGAGGAATTTTTGACCAAACGAGATATATAACATTATGAAATGCAAAATGGATAATTTTGATTACATTAAATTGAAAAGTTTTTGTACAGACAAAAGCAATGCAACCAAGATTAAGAGGGAAGCAGAAAACTGGGAATTTTTACAGCTAGTGTCTCTGATAAAGGTCTCATTTCTAAAATATATAGAGAACTGAATCAAATTTATAAGAGTACAAGTCATTCCTCAATTGATGAATGATCAAAGGATATAAACAGTCAGTTTTAAGAGGAAGAAATTAAAGCTATCTATAGTCATATGAAAAAATGCAGACATGCAAATCAAAACAACTCTGAGGCACCACATCACATCTTTCAGATTGGCTAACATAACAAAACAGGAAAATGATAAATGTTGGAGAAAATGTGGGAGAGTTGGAACACTAATTCATTGTTGGTGGAGCTGTGAGCTGATCCAGCCATTCTGGAGAGCAATTTAGAATGATGCCCAAAGGGCTATAAAAATGTGCATACCCTTTGACCCAGCAATACCACTTCTAGGGCTGTATCCCAAAGAGGTCATACAAGTGAGAAAATGACCCATATGTACAAAAATATTTATAGCAGCTCTTTTTGTGGTGGCCAAGAAGTGGAAATTTAGGGGATGCCCATTAGTTGAGAAATGGCTGAATAAATTGTGGTATATGAATGTAATGGAATACTATTGTGCTGTAAGAAATGATGAACAGGAAGACTTAAGAGAGGCCTGGAAAGACCTATATGAACTGATGCTGAGTGAAGTGAACAGAGCCAGGAGAACAGTAACAGTCACAGTGTGCGAAGACTGTTTTTGATAGACTCACCCTTCACAGCAATGCAAGGATCTAAAATATTTCCAAAGGACTCATGATGCAAAATGCCATCCATATCCAGAGAAAGAACTACGGAGTTGGAAAAGAGAATGAAGCAGACTATTTTCTTCCTTATTATATTTTGTTTTTGCTATGGTTTGTCCCATTCGTTTTAATTCTTCTATGCAACATGAGTAATGTGAAAATGTGTTTAATAGGAATGCATGTGTAGAACCCATATAAGATTGCATGCTGTCTTGGGGAGTGGGAGAAAAGTTGGAACTTATGGAAGTGATTGTTGAAAACTGAAAACAAATAAATTAATAAATTTGGGGACAAAAGCTTCAGAAATATTCAAAATAATTAGCATAAGCTTACTTAAGCTTCATTTTTTACTAAATGTTAAACAAAGTACAACAGTGTTCCATGTTTCAGCAATGTATTTTGAAATGGTATTATTCATGCTATCAGTGAAGAATTTACTATTAAGCTATACTTGCTGATAACTTGAAATAGCCAGTATTTAATGGTAGAAAAGAAAATATTTCATTTAAGAGAAAGAGGGCTGTTGCTTTAATTACAAATTGGAATTAATTGTTATAACATATGAACCTTCTGGTTTATTTCTGAGTTCCCAAAAAGAGTAATGGAAGAATTCTGATATGAACCTAGGTCTTCTGACATATTTTCAAATAAAATATGAGGAAATGTTTACATTTTCCCCATTCTTCCCTGGTAGGGAAAAACATAGGTGAAATTTCAGGACCTTAAATTTGGTATTTGAACCATTCTGATCTCTGAAAGCACTGTATAAGTCCCTTGCATTCCTGAAATGCAGTCTTTTGTTTTCATCTCTCAGAACTTATCTTTAACCCAGGACCCATCTTCTTTTGCGAAGTTAATACTTCTGTCCCATCTGAACTTTCCTTTTACTATGCTTTTTTTGGGTATATGTTTTATTTCTGAAGTGGAATGCAAGCTCTTTGAAGGCAGAGACTGTTTCATTTGTGTCTTTTTATCCTTAGCACCTTAATAAATGTTTGCTGAATTGAAGTATACTATTTAAAATTAAAGTATTTTTTTCAGCAATGATTGAAGAGTTATAAGACCAAGTTTTGCTAATGTCTCTATACTTCTACTTGTGCTGTTATTGTGAGCAGAGCACACTGTCTTCTTTGTTTTTAACTCTGTTTTTTAAGGGATAAGACCATCTACCTTGTATTCATCTTAACTGTTTAATTGTGAGGATAAATTAAATTTATTTATACAGCTATTTTAGAGTCATAATGAAGAAAGAGCTGGCCTTGGAGTAGGGAATATTTGGATTCAAATCCTACTTTTGACACATACTGGCTATGTGAACCTAGGGAAGTTGCCTTAATTAGCTCACGTAAGACTATAAAATTCAGAGAAAATGCTGATTCACATTGGTAGATCCACCTGGAAGTTCCCCTTCTGGGAGCTTCCTACACCAGTTAAATTATAGGTCTTGTTAAAAAATAACCCCTACTAATGCAGAGAATATATTCTAACTAACCACTGCATTGTCAGAAACTTCATTGTTAGAAGTAGAAATAACATAAGAGCTATAGGGATATATTTCAGAATCTCAGAAAAAAAAAGGGTCCACAGTACAAAATTATAGTTAAAATAGAAAATATTCCATAAAACTTAAGTTACGCATTTTGAGTCTGGGGCTAAAGGGAAGTGTTTGACAGGAGTGTGATAGACTATAGTGGGATGTTTGGGTCAGAATGGGATCTGAAAGATTCTGGAATGAAAAAGCCTGCCAGGTGGCCTATGGTAGAACAGAGAAGGCTCATGTTGCTGAAAGATATCCTTGATAGAGCACATTGTTGATAGTGGGGCCCGTACTCTTTCCACCCTAATTACAAAAAAATAGGCCTATAAGTATAGATACTTTTATTCTTCCTTGTGAATTAGTGGCATGTGGGAATAGGGGATATGAGATATAGAGTAATACTTCCCTTCTTCCTTACTCCTCCCACCTCCAGTTACTCTAAAGGGAATAAATTAGGTTGATCATCTGGGTATCTTATGAGTAAACAGTGTGACTTTAGAAGTTCTCCATCCAATTAAAAATATTTCCTTACCTGCTTACTGATGTTTGAAATTGTTTTTAATGGGACACTGCCTTTCATTTCATGATTAGAGATATAAAGCAAATCCTTGGTTGATCTAACATACTGATACAAACTTATTCACAATACCATATAATTAGACTTAGCCATAACTGACTGAAAATACTATGTTTTTCTATTTGGATGCGGAAGAATCACAGAATCTCACAGTTGGAAGAGACCAATCCATACTTGAACAAGAACCCAGATTTCATCCTGTCTTGGCTTGAATGGAGAGTAGTGAGAAGGAACTCATTACATGGAGGAAGAATTCATTCCACTTTTGGGTAGATCTCAATGTTAGCAAGTTTTTCTTTAAATCAAATCTAATTTTGCTTCTTTGTAATTTGCACTCATTGCTCCTATTTGTGCCCTTTATGGTCAAATAAGTCTAATCCTTACTTCAGTATGATAGCCCCTTCAAGTACTAATAGCTATATGGTCAAACTGCTAAGTCCTCCAGGCTAACCATCTCTAGTATCTTTCAACTAATTCTCGAGTGGTCTAATCTTGAGATCCCTCACCATCCTGTGTACCCCTTATTGGATGTTTTTTAGGTTTTCCTCATCCTCCTAAAACATGGTACCTGGTATTGAAAGCTATATTCCAGATTTCGTGTGAATAGGGGACATTATTGGGGTTGCTGTGGCACATTTAATAAGCTTGTAGTCCCCTAAAACTCCCTGCTCTTTTTCAGATTATCTGTTGCTAGTTTCTCCTCCCTAATCTTGTAGTTGTAATTTTTTGAGCCTAATGATAAAACTTTACATTTAATCCTTTTACATTTCCTTTTATTAGACTCAACAATATTTGAGCCTGGCAAGAAGATCTTTTAGAATCCTGATTCTGTCATAAGGTGTAATAGCTATTCTTCCCAGGGTTGTGTCATATGCAGTTTCATAAGCATGACATCTGTGTGGTATAGTAGGTAAAGTACTGGGCCTGGAGTCAGGAAAGCCTGAATTCAAATGTAGCTTCAGACACCAGCTGACAAATCACTAATCCTTTGTCTGCGTCAGTGTATTCAACCTTAAAATGGGAATAATAGTAGTCTTTTTCACAGGGTTGTTGGGAGAGTCAAATGAGATAATATTTATAAAGCAGTTAGCACACTGCCTGGCACATAGTAAGCTCTTAATAAATGATTTTCTCTTTCCTTCCCATGTCTTTGTCCAAGACATTAAGAAAAATGTTACCATGCCAAGCACAGATTCCCTGATACACTCTAATAAAGGTCTTCCAAGCTGACACTGAACTATTATTGAATGTTTCTTGGTTCCAGTCATTGAGCTACTTCTGAATTTACTTAACCATATTCTTCTGCCCTGTAACTCTCTATCTTTTTATAGGAATTCTAGTTGAATTTTTGCCCAATTTTGCTTGTGGATGTTTTAGAGTCATTCTTTTCTTTTGGGTTTGTGTCTTGGGCTTTTCTGCCACCACAGTAGCTCTTTACAGTGAGATTTTTTTTTGTGTGTGTGTGCTTATTACAGCCTACTTCCTGACTGCAAACTTGATGTTAGGTCTGAGTTTTGCCAGACTTTTGGAGGGAGGATTGAACTGGTCCTTTTCCCACTTTCTTGGGGTATAGAGTGTTGTGTTATTCTAGTGTCTCAAGGACAGACTGGGACCTGAAAACTTTCAGTGCTCCCAAAGTGGTCTGCTGCAGGGTAAAGTCTGTTTGCTATCCTCTTGTCTGAGCTCTGCAAGTTCTTTTTTCTGGGGTTTGCTACTGAACTCAGCCAGCTGGAACACTGATTATTTGGAGTGTAACAGAATTGCAGGCTCTCATTTGGTCTAGGATTCCTGTTCTAGTTATTCCTCTGTAAGCTTGACTAGATGCTGGAACTAGTATTGAAGCTAGAATTGCTGGAATTGAGGCTCCTGGGAGGTGTGCTACTCTCCCATAGCATGCTTTTGAACTTCTCCTTGGTACTCAGCCCATGGCCTCCTCACCTGGCAATGCTATTCCCATGTCTAGGTCTGGATTTATGACCCAGGGTTAAGCGAAAAGTACTAGTTGGCACCTCTGTCTCTTTAGGCTAAGCTGGGCTGGACAACAGCTCACTACCTTTTTTTGGACAGCCTCTTCAGGATTCAATCTGTTGCAATTTCTAGATTTGTTTCGGGGAGTATTTTGGAGAAGAGCTCAACTGCACTGCTTTCACAACTTCACCATCTTGACTGTACCACTGTGATTGCCATCTAGCATTGTTTTCAATTATATTATTGTAGACATTATGTATATTGCCTTCCTGGTTCTGCTTATTTCTTTTTGTATCAATTCATATTAGTTTTCTCATATTATTCTGAGTTCTTCATATTCATAATTTCTTACATTACTTCCATTACATTCATATACTACATTTTGTTCATCCATTCCTCAATGGATGGGAATCAATTTTCTTTCTAGTTCTTTCCTATGTAAATAGTGCTTTTAAAAATGTTTTTATCTTTATTGGTCCTTTCTGCCTAAAGCTGGAATCCCTGAATCAAATGGTGATGAATGGTTTAGTATCATTTTTTGGACATAATTTCAAGTTGTTATCCAGAATGGTTGAACCATTTCACCCCTCCACCAAGAAATGTCTTTGCATGCCATCATCTCCCATAGGATTAGAGGATCATAGATCTAGAGCTGAAAGGGACCTCAAAGACTATTTAGTGAAAATTTACAGATAAGGAAACTGAGGTACAAGGAGGGTGATTTGCCCAGTGTCATACAGGTGTAATTTGAACCCAAATCTACTGCTTCCTACAGGCCATTCCAACATTAACTATTTCTGTCATTTATCATCTTTTTCAATTTAATGTTGAGGAAGAACTTTGAAACCTTGGCTAATTTGCATGTCATTATTAATGATTTGTGGCATTTTTACATGTGGTTGTACATTGCTTACATTTCTTCTTTGAAAAGCTATTTGTTCATATTAGTCACTTATCTGTTGGAGAATGACTCTTAGACTTAAATGTTTATATCTGTTCCCTTTATATCTTAGATATCAGATTTGATTTTTTGAGGTGTATTAGTTGTAAAGATTTTTCCCAATCAGAAGTTTCCCTTATGATTTTGAAGGGGCAAAAGCATTTACATTTTACATAGTTGAAATGATAGTCCCATTCTTTTATTGGTACCACCTTTCATTGCCCTGTTGTTTTTTTTTTTAGTGTTGTAACCTTTTATACTTAAATTGCATATCTTTTTGAAATTTATTGTGGGTAGTGGAAAATTCTCGTAAAACTTATTTTTTGCCAAGTTGTTTCCTGGTTTTCCCAGCAGTTATTATAAAATGGGAGAAATCTTTCTATAGTAGTTTGTGTTCATGAGAAGGAAGGGAGGAAAGGGATTAAGTATTTGTTAAGTGGTTACTGTGCTAGGTAGTGTGCTTAGTGCTTTATGAATATTATCATCTGATCACAGGTTGATCAAACACTGGAATACTGTTTGATTTCTTCTGTGTTTTGCTTATCCAGTCTTTTCCACTAACTACTTTTTACATTTTGTAATCAGTACCAAATAATTTTGATAATGATTATCTTATAAAGTAGCTTGGCGTATGGTAATGTTATTCCCCGCCCTCCTTTTTCTACTTTTAAAAAATATTCCCCTTTAGATTTTACAACTTTTGCTCCTCCAAATGGATTTTGTTGGTATTATTTCTTAATTTTATAAATACCTTGGTACCTTGATCCTTACTACTCTTGTCTGTATATTAATTTAGGTAATAATCGTTCCTTATTAGATTGGCCCAAACTAATTGTAAATTCATTTCATTTGAACAGACATTTATGAAGTGTACCTACTATGATATAGGGCACCATCCTAGGTATGGAGTATACAAATACAAAAATGAAACATCCCCTGGCAGGAGATTACATTTTATCAGGAGTACACAACATTTTCACATGTCGTGTGAAGGATGAAATAATACAAAATAACTTCTTCACTAAAATTTTTTATTGATAATTTTTGGCTTTCTATAAGTTCCATCTTCAGAGATTTTTTTCCCTTTTCTTTACCCAAAAGCCAGCCCCTGCTACAAAAAATTTTTCAAAAGGGTAAAAGAGCAGTTGAGCAAAACTAACCAACCCATCAACTGATATCTGGCTGTCACTATATGAAATGCTAAACACCCGTACTCTTTCACCTTTGCAAAAAAAAGGGAGGTGTGTTTTCTTATCTTTGGGGCCATGGTTGGTCTTTATAATTATACAGTTGTGTGTGTGTATGTGTGTACATGTATGTGGTTTTTAATCTTTCCCTTAATTCCATTGAAGTCATTGTATACTGTTTTTCTGGTTCAGTTTACTTCACTTTACATCATTTCATTTAGGTCTTCCTAGATTTCTCTTTTTTTCCCCACATTTGTTTCTTATATGGCACAATAACATTCTCTTTCATGAATGTATTATAATTTATCTTTTCCTTAGTAGATAGACATCTATTCCAGAACCACAGATTTTGAGTCTGGACCTTAGTGACAGTCTAGTTTCAACTTTTATACAAATGAAATTCTTATTGTAACACATCTTACAACTTAACCACTTGGTTTCAAATTCTTTACTACAAAAAAAAGTGCTGCTAACCCCCTTGGGGCACATGCCTAACAGTGGAATCTTTGGGTCAAAGGCTTGTGGACATTTAAGTCACATTCTTAACATAATTCCAAAGTGTTTTCCAGGGTAATTTGCGGTATATTTTCCAATTTATAGCATGCTAGTAGTGAATTAGTGTATGTTAGTGTGCCACAGTCTCATCAGTTTTCTGATATTTAATTCAAAACAGTTTTATGATGGGAGAGAGTATTAAAAATGGGGTTGGTAGTACCATGAATTAGTACAGCTTTTTTTTTTGATAAAACCATTTGGAATTATGCAAGTAAAGTGCCTTAAATATCCATAACTTAGATATATACCAATATTTCAAACTGTATACCAACATAAAGTAAAAAATGCACATGATTTAGACATAAAGGATGAGATAGCAAATTAGGGAGCATGAAAAAAAATTGTTCATCAGATCTGTGGATAAGGGAAGAATTTATGACCAAATAAGAGATAAAGAAGATTACAGGAAGTAAAATGGATCATTTTAATTGTATGAAATTAGAAAGTTTTTTTCTTCATTGACAAAACAGATGCAGTCAAGATTAGAAGAAAAGAAGGAAATAGGGAAATTTTTTTTTACAGCAGCTTTCTCTAGTAAAGGTTTCATTTATCAAATATATAGGGACCTGAGCAAAATTGTTTAAAATAAGAGCCATTCCCCAATTGATAAATGTTCAAAGGATATGAACAAGAAGTTTTTGGAATAAGAAATCAAAGCTGTCTACAGTCATATGAAAAAATACTCTAAATCACAATTGATTAGAGAAATTTAAATTAAAAGAACTCTAAGGTACCACCTTATACCTATCAGATTAGCTAACATGATAAAAAAGGAAAATGAAAAGTGCTTGAGGGAATGTGGAGAAATTAGGGCAATAATATGCTGCTGGTGAAGTTATAAACTGGTCTAACCATTGTGGAAAACAACTTGGAACTATGCCCAAAGAGTTATTAAATTATACATACCCTTTGACCCAGCAGTACTAGATCCATAACCTAAAAGGATCAAGGGAAAAGGAAAATGACCTATTTGTACAAAATATTTGTAGTAACTCTTTTGTGGTGGCAAAGAATTAGAAATTGAGGGTCTATCCATCAGTAGGAGAATGGCTAAACAAGTTGTGGTATATGATTGTGATGGAATGATATTGTGCTATAAGAAATGATGAGCAGGATGGTTTATAAACGGATGCAAAGTGAAATGAGTGGAGCCAGGAGAACATTGTATACAAACATTGTATGGTGATCAGCTGTGAATGACCTAGCTACTCTGATCACTACACTGATCCAAAACAATTTCAAAGGACTCATGATGAAAAAATTCTGTCCACCTCCAAAGAGAGAACTGATGAACTCTGAGTATAGATTGAAGTATATATTTTTTCACTTTCTTTTTTCTTTTGCAACATGGCTAACATGGAACATTCTTTTGCAACATGGAAATATGTTTTGCATGATTTCACATGTATAATGAATATTGTTTTCCTTCTCAGTTGGTGGGGGAGGGACTGCAAGGAGGAAAATAATTTAGAACTCAAAATTTGAAAAAGAATGTTAAAAATAAACAATGAATTTATTTAAAAAAATTCATATCCTTTGGTTCAGAGATCCTACTATTAGGCTTATACCCCAAGGAAGACATTGAGAAAAATAAGAAATATACCCCAAAAGATTTCCAGCAAAAGTTTTGGTTATGTCAAAGAATTGGAAACAAAGTTTTTGCCTGTCAGTTTGGAGAATGGCTAAACAAATTGTGAAACATGAATATAATAGAGTGGAATATATTATAAGAAAAGATATAAATTCAGACCTATGTGAACCAATGCAGAGTGAAAAAAATGGAGCTAGAAAAACAACATATATCATAACTTCCACAATGCAAATAACATCCTCACCACCCCTTTGCAGAGATGGGAGATTTATTGGATGTTATATTGCACATATTTCACACTTCTACTATGCATTGTTCAGTTTTGTTGATATTTTCTCTTTTTCTTTTTATTTCTTTAAGAATATTATTTATTATACAAGGTGGCTCTGTGGGAGGAAGTGGAGAAGGAATATTGGGGAAAATTTTGATAATGTAAAAAAAAAGCAATAAAAATGTTACAGCAGGGAATCCACTAATCATCCCTAGAAACTCCAAAAGTAAAAGTCCCAAGAATGTCACAACCACAATACAGAACTTCCACATCAAAGAAGTACAACAGGCAACAGAAAGAAGCATTGCAAATAGCAAGCACAGTGAGGGTCACACAAGATCTGGCATCTTCAAGAGACAAGAGGAGTTTTGGGAATATAATATTCCCAAGGGCAAATGATAATGGGCTTACAACTGAAGAAAATTTACTCTGCAAAGCTGATAATCCTACAGGAGAAAGTGGGGCTTTATTGGGATATAGAGCACTTTCAAGCGTCTCCTAAAACCAGAACAGAGGAAGAACTTTTGGGATACAAATACGAAAGTCCAGAGAAACTTAGAAAGCTAAATATATTTAAGCAATTGGAAAGGGCTGGGATGTATGGTTATATATAAATATTCTAATGGTCAAGAAAGAAGTAAGTATCCCTTCACAAATTTGTTGTCTTCAAAGGCTTATTTTATTAAAGCAATTAAAAGAGAAAAAGAGGATCTGAAAGGGGAAGGAAGGGGAAGGTGAGAATTGGTTCTATTCTGAATGTTTGAAGATAGGAAAGAGAGGGTAAAGTAAAAGAAGTAGGAAAAGAAGGAGAATGAAGTGGAACTTGCTATTCCTCGTAAGTGGTGAGAGGAAGAGAATGCAAACATGGAAGAGAAAGGTGGGAAGAGTACATCACACAAGCCTCACTCTTATATGAATTAGACTCAGGAAGGTTGAACATGTGAATAAATAAATACCCACAAACAGTTTAGTATAGAAATACATCAAATTCAACAAGGAAACAAATGCAAGGAAGGTAGAGAAAAATATTTGGAAGGGAGTAGCAAAACAAACTTCCTTATCTTGAAGGGAAGGTTAAAATAATAAAAAAAAAGAACTAGAATCGGAGTGCTCATGAACTAGGGATTGACTGAACAAATTGTGGTATATGATTATAATGGAATATTATTGTACTCTAGGAAATGATGAAATGATTTCCAAGAAGCCTGGGCAATGCAAACTGATGTAGAGTGAAGTGAGCAAAATCAGGAGAAAATGGATTAGGGCTTAACGGATTCACATCTTTACCAATAATGTACTAGTTTGCCTATTTTCCCACAACCCTTCCAGTATTGACTGTTTCCATAGTTTGTTCTCTTTGCCAGTTTTCTGAGTCTGAGGTAAAATCTGAGGGTTGTTTTGATTTGCATTTCTTTTATTATTTGTAATTTGGGCCATTCTTCCATATGGCTATTAATGGTTTGTGATTCTTCTTTTGAGAACTGCGTTTTTACATCCTGTGATCACTTACTTATTGGGGAATGTCTTTTTGTCTTATATATTTTTGTTAGCTGTTTATATATCTTGGATACCCAAGCCTTATTAGAGAATTTTTTTTTCGCGTTTAACTACTGACTTTTTTATCCTACTTTAATTTTGGTTGGACAGAAGTCTTTCAGTTTTGTTTCATCAAAATTGTTTATTTTACTTTTTAAATTACCGCTAGTCTTTGTTTTCTTAAGAAAAATCTCATGTGCAGCTTGTGTATTAAGAAAGGCATATTATCTGCTTCTCTTTTTGTGTTTTTATGGTATGATCTTTAATACACAACTATGTATCCATTTTGAATTTGTTTCCATAAAAATTCTTTCTAGTGATAAGTTTCTTCTTTGGTTTAGTCATCTCTTGAACTCTAGTTATTGAACTGGGGCTTTGCACCAAGGCCAAGCTCCAACCTCTTGCTGTGCTTTTGGGGTGAGGGTGGTTGTCCCTACTCTCTGGGTCACCAGGGTTTCTGTACTAACTTCCATCTGGATTAGGCCCCCTGGATTTTTTTTTTTCAATTATCAAGTATTTTCTTTCTCTATTCTACCTCTCTTCTCCTTTCCACTTCACCCCCACCCCAAAGAGAAATAAAACCTTTGTAGCAGATATGCTTAGTCAAACAAAACAAATTCCCTCATTGGTCTTGTCCAAAATTTTTTGTTTCATTCTGCATATTTAGTTCTTCACCTCTCTGTCAAGAGCTGAGTAACATTCTTTGTCATTGATCTCTGGAGTCATGGCTGATTAGGGTTCTTAAATACTTCAAAATTTTTATATTTACAATCGTTATGGTACAAATTGTTCTCATGGTTGTGCTCACTTTACTCAATATCATTTCATACCAGTCTTCTTAGGTTTTTCTGAAACTAACTCCTTCATTGCTTTCAGCACAGTAGTATTCCATTACATTTACATGCCATAATCTGTTTAGCCATTCCCCAGTTGGACTCCCCTTAGTTTCTAGTAATTTGCCACTACAAAAAGAGCTATAATTATTTTATACATAAAAGGTCTCTTCCTTCCTTGATCTCTTTGTGGTATGGGTGTTGTAAGTTTGGGTCAGAGAGTTTGCATATGTTAGTAACTTTTTGGCCATAGTTACAAATAGCTTTCTAAAATAACTGGACCAAGTGACAAATCTACCAACAGTGCATCCATGTGCCTGTTTTCCTGTAGGCCCAGTAACACTTGTCATTTTCTACTTTTTGTCAGCTTTGCCAGTCTGAGGAGTGTGAGTTGGAACTTCAAAATTGCCTTAATTTTTGTTATAATTAGTGATTTTGATTTTTTTCCCATGTGGTTATAGATACCTTGGACTTCTCCCTTTGAGAGTATAGCCTATTCATATTCTTTGACCATTAATCAACTACTCTTTAGATTTTTGATATTCAGAGTACCAGAACTCTACGGCCTTCTATGACTTCTGAAGACAGTTCTAAGTACCTGGATACCTTGGCTGTCCTGGTCTGAGATGTACCCTGCCTGTAATGGTCGCTGATACTACCTGTAGCATTTAAGACCCCAGTTGTGAGTTTCTAACAATTTTGGCGATTTCTGACCATCTTGGTATTTTTTCTTTTTTTTACCTTTCTTGAGGAGTTCTTAGGAGAGTCTTCCATTTTTTCTGCCTCTGGACACGGATCCTTTCTGACTTGTTGCGTCTCTGACCCATCTTTCCCCATACTGTGGAGATTTTTTGTGTACTTTTAGTATAGAAGTAGTCACTTATTGGAAGAAGTTTCTCTTTGGATTTCTTGGTCATTGGTTTGATATAAATTCCAGGATTTTGTTGGAGTAAGCATGTGGGTGGGATCTGGAAAGTCAGCATCCTTTTAGGAAGATATATTGACCAGAAGTCTGGTTACTCTTTTTCAGTATTAATGTGTTTTGAGTTTTTTCTTACTCTTTTGGCATATTCTCTTCCTTCAGATACATAGTAAATTGATTCATCAGTGCCCTCACAATTGTGTCACTTCCAGCATTAATCCCCTTCATGTAAAATTTGCCTAATCTAATTGCTGTTTTTGGTCTTGCTTCTTTTTAATGCCTGTTTTACCACTTAAAAGTATTTCCAAGACTATAGCATTAAAGAATGTTGGCTTTTCTGTTTTTTCTAGTTAAAATTGTTTTAATATTAAAAATCTGTGGAGATAATTTCCATTTTTTCTTTATACTGGACTTGAAGTCAGAAAGACTAGAGGTCAAATGTTGCCTCAGACATTAATTAGTTGTATGAATTTGGGCAAGGCATTTACCTTCTGTGAGCCTCAGTTTCCTTATGTAAAATTAGGATAAAAATGGTACCTACTTATAGGGGTATTGTTGTTGTTTTTGTGTTCATCCTTTGTTGCCAAAAAAGATCATACCATCAGACAAATGATGACATGACTTGCACTTGACTTTGTTTTAAGTGAGGGAGAGCTGTGCAAGGTCATATAAAGTGTTATGATGACTAAATGAAATAACTTGTGAACATTGCTTTGCAGATCTTAAAGCATTACCTAATATAAATATCATCATCATCATCAGCAGCAGCAGTATTAGAATTCTTCCAGAATTTCCACATAAGGAAGGCACCAAGCCAGATATCTCTTCATTTCTTACCAAGTTGTACTCTGTGGAACTTTGCCATCACGACCCAGAAAGCTCTTAATACTGGAAGATCACTTGAATCCTGGAATTCACAAACACATGCCCAGGAAGTAACCTCTGCACCTGTCCTCCTCCCAGAACCTCCACTTAAGGAGGACATGTAGGCCAGCCATCTCTTCATATTCCACCTGATTGTACTCCTCTGGTTTTCTCTATCTTGCCCTCATAATGAGTCCTTTGCTCATAACAATCCATGAGATAGGAAGGGCAATTCTGCTTTTTTACAAACATTATTGTATTTATTTTACTAAAGAGGCAACAGAGTTAGAGGTATAAAGTGACTTCCCTGTGGTCATACAGCTTAGCAGATGACAGAACTTGAGCTTTGAACTCATGTCTTATGGGTTCACACCTGTTTGTTGTTCTTTCTACTACACAATTCTTTTTTATCTACAATAAAGAGAAACTTTACAGAGTTATTTCTGTGCTTCCCCCAAGTATAGTGGGAGCACTATTACCAGTCATATAACATAGCCAGTCTTGCTTCAAATGATTTATGATACTTAAAAATATTCACACCCATTAAATTTTTTTGTTGATTTTCATCTATCCATCCATCCAGCTATCTGTCTATCTATCTTTAGTTTTCAAAGGTTTTGAGTTTCAAATTTTCTCCCCTCCCTCCACCCTAAGACACCATGCATTCTGATTATCCCTTTCCCCAGTGTGCCTTCTCTTCTATCACACCCCTTCCTTCTCTTATCCCCATCTCCTCTAATTTCTTATAGGGCAAGATAGATTTCTGTACCCCATTACTGTATATCTTATTTCCCAGTTGCATGGAAAAACAACTTTTAACATTCCTTTTAAAACTTTGAGTTCCACCTTCTCTCCCTTCCTCCCTTCCCACCCATCCCTACTGAGAAGGCAAGCAATTCAATATAAGTTATACATATATAGTTATTCAAAAGACTTCCCTAAAAGTCATTTTGTGAAAGATTATATTTCCCTCCAACCTATCTTGCCCCTTCATTTATTCTATTCTCTCTTTTGACCTTGTCTCTCCCAAAAGTGTTTGCTTCTAATTGCTCCCTCCCATTTGTTCTCCCTTCTATCATCCCCTCCATACCCCACTTATCCCCTTCTCCCCTACTTTCCTGTAGTGTAAGATAGATTTTCATAGCAAATTGAGTGTGCATGTTATTCCCTCCTTAACCCAAATGTGATGAGAGTAAGCTTCACTTTTTCCCTTTCACCTCCCCCTTTTTCCCTTCATTGAAAAAGATTTTTCTTGTCTCTTATGCAAGATAATTTGCTCTATTCCATTTCTCACTTTCTCCTGCCATTATTTTCTTCTCTCACCCCTTAATTTTATTTTTTTTAGATATCATCCCTTCCTATTCAACTTACCCTGTGCCTTCTGGCTTACCCAAATACTGAGAAAACTTTCAAAAGTTACAAATATTATCTTTCCATGTAGGAATGTAAACAGTTCAACTTTAGTAAGTCCCTTATGATTTTTCTTTCCTGTTTACCTTTTCATCCTTCTCCTGATTCTTGAGTTTGAAAGTTAAATTTTCTATTCAGCTCTGGTCTTGTCATCAAGAGTTCTTGAAAGTCCTCTATTTCATTGAATGACTATTTCTTCTCCCTTGAAGTATTATACTCAGTTTTGCTGGGTAGATGATTCTTGGTTTTAATGGTAGCTCCTTTGACTTCTGGAATATTGTATTCCAAGCCCTTTGATCCCTTAATGTAGATCTTGTATTATCCTGATTGTATTTCCATAATACTTGAACTGTTTCTTTCTGGCTGCTTGCAACATTTTCTCCTTGACCTGGGAACTCTGGAATTTGGCTACAATATTCCTAGGAGTTTTTCTTTTTGGATCTCTTTCTTTTTTTAGTGCTTATTTGTTTTTAGTTATCAACATTCATTTCTTTTTTTTTAACTAATTTTAATTATTTTCACTGTTCTACAATCACTACCATATAACTTAGATGTTTTTCTCCCTTACTCCTCGAGACAGCATGCAATTTTATATAGCTTCTATACATACATTCCTATTAAATACATTTGTACTATAGCCATGCTGTGTAGAAGAATTAAAATGAATAGGAGAAATCATATAACAAACCAAAACGTAATAAAAAAAAATGATCTGCTACATTCTGCTATTGAATTCCATAGTTCTTTCTCTGGATGTGAAAGGCATTTTGCCTTAAAAGCCCACTGGGAATTTTTTTAAGTCCTTGCATTGTAATGAAATTCCAAATCTACCAGAAAAAAACTCTCACACACTGTGGTCATTGCTGTGCACAAAGTTCTTCTGGTTTTGCTCCTTTCGCTCAGCATCAGGTCATATAAGTCTTCCCAGGCCTCTCTGAAGTCTTCCTGTTCATCATTTCTTATAGCACAATAGTATTCCATTACGTTCCTATACCATAATTTATTCAGCCAATTCTCCAATTGATGAGCATCCCCTTGATTTCCAGTTTTTGGCCACCACAAAGAGTGCTGCTATAAATATTTTTGTACATGTGGGATCCTTTCCCATTTTTATGATCTCTTGGGGATACAGTCCTAGAAGCAATATTGCTGGGTCAAAGGATATGTATGTTTTTGTAGCCCTTTGTACATAGTTCCAAATTGCTCTCCAGAATAGTTGGATTAGCTCACAGCTCCACCAACATTGAATTAGTGTTGCAACTCTCTCACATCCTCTGCAACATTTATCATCTTCCTGTTCTGTCATGTTTGCCAATGTGATAGGTATGATGTACCTCAGAGCTGTTTTGATTTGCATCACTCTAGTCAAGTGATTTAGAGAATTTTTTTCATAGGTCTATAGATATCTTTAATTTCTTCCTCTGAAAACTGTTTCATATCCTTTGACCATTTATCAATTTGGGAATGACTTGTATTTTTGTGTGTGTATGTTCATCCTTTGTTGCTGAAGAAGATCATGCCATCAGAAAAAAGATGACACGATTTGCACTTGACTTTGTTTTGAATGAGGGAGGTCTGTGCAGGTCACCAGCCTCACTTCTCCTCCAGAGTCATCTGAATTCAGTAACCAGATATTCATCAAGATGACTGAAGATGACGCAGGATGAGGCATTTGGAGTTGTGACTTGCCCAAGTTCACACAGTTAGTGAGTGTCAAGTGTCTGAGGTGAGATTTAAACTCAGGTCGTGGTGAACTCCTGCACTGGTGCTCTATTCACTGCACCACCTAGCTGCCCTGTATTTTTGTACATTTGACTCAGTTCTCTATATATTTTAGAAATGAGGCCTTAATCACCAACACTAGCTACAAAAATTCTTTCCCAGTTTTCTGCATCCCCCCAATCTTGGTTGCATTGGATTTCATTGTTCAAAAACTTTTCAGTTTAATGTAATCAAAAATTATCCATCTTGCACTTCATAATGTTCTCTATCTCTTGTTTGGTCCAAAATTTCTCCATTCTTCATAAGTCTGACAAGCACACTATTCCTTGCTCCCCTAATTTGTTTATAGTGTCCATCTTTATATCTAGATCATGTATCCATTTGGACTTTATTCTTGTGAGTGGTGTCAGGCATTGTTCTATGTCCTGTTTCTGCCACACTGTTATCCAGTTTTCCCAGCAATTTTTGTCAAACAGTGAGTTTTTATCCCAGAAGCTGGGGTCCTTGGGTTTATCAAATAGTAGATTACTATATTCATTGCCCACTGTGTCTTGAGTACCTAGCTTATTCCGCTGGTCTACCTTTCTGTTTCTTAGCCAGTACCAAGTGGTTTTGATAATTGCTGCTTTATAATACAATTTGAGATCCGGTAGGGCTAGGCCACCTTCCCTAGCACTTCTTTTCATTAGTCCCCTCGATATTCTGGACCTTTTGTTCTTCCAGATGAATTTTGATATTATTTTATCCAGCTCTAGAAACTAATTATCTGATAGTTTGCTTGGTATGGCACTAAATAAGGAAATTAATTTAGGTAGAATTGTCATTTTTATTGTATTGGCTCATCCTACCCATGAGCAACTGATGTTTTCCTACTTACTTAGGTCTGACTTTATTTGTGTGAAAAGTGTCTTATAATTGTGTTCCATATAGTCCCTAGGTTGTTTTGGCAGGTAACTCCCAAATATTTTATAGTATCTACTCTAGCTTTAAATGGGATTTCTCTTTCTATCTCTTGCTGTTGGTCTTTGTTACTAATATATAGAAGTGCAGAAGATTTGCCAAAGTTGTTTATTCTTTCAGGTAGTTTTTTACTTGATTCACTGGGATTCTCTAAGTATATCATCATATCATCTGCAAAGAGTGATAACTTAGTTTCTTCTTTGCCTATTCTAATTCCTTCAGTTTGTCTTCTCTAGCTACAGTTAACATTTCTAGTACCATATTGAATAATAGTGGTGATAATGGGCATCCTTTTTCATCCCTGATCTTATTGGAAATGCATCTAGCTTATCTCCATTGCATACAATGCTTGCTGAAAGTTTTGGGTAGATACTGCTTATTATTTTATGGAAAGTTCACTTTATTCCTATGCTCTCCACTGTTTTTAATAGGAATAGGTGTTGTATTTTGTCAAAAGCTTTTTCTGCATCTATTGAGATAATCATGTGGTTTCTGTTAGTTTTGTTGTTGATATGATCGATAATACTGATAGTTTTCCTAATATTGAACCAGCCCTGCATTTCTGGTATGAATTCTACCTGATCAAAATGCATTATTCTCGCGATAAGTTGCTGTATTCTTTTTGCTAAAATCTTATTTAAAATTTTTTCATCTACGTTCATTAGAGAAATTGGTCTATAATTTTCTTTCCTTGTTTTGGCTTTTTCCTGGTTTAGGTATCAAAACCATATTTCTATCATAAAAAGAGTTTGGGAGGACTCCTTTCCCAATTTTCCCAAATAGTCTATATAGTATTGGAATTAACTGTTCTTTAAATGTTTGATAGAATTCACTTGTAAATTCATCTGGCCCTGGAGATTTTTTTGTAGGGAGTTCACGGATGGCTTGTTCAATTTCTTTTTCTGAGATGTAGTTGTTTAAGTATTCAACTTCCTCTTCTGTTAATCTGGGCAATTTATATTTTTTAAAATACTCATCTATCTCATTTAGACTGTCGAATTTATGGGCATAAAGTTGGGGAAAATGACTTCTAATTATTGTTTTAATTTTCCCCTCATTGGAGGTGAGTTTACACCTTTCAGTTTTGATATTGGTAATTTGGTTTTCTTCTTTCTTTTCTTAATCAAACTGACCAAAGGTTTATCAGTTTTATTAGTTTTTTCATAAAACTAACCATTACTTTTATTTATTAGTTCAGTAGTTTTCTTAACTTCAGCTTTATTAATCTCTCCTTTGGTTTTCAGTATTTCTAATTTGGTATTTACTTGGGGATTTTCAATTTGTTCTTTTTCTAGCTTTTTTAGCCACATGCCCAAGTCATTGATCTCCTCTTTCTTTATTTTATTCATGTAGGCATTCAAAGATACAAAACTTCCCCTAAGAACTGCTTTTGCAGTATCCCATAAGATTTGGTAGATTGTCTTATTGTTGTCATTCTCTTGGATGAAGTTGTTGACTGTTTCTATGATTTGTTGTTTAACCCACTCCTTTAGGATTAGATTATTTAGTTTCTAATTAATTTTTGGTTTATGTTTCCATGGCCTTTTATTACATATAATTTTTATTGCATTATGATCTGAGAAGGATGCATTGACTATCTCTACCTTTCTGCACTGGATTGTGAGGTTTTTATGCCATAGAACATGATCAGTTTTTGTATATATGCCATGTACCACTGAGAAAAAGGTATGTTAGTTTGTATTTCCATTCAATTTTCTCCAGAGATCTATCATATCTACCTTATTCACGGTTTTATTCTCCTCTTAACTTCTTGTTTATTTTCAAGTTATATTTGTCAAGTTCAGAGAGGGGGAGGTTGAGGTACCCCACTAGTATAGGTTTGCTTTCTCTTTCTTCCTGCAGCCCCCCAACCTCTCCTCTAAGGAGTTGGATGCTATACCACTTGGAGCATATATGTTTAGTAATGATATTGCTTCATTGTCTATGGTGCCTTTTAGCAGGGTATAGTTTCCTTCCTTATCTCTTTTGATTAGATCTATTTCTGCTTTTGCTTTGTCTGAGATTAGGATTGTTACTCCTGCCTTTCTTACATCAGCTGAATCACCATATATTCTGTTCCAACCTTTTGCCTTTACCCTGTATGTATCCCCCTGTTTCACATGTGTTTCTTGTAAACAACATATTGTTGGATTATGGTTTTTAATACATTCTGCTATCTGTCTCTGTTTTATGGGAGAGTTCACTCCATTCACATTCAGTTATGATTACAATCTGTGTCTTTCCCTCCATCCTCTTTCTCACTTTGGTGCTTTTACTTCTCCTGTTCCCCTTTCCCTCCTCAATAGTTTTCACTCTCTCAGTCTTCCCTTCCTCCTTTCAGCCCCACTCCCTTCTACTCCCCTTCACCCTTACTACTTCTTCCTTACCTTTTAGCTTCCCCTCCCTTATCTTCCCCCTTCCCCTCCTACTACCTATAGAGCTAGTTAGATTTATATAGTTAATTAAGTTTATTGTTCCCTCCTTGAACCAAATCAAATGAGAGTACCCTCAAACAATGCTCATCTTCCTCCCCTCTTTTCCTCTACTGTAATATAATTTTGTACTTCTTCCTGGGATGTAATTTACCATTTTCTGCTTCCTCCTTTTCACATCTCCATTACAGTCCCGTCACATGCTTAAATCACGTTTTTATCATCACATCATTTACTTTATACCTGCTCCCTCTATCTATGTATATATTCCTCTTATATTTAATAATAGATGTACAATTCTCAAGATTAAAAACTATCATCTTCCTTTTTAGGGAGGTAAACAGTTTGCCCAAATGGAGTAACAAGTTTTTATTTTCTTCTATTTACCTTTTTCTGCCTCTCTTGAGACCTGAGTTTGAGTTTGAAAACTGAATTTTCTACTGAGTTCAGATCTTTTTATTAGGACAGTCTGGAAATCCTTTATTTCATTGAATATCCATTTCCTTGCCTGAAATGTTATGCTGAACTTTGCTGGGTAATTGATCCTTGGTTGTATTCTCAGCTCCTTTGCCTTATGGAATATCATATTCCAATTCTTTCAATCTTTTAATGTAGAAGCTGTAAGGTCCCGTGTGATCCTGACTGTCGCTGCTCAGTATTTGAATGGTTTCTTCCTGGCTGCCTGTAATATTTTTCCCTTCACTTGATAGTTCTGGAATTTGGCAAAAATGTTTCTTGTTGTTTTTAGTTTGGGATCCCTTTCAGGATTCCCCACCAGAATGGTGGATTCTTTAGATGACTGTTTTGCCCTCTGGATCTAGTACTTCTGGGGAGTTTTTCTTGATGATTTCTTGGAACATATTGTCTAAACTCTTTTTTTTTCATCATAGCTTTCTGGTAGGCCAATGATTCTTAAATTTTCTCTTCTTCATCTATTTTCCAGGTCCGTTGTTTTTCCAATTAGATGTTTTACATTTTCTTCTATCCTTTTATTCTTTAGATTTTGTTTGACTGAGTCTTCATGTCTCATAGAGTCATTAGTTTTTACTTGTCCAATTCTAATTTTTATGAAATTGTTTTCTTTGTTAACTTTTTATTTATTTAAAATAAATTTATTTAACTTTTTACATTCATTTTCACAAGATTTTGGGTTCCAAAATTTTCTCCCC
>CM053769.1:287116681-287180824 GCA_028658325.1 Potorous gilbertii | reverse complement strand
GTGTATGTGTGTGTGTGTGTGTAATACCACCAACTACCCAGATACTGAAAGATTTCAAGAGTTACAAATATTGTCTTTCCATATAGGATTGTAAACAGTTCAACTTTGGTAAGTCCTTTGTTAACTTTTGCATCTCCTTTTCTATCTCTCCAATTATTTCTCTTAAGGAATTTTTTGGTTAGTTTTTATCCTTCCTTTTCCATTTGTTCAGTTTTCCTTTTAAAGAGGTGTTCTCTTCATAGAATTATTTTTTCAAACTTTTAAAATAATTGGCCAATTTTTCTTCTATTTCCTTCTTTAGCTGTTCCAGGAGAGCTCTTTGTGCATGTGAGTAGTTCATAGTCCCTTCTATGTACTCCCCCAGTTGGGAGTACAGTCTCAATACTGACCTCTTTGGTATTCATGTTTTGGTCCTTGTCCTTATAGAGAGATTCTGTGATCTTTTCCTTCCTCCTTTGCTTCTTACTCATGGTGGTGAGGCTTTGTGTGTTGTGGCCTGTGGTTCTTTCAAATAGATACTGAAGGACTTGGTGCTGAGCTTGCTGGTATAAGAAAGCAAAGGCAGGTGAATTTCTGTTTGTGTTTCCCAGATTAGCCCTGAAGCTAACTTGTTAAGTGTGGGGGACAGGTGGTCTGGTCAGGGGAGAACTCCTCAGCTGAGTTAGAGCAAAGGCAAGCTCAGGGCTTGGTGATCCCCGCTTCTCTATTGTCTTCCCATTTCCCCTGGAGTGCTGAGGCAGGCCGGGGTCCCAGTGTGAGGCTCCACCTCTCTGGAGCTCTGGCTGTCTGGGCCAGCTCTGTTCCTCCACTGCAATAGGAGGAATATTCTTTAGAGATTTTCCTAGCCTCAGGTGCTACAAGACTGTTTGCCCCTTCTGCTGATTCCACTGATCCAGGATATTTTATGGTTCTTTCAAGGTCAACAAGGGGAGGGGGAGAGCATTTACTGATCACTTCAACATTTTGCCTCCTGGAAGTTCAAGTACGTGACTTACAGATGTTTAATCTGTGGGCTGATAGTCTCAGGAGTGGCTGCAGCTGATACTTGGTGCTCAGCATCTGTCACCTGCTTGGCTCCTCTGGTTTCCCGCCCTGGGCTGCCGCTCCATAGAGCTGCTGCTTCCTCACGACACCCTAGGGCTTTCTTCCAAATCTCATTCAGGAAGTGATTGGTGAATTTTTTCAATATTTATTTTACCCTCTGGTTCTAAAATATCAGGGCAGTTTTCCTTGATAATTTCATGAAAGATGATATCTAGGCCCTTTCCTTGATCATGACTTTCATGTAGTCCCATAATTTTTAAATTGTCTGTCCTGGATTTATTTTCCAGGTCAGTTGTTTTTCCAAAGAGATAATTCAAATTGTCTTCTGTTTTTTCATTCTTTTGGTTTTATGTTATATTTTCTTGGTTTCTCATAGAGTCATCTGCTCCATTCTGTTTTTAAAGAACTATCTTCTTCAGTGAGCTTTTGAACCTCCTTTTCCATTTGGCTAATTCTGCTTTTTAAAGCATTCTCAATGACTTTTTGAACCTCTTTTGCCATTTGAGTTTGTCTACTTTTAAAGGTGTTATTTTCTTCAGCATTTTTTTGGGTCTCTGTTAAGCTGTTAAGTCGTTTTCATGATTTTCTTGCATCACTGTCATTTCTCTTCCCAATTTTTCCTACACCTCTCTTACGTTATTTGCAAAATTCTTTTTGAGCTCTTCCATGACCTGAGACTATTGCATATTTTTTTGGAGGTTTTGGATGTAGAAGCCCTGACTTTTATGTCTTCCTCTGATGGTATGCTTTTTTCTTCCTTATTTGAAAGGATGCAAGAAAATACCCTTTCACCAAAGAAATAATCTTCTATAGTTTTTCATTTCCCCCTTTTTCGGCATTTTCCCAGGCAGTTACTTGACTTTTGAGTCCTTTGTCAAGTGGAGATTTTACTGTAAGGGACCTGTAAGTTCTCAGTTCCTTCAAGGTTGCACAATCAAGGGAGAGGAGTTTACTCATCTCCTGGCCTATACTCTGGTCTGTGAGCAACCACATGTATTCTTATCTGCCCAGGATCTGCAAGTAGGATTCCCCCTCTACAGTCACCATCAGCTCTACCACCAGCTCTATCATGCCAACATTCTTCCTCACCCTAAGTTCGTGGCTCAAGACTGAGACCTAGATCAGCTGCTTGATTCCCCCAGGGTCTCTAGGCGGAGGGCTCCAAAAATGGATGCTGCTGCCACAGTTGCTGATGCTGCCCAGGGGCTGGGACTAAGACCAGACTCTGTTCCCTTCTCACCCAGGTAAAAGAGCCTTCTCATTGACCTTTGAAGCTGTCTTTGGCTTTTGTGGGTTGAGAAATCTGGGAACTGCAGTTGCTACCCGTGATTCTACACCCTGAAGCCTTTTCCAGTCCTATCTGTGCCACACTGCCAAGGCTGGGCTGTGCTCTACTGTGAGTCCAGTGCAATAGACCTTTTCCTGTGGGCCTTCCAGCCTGTCTTGGGCTGGAAATCTCTTTCACTCTTGTTTTGTGAGTTCTGCTGCTGTAGAATTTGTTTATGGTCATTTTTTTACAGGTATTTTATGGGCTATGAGAGTAGAGCTAAAGCTGATCTATTCTTCTATTCTGCCATCTTGATTTTGCCCCCTAAAATTTTTTTGAGATAAAATTAAGGTTGAGTGACTTTAATTCATTTATTAAACTCCCACTATGTATTAAACTCCCACTAGTGTATCTAGAAGTAGACTTGTGATTTCATTAGTATAGTGAACTTCCAGATTATGAAATTTCTACCAATGCAAATCATCATCTTTGCAACTTATAGTCTTAGAGAAATTTCTAGAGCCCTGAGAAGTTAGATAACTTACCCAGGATCACATGGTCAGTGTATTTTAGAGGTGGAACTTGGAACTCAGGTCTTTTTGGTTCTAAGACTATTTCTTAATCTTCTATGCCTCTACCTCTTTAATGTGAGGGATAATATGGAAATAAAATTGGCAAGACTTATAACTGAATGGATGGGGGATAGGTGGCTTGAGAATGACTCTGAATCTTGAATCTGAATGACTAGAAGAATGGTTTGGAGGAAAGATGGAAGATGATTTGTTCTACATTGGTAGGAAGAGCACCAGGAAAGAGCTATGGAATGGTATTTAATTTCTGGTAGATTCACTTATAGAGGCATCGCTGTGTAGCCAGCTTTTGATTATAGTGTTTTGTGAATAGTTTTCTACTTTGTGGATTCTTTTAGATTCATTATTTTCCCCAGATTTTCCTTTAGTTTGCCTAAATTTTGTTCATTTGCTATTTGTTGTGACTTCTTTCATAGCTGACAGGGTCAGACAGAAGAGATGAGACTGGAAGAGGCAAATGTAATGTGACTTAGGTTGGTTAGGATTTATTGTTTCAGTAGGTCTGATGGGAACAAAGATGCTGTGTTTATTAAAATGAGATCCTTGAACTTACATATTTTAGTTACTTGTATATTTTAGAACTTGTATATTTTAGTTACCCTACACTAGCTTTCCACTACTGTCGTGCCTAATAGATGTAGCTGTGATGTATGGTCTGAAGTGTTCTTGGATTCTTGAAGGTTGCTAGCTAAGTTATAAGGTATTTTTGAAGGAAAATAAACCTAGTAATCAAGTACTGGGGTGGAATTATATTTGTTTAATGTTGAAAGTTTATATGAACAAAGATACTTTTCATAATTGATAAAGGAGATAGTTAACATAAGCTGCCTTTAATTGTACTTGGTAACTATAGCAAGTATAATCATCGATGGAAAGATTAAATAACTATTGTCAAAGCAAGTGCTAAATTTTGTTTTTGCTATATGATTTCTTTTGGATTTAGGTTGAAAATGATTTATTTCCAAAAGGTGAGAGAGTCTCATACAATGAATTAGATTCTTTCCCAGTGTTTTTGTTATAATTCATTACTATATCAGTTTGAAACCTTAAAACTTAAAATAAAAAAATTTAAAGGACAAAAAGCAGATGTATAAGGAGCTAAATATAGACAAGAGAATATTTTAGCCATATAAATTATTTTAACACTATACAATGGCAGCTAAGAAGTTTGTTGAAGTAGGAATAGTCACTGTATTTTGTGACCTTGAGTCAAGAAAAGGGAACCAATTTCTCAGTAGATCAGATTTCAGAGAACCACAGTGTCATGATGTAATGTGATGTTTATCACAGGGTGATGCTAGAATTTTTGACACAGAGCTCTGTCATGATATCCATCACTTTGTGGTATCACAAAATGTGCTAGCTGTATTTTAGGCTGTACTGTAGAAACAGGGACAGTGAAGTGGTGACATAGATAGAGTGCTGGGCCTGGAGTCAGGAAGACTTATTTCCTTGAGTTCAAATTTAGCCCCAGACACTTACTGTCTGTGTGAGCCCCAGACATTTACTATCTGGGTAAGCCACTTACTCTTGTTTGCCTCAGTTTCCTCATCTGTAAAATGTGGTGGAGATGAAATGACAAACCTCTCCAGTATCTTTGCCAAGAAAACCCCAGATGGGGTCCCAGAGAGTCAGGCACAACTGAAATGACTAAATAACTGTAGAAACAAACTTCACTTTCTTTTTTCTTGTCCCAGACCATTGATTAGTATTAGGTGATAGCTTTCTTTTCTTCTGCATGGTTGACTATGAAAAACATATGATCTTTTTGTATGGTATTCCATGTGTTGTCTTTTGTGTGCATTGGGAATATGCCAGTGATGGGCCTTTCAAATGTTCATATGAAATTGGATTTAGGCACTGTTGGAAAATTGTTTATAGCTGTATGCTCAGAGATTACAGGTCTCTGCTATATATTTTAATTATGATTATAACAGTATGATTTCTCTGGTGTCTGCATTTTTGTAGCATAATTTTTCATTAGATCATTTAATAGACAATAGTTATAAGGAGTTTCACTTGTTTATTCATTTTGAAACAATAGCTTAAATGTTATAGTGTTTCACCTAGACAGGACATTAAGTTTAGAAAGAGTTCTGGTCAAAAGACCTGGGTTGGTCTCTTGGTTCTTACTAGTTAAGTAGAGAAGTTTTAAGCTTTTGGAGCTTTAGTTACCTCATATGTAAAATGATGACCAATATATGCTTTACTTCTCTCATTGTGGTAAAGAATATAAATGTGAATAGTTATTGTCATACTTACACTTAGTATCCCCCTGGCATAGCATTCTCTAGCACCCAGTAAGCAATAAATATATTTTTTTAATGTACTTGAATTCAAGAAACATTTTATTTATTAAATGCAAGGCACTAGAGATACAAAGATGAAATAAGACCCAGACCTTGTTTTGAAGGGATTTATAAACTAATTCAATCTAATATATAGAACGATGAACTAAAGTCCTGTTCCCATTCTGTGTCATGGTGTGGAAGTGACACTGGCTTTTCAAAGGCTTCTCCAGTGAAGTGTGTGTGTGTGTGTGTGTGTGTGTGTGTGTGTGTGTGTGTGTGCTCAAGCAAGTCCTAAGCAGGAGAGACTTTGAGTGTGAACCTGCTGGTGGACATTATAATGTTTGTCCAAGGACCACCTAACTAAGTTTATAAAATTTTATTACGAGAAAGTTAGAATACCATTAAGAAAGAACCAGGAGACCAAGTTTTGTATAGCACTCTTTTTAACTTCTGAATTGCTATATTATTATGAGTAGGTCATACAGTTTCTTTGTAAAGAAAGTATGTAAAAAACAGATTTTTAGTGAATTGAGAAATGCCTACCTTGACTTTACCTCATTGGATTAGTATAAGACCAAATAAATGATTATCGCCATTAAAAGAGAATGCATTTGCACTAGCTGTTCTATTGTCAGAAATTTCTTTACCAGATGTAGACATATAGAAAGAGTGAGAGGCAGCCCAATGTATTAGAAAAAGCACTGAATCTGGATTGAGATGATCTGCGTTAAAATCCCACTGTATCGGTTTCATATTTTATCCCTCTGGGCCTTGGTTCCTTTGCCTATAAAATGAGGGAGTTAATTGGCCCCTAAGAACCTTTCCAAGTCCAACAGTTCACAGAATTAGAATGGAGATGAAAGAATATGGCCCTCTGGCATTTATCTTTTGGCAGGAAAGTTGATATTCTGGTCTTGGTCACTATAATCTAGAGAATAATTTCCCCAGGTAAACTATTTTTGCTTTCCCATTCAGAGTGAATCCTCCAAAGGTTTAAGGATAAAGAACAATTGAGGTGTTACACGGACTGGTTAATGAGCGAATCAGCCTTTTAAAGGACCGTAATATGTGTGTGTGTGTGATTTACACAACTGGTTATGTTCCAGAATTCTGTAAATTGATTGTTTGGAACCTGAAATCTGTTTTCCTAGAGAAGAAATGTTGCAAATGGTGTATATTTCTAGATAACCTGTGAAATTGTTTTTCTATAGTATGTTTGAAATACTTTGTTTTAAATAAGAAATCTTTTATGGTAGTATTTTAAATTTAACTTAGTACAGTAATAAAAACAAATATTATTATTTAATAACAACTTAAAATATTTCTTCATAATTTTAATTAATTTTCTTGGTACTTAAGGAAAAGTAGACATAATCTTATTTCTGACACTTATACAGTGCTTTAAAATTTACAGAACACTTTACGTGGATTATCTTATTTGAGATACTAGAGTTATTACCCCCATTTTGCAGATGATGAAGCTGAGGCATAGAGAGTTTAAGCGACTTGCTCACGCTGCCGATAGTACATATCAGAAGATGAAAATTAAAACCACTTCCTGATTTCATGTCCAGCACATTACCTCTGTCAGAGTCATGTCTGAACTCACAAATGGTCAGTGTAGGGAAGTGGCAGGGAAAGGGGCCTTTTCTGAAGAAACTGGATGAGCTTTAAAAGGGGGAAGGGAGTGCAGGTGACAAGTGAGGTTCTGTGTGTTTACATGGGCAGCTAGGTGGTGCAGTGCATAGAGTGCTGGACCTGGAGTCAGGAAGACTTACCTTCTTTTCGAATTCAAACCTGGTCTCAGACACTTATGGCTGTGTGACCTCCTGGGCACATCACTTAACCCTGTTTGCCTCAGTTTTTTCATTTGTAAAATGAGCTGGAGAAGGAAATGGCAAACCATTCTAGTGATTTTCTGCCAAAAAAAACTTCAAATGGGTCATGGAGAGTTAGACATGACTAAAAATGACTGAACAGTGTGTGTTTATATATGTGAGAGCACCTAAGGGCTGGAGGTAGAACTGAGCAGAAAAAAGTGAAAAACAGAGGTGGGTGAGAATAGGGCAGGATGTCTATGATTATTTTGAGAAGGAAATAAAGGTCTTTTATTGTAGTCACTGGGTAGAATTGCTAACTGAGGACAGTGTGTTTGTTGTTGGTAGTGTTGGTGCGTGTGTATGTATGTATTGGTAAAAAGAAGGGTAATATGCTTTTGTTTCGAGGTAGAGAGTGGTTGTTATTTGGTTGGTGGGGTAAGATGGTATATGTATCTAATAGTTTAGAGTGTACGCAAGTTGGATGTTTGTAATCCCGGGAATGGCTAAATGTTGAACAACTCAGATTCTACTGAACCTTTCTCTTGCTCCTCCCTTCTCTTACTCCCATTATCTTTGGGGTACCCCAAATTTTGTTATCCCCCAAATTTTGTCATCCATCTTTTCCCCTTCATTATTTTGTGTTTTTTTTAATCACCCTCTTTCTGTTTACTACTCCATCCCCTTCAATGTGTTCTCCCCGCCTAAACCCTTTAACTGGTCTATGATATCTAACTGAAATATTTTCAAATAACTACTGTATTTTAAAATCAAGTTTTGTTTCCATTAGTAATTTAAAAATCATGTTCATGTAACTTATGGTTTTCTCTATCTTAGAAGAGGTAAAAGACAAATTTATGAAATTATTTCCTTTTTGAAAAAGCTTCTCTTGTAGCCTTTGATTTTTTCCTTTTCTTTTAAAAAGTGTTTTTTGATGTCTTTTGTTTTTTTTTTCATCACCATACTGTCTCCCAGTATCTTTTCCTTTTCCTCTCCTCATCCTAGAAAGAAAAAGAAAAGAAAAAAGAGAAAAAAAATTATCATAGTTGAACAGTACGTTGAAAAAGTCAGAAAAGAGGTGAAGCCTACAACACTAGTGGATCTCCTACTTTTGTCAAGTGGGGTTTGTGGTGTGATAATACTTTCTCATGTATCTTTTGTAGATCCATGCTTGTTCTTTATAATTTTGTGACATTCCCTCTTGGTTTTCTTTTTTTGTGTGTGGTTATTCTTTCCATTTATTTTACAGTTATAGTGTGAATTGTATAATGTTGTATATATTGTTTTTTTGATTCTGCTAACTCCATCAATTCACATAGATCTTTTAATACTTCTCTGTATTTATAATTGTCCTTTTTATTGAAATATTTTTATGGAAATATTCCAGTACATTTGTGTACCAGAATTTGTTTAACCATTCCCCCAGTTGATGGGCATCTACTTTGTTTCCAATTCTTTGATATCATGAAAAGTGTTATAAATATTTTGGTGTATATGGGGACTTTCTTCTTATCAGTGACCTCTTTGGGTTAATGTCTAGAGGTAGTGGGATCTCTGGATCAAAGGGTATGGACATTTTAGGCATTTTATTTATATAATTCCAAATTGCTTTCTAAAATGATTGTACTAATTGTACTAATGTACTAATGACAGCTTCACCAACAGTGGACTAGAATGTCTATCTTTCCACAACCCCTCCCATGTAAACTATTCCCATTTTTTGTCATCTTTGCCAATTTGCTCTACTTAGTGTTGCATTTCTCTTATTTGTGATTTGGAGCGGTTTTTTTAAATATAATTGTTAATAGTTTATAAGTTCTCTTTTGAGAACTCTTTGTTCATATCTTTTGACCATGATTTTTTCCCTTAACAATATCACTATCTCCTCTTCCACTTAGCTCCTCTCCAGGCTAGTAGTTTTTAACCAGGGTCCATGAATTTATTTTTTAAAAATATTTTGTTAACTATATTTCAGGTCCTTTGTAATCCTAGGCATCATTTGACTGTCAGTGGGGTCCACAATACAAAGAAGGGTTAAGAATCTCTGCTCTCTAGAAAAAAGGTCCCTCACCCCTGCCTGGATTAAAAAGATAACTAATTACTTTAGCTTAAACTGCTTCTAATTGTCCTTTTTAATTGTGGGGAAAGTAATTATTGGTGTGTAGAATACTTAATAGAGAAAGCTGTACTGACTTTGACAAAAGGAAAGAAAATAGGTAAAAGGCATCTGGTCTTTATATTTTAATAGTATATTGTTAGTGATGAAATAGATCTGGTCTCTATTTTAATAGTATATTGTTAATGATGAAATGTTTCCTCTTAAGTGATTAAGGGAAATTATGTGAGCTCAAAATTGTTGTATTTTATAAGTTATGTTTATTTTAGTGGGTTTATGACATAATAATTTCTTTTGACCTTGTCAAAATTACTATCTACTGCTTGATAACTTGAGTTGCAAGATGCAAGCTGTCATCCTTAAAGCATGATATGCAATACTGCTTGTAATTTCTTAGCATGACATATATGCTTGAATTTACTTTCTTTTAAAAGTTAATGATGGTAATATATTGCAGACATAAGCAGGGAGGAGAGACGTTGCTTAATATATTATTTCATGCCATTTACTTGGAATAGAACTTCCTAATTCTATTCGTGGGGTGTGGCAATTTTTAAATGAAAAATTCCGGTTATTAAATTTCAGCAGTGGCAAAAATGTTACATATATTGGCCACAAAATGAATGCCTTGATTATTATTTCTTACTCATTTATATATCTGATTGGAACTATTTGTGCATGAGACATTGTTTAAGTTTCTTCATGTTTCACCAGTCTTTTCCTTCTAACCCACTGGCGTATCTTCTCATTGAAACTTTTCTGAAATTTGTCATTTTAACAGTGGTCATTACCTGGTATGAGTTTCCTGTAATCTGAAAGATTTTAAATATTTATTTCTTTAGAATTGTAATTGTAGGTGATTTCATGACTGTACTACTTAAATTTTTGTTAAGTTTCTATAGAGGCATTGTTTATCTTTTTTTAAAAAGTTTTTCTTTTATTAAGGTTTACATGTTCATGCTAACAAAAATAGATTTGAGAATGAGAAATTGATGAATTATAAAAATTACCTGAGTTTTTAAACATTAAATAAAACTTGCACTAATTGCAAATATAATAGGTTTCACCTAATCATGAGGGAAAGGAGAACAGTGGCTTTTAGTTATGTATTTGAGGATGATCAAGAATAACTTGACTTTATTTTTTTCTCTGATTTGTGAATCGAAATGCAAAAATGTGCTGTAATGCATTTGGTTGAATGGCCACATTTTTTTTTCTCTAATATGGTCACTATACAGTGAAAAGGACTTTAGAGATCATTCAGTAATCTTTTAAATTTACATTATTTTCTACTTTATTTGAAAAATTTTTCTTAAGCATTTCTTTGGTCATGATATTTTAAAAAGAGATGAAATCCCTACTAGAATATAAATTTGGTTGGGGGAGAGGGTGTGGGTAATGACTTTATTATACATTTCCAGTTTTTGTTTTCTGGATGAATGAGTTCATCTTTTATTTGAATATGTCTAGTATTCTTATGTTTGGGAGAGGGAATGTGAAAGGGGAAGGAAACGGTTTTAATGAGAGGTAATGTTAATTTTGGAATGTGATGCTTTTAATATTAAAAAGATTTCTCATTATTTGTACTATCTATGAAATGTTTAGCAAGAGAAATAGAATTCCAGTGTGTGACCATCTTCTTATAAAACTTCTAGATTCCTTTTTTTGACAGAAGAGGCAAGTTAGATAATCTTTAAAGAAATTTTCCAGGTTTACTTTTGTCCTGTGGAGGACACAGTTTCCATTCTTGACTAAGATGAGGAGAAAGTTGGAGAGCTTTCTTTAAGATCTATTTTTTTTTCTTAGTTTGTCCAGTTGGTTTGGATTTGAGTGATCTGTTTCACTGAATTGGAGATGCTTCATTTCCTGGCCTCTTTTATTTTTCAGTTGGGGTGTGAGACAGTGCTGAGCCATCTGTTGTGGATTCACTTGAGAAAGATTATGACTTTTATAGTCCTCTTCTTGCAGTTTCATTACTAATTTTGTTATGGGAAATTAAGTTTAAAAGTTAGACAATTTTGTTATTGTTTCTAATGGAAGTTAGGATTTAAATGTCATCTCATAGACAGAATTTTCTTTTTCTATGTTTTAGCTAAAGAAATGCAAAATAATACATAAGAATTCTTCATTTTTCTGAACTCTTTTCTTGCTAGTCCTTGCGCATTTTCAATGTTGGTTATGTATACTCAACAATATTCAGTTATAGATAAGCAACAAACCGCATGGCCTTTTCCCAAGAGAAATCAGACATTTGGCCCAGAGAGAGCTAGACAGTAGTAGGCCTAAAACAAATCTAATACACTGTAATACACTGTAACTCTCCCTTCTCTTTTCATTTTGTTTGGATTTCATGAGGCTGTGTCTTTGGGGAAACTCAGAAATGAATTTGCTGTGGGAATCATTTTTTTTTAGCTTTCTGATAAAATCAAGTCAGGTATGGATGGCTGGAAAAGGAGAAGGAAATGTGAGTAAGCTGGTGCAAATTTTGTAGAATCTTAACAGTTTAGAAATGAAAAGGAGTTTAGAGATTATTTAGTCCAACTCTTTTATATTGCAGATGAAAAAACGGAAGTTAGGAAAGGATAAATGACTTGCTTACAGACACTTCACTAGTTAGTGTTAAGAGTTAGGACCGGAGTCCAGGCCCCTTGACTCCTAATCTAGTATTCTTTCTACAATGCTATTGCTATTTAATAGGTCAAATAGGGATGTATTAATTGTAGCAGGCTTTTCATTTAAACAAGGAGGATCTGCTTTTGTTTTATCTCTTGGTTTACATGAGGAAGGTTTAATGGTTATTTAAATTCTGTAACCCTTTGAGAAAACTCATCAAATCAAATAGAATACATAAAAATAAAATTTTATATTAAAAACTATTTTTAAGAGTTCATTGAATTTATTATTTTTAGACTCTCTCTCTCTCTCTCTCTCTCTCTCTCTCTTCCTCCCTCTGTCCCCCCCTTCTCTCTCCCTCTCCTTTCCCTCCTTCTCCCTCTCTCCCTTCTCCCCCTCCTTTTCAGATTTGTTATGTTTTCTTTTGGCAGCCTTCTGATAAAGGTATTTATTTTTATCATATCTTTATGAGAAGCTGCTTTTCTTGATTACAGCTTGCTTTTTCCATAGGTATGGTCCTCATTCGGAGTGAGAATGGACAGTTGTTAATGCTTCCTCAACAGACCTTGGCACAGATGCAGGCACAGGCCCACGCTCAGACCCAGCCTCAGAATACCATGGCACCACGCCCTGCAACTCCCACAAGTGCCCCTCCTGTTCAGATATCAACTGTGCAGGTGAGTATACAAATTAGTACTTAGGTATTTCATTATTTTCTTGTTCTCATATTTGTGAGGTATCATCTTATCTTGCATTACAAATCATGGCTTTGCAAATCATGGCTCTTTTTTGGCTCCTCTGCAAATCTCTTGCACTGCAAATCATGACTCCTTTTGTGCCTTTTTATCTTGACCTATCCTTGGCCATATCTTTCTCTATAGATTTCATAAAGGATCCAACACAATAGACTGAAGCCTTTTCATTACTTAAAGGGTACCAGCACAGAACTCAGGTTGTCCAATTATTTACAAATGAGCACAATTCTTCCAAAAACACTTCTTTTGATTGGTCATTCTATTATTAATTTAGGATGTTGGGACATTTAACTCAAACTTAGGAGGCTGTCACATAGTGGTACCATTGGTACCTCATATATCCCAGGGTCAGACCCAGGATCTGTTGAGAATTTTCTTTTCCTCTTTTTTCTTTTTGACTCTGATTCTTAAAGCAAGCCATGATAAGATAGAAGAATCATCCAGTCCCCTCATTTTACAGATGAGGAAATTGAGACTTATAGTGGGGAACTGACTTCTTTATAATCTCAGAATTTTCAAGTTAGAAGGGGTTCTAGGAGGGCATCTAGTCAAATGTATACTTGATTGAAAAACTTTCTCTCAGTTTTTTTTTTTTTTGCCTTAGATATACCAGTACAAGTTTTACAGAGGTAGTAAGTAGCAGAATTGAGGAGTCAAACCCAAATCTTCTACTCTAAATATGGTTTTTTTTTTGCAATATCATATTAAATTAGAGAGTAAATATTCACAAAGTGTTTTAAAAAGCAGTTCACTCCACTTATTTAATTATAGGTCATTGAATCTGTTTATTGATCACTTGCTAATTAAGTAAGGGTGGAGGTATGTGGGAGGAGAGGTTGTCAGACAATTTTAAAGTGTGAAGATACCCATTGCCAATTAAACTGCAATATGAACTAATGAATATGAAAAACATCCCTGAAATGAAGATGTAAATTAGCAGCAAAGTAAACTTAACAATAATTTGATATTTATACAACTTTTCATGGGTAAACTTTGATATGTTCAGTGTAAATTTTACACTTACAATCTGATGATAATGACTGATAGATATTATTGAAAGAGTGGCAGTGATCACAGAAAGTTATACTTAAACAAGCCAGAGGAGATCTTGCAGGTACTAGAGAGCTGTTGAAAGGTATCTGTGTACCCTGTGCAAGATTTGAGAATCGCTCTTGTGTTATTATCCTTCGTAGACTTTGACCCTTTACTGTGACATATACAACTTACACATACTGAGACATATGCTTTTGTATTATAAAGCCTAAAACAATATTTTAAAATGCTGTATCGTAGGAAATTGCCTACTTTGTCAATTCCAGTTCTTACTCAAGCTGAGAGTTCTGGTCTTCTTAACAGTTCATCTTAACAGTTATTGCTGACACTTAAGTGGAGTTGGTTAGGTAAATCAACAAATGTTTAAAGTGTTGTAACACCTTATTTGTCATTGCATGTCAGAATCTGGGAATCTGGTTTGAGTTATCTGGAAAAAAAACATCTTTTAGCTTTTAAGTTAGAAAATTTAGCTAGATAGTAATGGCACAGACATTTGTAACTGCTTTAAACATTCAAATCCCACGGAATTAGCTAAGAACTCCCAATTAAATAGAAATTAACTGTGTAGTCAATTTTTAATGTGTGCTTTTAAATAAGTATGCAAGATTGTGTGGATTGATCATTTATTTGATTAGCTTTTTGTACGTTCATGTGGAAGAATTAAAATCACATGTTAGATTTTGTTAAGTGTAGAAGAATGTCAGAATTCTAAAATGTTTTATTTTCTATGTTGGGGGTTGGGGATTATATGTTGGAGATCAAAGTTTTTTCTAATGTAACACTTTGTTCTGAGGGGAGATTATATTAAGACATTGTCTCTAAATATTATGATTTTAATTATAGTTATCTACTTCTGTTCTGAGATTAATTGCTGGTGATTAAAATGGGGACTAGCACAGAACCTGAAATCAACTTTTCTTACCACCTGAGCCATATTATCTGAAACAGTGAAAAATGCAATATTCTATATTTAATACAGGAGAGTGTATATTAATAGAGAACTTATGAAATATTTCCCATTTTTGATCTTAAATAATCTAAAATGTTATTTTCTATGGTATAGTAATGTTATTTTATGCTCCCCTGATAGCATGTGTGAAATAAAATGAAATTTGAAATATTTATAGTCTCATTTTAGTTGTTGGTTTTATATTTCATATACCTATCACACACACTTTAACTGCCAGCCTTCTTTCAGGAAAGCATCAAAACTGAATTGATAGAGGCCTAAATAGCTTCTGTTAACTTTGGCTTAAGAAGGATTTTAAATGACCATTTCCCTGGCCTTATATAACACTTTAACCAACATATAACACAACAAATATTTTTATTGCTTTAATTGCTGTTCTGTAGTCCCTTCTAACACAGTAGTTATTCATAGCAAAACTTTGATATATTTCACATTTCTAAAAATATTCTCTAATATTATCTAAAATAAGGTAAAATAATTTTAGTTGTACATTTGTTAGAGTTTATGAGAAGACATAGATCATGTGGTTTCTGATTTCCTCTAGAATATTATTGAAATCTTTGAATAACTGTTGTTTAAATTTATAAGGCAATTATTTTAGATGATGACTTTATAATACATTTTCCTAATGTATTTGGTACTGTGTTTGTTATAAAATGGATTTCTTTCATATGTTGGCCAGACTATCCTTTATATCCTACCCTATATACACATATTCATTCCAGTGTTTATCACTCTGCTTTGGAACATAGTAAGTGCTTAACAAATGTATTTTGCTTGGTACATTTGGTACAAACTTTAGACAATTCTGATTTCTTTTTCAGGCTCCTGGAACACCAATTATTGCACGGCAAGTGACCCCAACTACCATAATTAAGCAAGTGTCTCAGGCACAGACAACGGTACAGCCAACTACAACATTACAGCGTTCTCCCGTAGTACAGGTGAATAGTTACTAAAAATGAAATTGTAATCCTGAAATAATTTTAAGAACTTTGTTAAAGCAGTTGCTCTTGATAATGGGTGGAGATATAAAGTGATTTATAATTAATGCCAGTGATTAGATGCTGCTTAGACCTCTTAAGTCTATTATGATAACCGAATACCTTTTTTTATTTGGGGTGCAAACTATTGTTTGATCCTTTTACTGCTAAAGATTAAAAGTGGTGAGTGAAACATTTTGTAATCAGTTCTGTGAGAAAGAAGTTATACTTATACCTATAATCCTAAGCAGTAGCAGTAAAATGGCTGTAGAAAGAATGAAAGAAAAGTGAGAGTTTTCTGACTATTCGGGTCTGTCCTCAAATCACTGGATGCACATCAAACTCAAAAGTAAATAAGAAAAACATTATCGGCTAACTTTTTATTCTGTTTTGCTTATCCTTTCTCCAGTAGGTACCCAAGTGGTAAAATAAGTGATTTTGGTCTATGCAAGGATTGTTTTGTTCTAATTAATGAGTGAAGATAGCCTTCATATGTTTTAGCAAAATAAGAATGGGATTGTAGGTACTGTAAATTACTTGGTATTATTGGCCTCAAATTAATTGAAAATTAGGATACATTAATTAAGATTTGTAGTAAAAAGTGATTTTTAAAAGAAAACTTAGAACAGATATTCTTTATATACCATTTATATAGTGAAACATCTTCATGTAATTAGGAAGAAGTTATTTTCCACTGAAATAGTTTTGATATCTAGGCAAAATATTTATGGAAATTAATGTTTATATTTAGAAAATAAACTTTTGAATAGCATATTAGATAATCAATTTTGATACTTTTCTGATATTTTAGAAAATCTTTTGAAAGACAATTTGAAATGTGTCACTTAAAAATTTTTATAGAGTCATGAAATCTTGGACTTGGAAGGGATGTCAGAGAACATTTAGTTCAACCTATACTTGAGCAGGTACTCTTATGATATTCCTAACTAGAATTTATTCAGCCTTTGAACTAATAGAAAACCTCCAGTGAAGGGGGATTTACCTCTTTAGCAAGCTTGTTCTGTTTTTGGACAGTTCCCATTATTAGGAAGTGTTTCCTCAGATGGAATGGAAATTGTCATTCTGCATCTTCCAAATCTTTGTCTAAGTCTTTCCCCTAGGGTCAAGGAAATGAGTCTAATCTTTTCACGATAGCCCATCAAATACTTGACGACCGCTAACATGTTCCCTTCCTATCCCTGCCAACTCTTTACTTTTATCCTTGTCTGACATGATTTTTAATTTCCCTCATCACTCTTCTTGCCTTCTTCTGGGAGTATTTTTGTTTATCCCTGTCCTTCCTAATAAAGTATGCTCAGAATTTAATAGAATATTTCAGATGTTGTCTGACTGGGAAAAGTACTCTAACCTATCATGTTCTTAGTGGTCTATTTCTATTAATCCAACTTGTGATTACATTACCTTTTATGACTCTCATATCATACCACTGGTTTATGTAGAGCTTGAAGTCCACTAAAAATCCCATACTTTCCCCTATATTAAATAAGTATTGTTTAGCTACATCTTCCCCACATTATACTTATGTAGTTGATTTTTAAAAACCTAGTAAGATGTTGGAATTCATCAGTATTAAATTTCAGCTTATTAATTTGACCCATCATTCAAGCCTCTTGGTTTTTTTTTTTTCATCTTGAATCTTTCTTCCAGCAATTAGCAAGTTCTCTCAGTTGTAGATTGGATATGTATTCATCATCCAAGTCATTGATTAAAATTGTTGAATGGAATAGGGGAAAGGACAGATTCCTGGGGAATTCTATTAGGTACTTCCAATTGACATCATTCTTTGGACTGGGCTGTTCAGCTAGTTTTAAATTCAACTTAACTGTAGTTTACAACTTTCATTTGGGTTTATAATGGTACTTTAGGAGACTTTTTTCCACCTACTGGAATCCTTGTATATACTATGTATAAAACATTCCCATGTTCTAGACTAGTAGCTGTCAAAAAAAAAAAAAAAAGAAATAGATTAGTTTGGAATTAGTCTGGACTTGTGCATCATAAAGCCATACTCTCTAGTGCCTCCCTTTCTAAATGTACACAAACCATTCCTTTCATAATTTTTTTTTCAGGAATCAAATTCATTAGCCTGTAGTTTGAAAAATTACTTTCCCCTCTTTTTAAAAACTGTGACAGTCTTGTACCACCTTCTCCTGTTACTACAGTTTCTTTGAGATCATGTGTAGCTTGCTGTCACATGCACAAGTTCTTTCAGTACCTTTATGTTCAGGACTGGTGACTTGATGGGGTAAATGTCATCTTACGGTCTTCTCAGCTTATCTTGGATTTCATTTCCCTATTAGGTTTTTTACTTAGTCTAAAATCATTCTACTTTGTAGTGAAAACAGAAGCAATATGATTGGTTCTTTCATTTCTTTGTAGTTGTTTACTTTTATCCCATGTATGTTAAAATAGCAACCCTGTCTCTTCTTTGGTCTTCCTCTTGTCCCCATCATAGCAAAGAAGAATCCCCCCTTTTTTGTTACCCATAGCATTTATTGGTTTAACATTTTTTTGAGGGTAAAATCTTTCTAAGAAGGTTGGTTGGATATTATAAGTAATATCACCTCATAAAACAGTGAAATAGGGGAAGGAAAAACGAGTTTACGTAAAACTTGGTGAGAGACTCAACTAAACAAAATCATCCCAAGGGCATTTAAAAGTGAAACTGAAAGGACAACAAAGACAAAAAATGGAAAAGATCTGTGAAGATTTCTATAACAAACTGTTTTCTCCATCAATGACAGTGGAGCCACCACATTTGGACTCTAACATCACAGTCCCTGATGTGCTATAGGAAGAAGTGGAAATGACACTAAAGAAAACAAAGATGGAAAGAGCATCTGGACTGGACCAAGTATACACAAAGGAGGTCTGTGCTGGAGGTGATTCAATTTTGAGTGCATTGAGGGATTAATTCTCAAGGTATCTGAAAAAGGGAAGGATACTAAATGCCTGGAAAAAGTCACAGACCTTATTATTACCCCAAAAAGACTACTGAGAAAATATCAGCAACCACTGACCTATGTGACTGCTTTCTCAACTCTACAAAATTTTTTAATGAGATTTTATATATTGCGGGCATCATTGATGAAAGCATGAGAAGAGAATAGGCAGGCAGGCTTTTGCAAATAGTAATCTACAGTAGACCACATCTTTACAGTTACATAATTGACTGAAAGGTGTAGAGAATGCAATATACTACTGTACTCATTGTTTGACTATAAAGAATTTGATTTGTTTGAGCAAAACACCACCTTGAAAGGTTTACTTCAATAAGGTGTCTCCTTGCCATTTGTCAAAATCCAATAAAGTTCTTTGAAAGACATAAGAGTAGAAAGAACTTTTGGTTGACCTCCTACTTACTAATAATAATTCATAGTGATGCATATGACATGATACTTAAAACCAGTTGATGTATGCTCCTCAGAGATATTTGCCACCATCAAGGAGATAGTCCTGTTCAGTGTACAAATGGAATAGGGGTTCTCTATAGATGGTGAGGCCCTCCAGATGTTCCTATTTGAGGATGACATTGTGCTGACTACATCAAGACCTGGAATATTGCCTCCTAAATATGATCTAAAATCACTCTAAAGAGGTTGACATAATTATCCACACAGGAAAAACCAAGTGGACAAAGAATTTTGCCTGTTGTCCATACTATGATATGCATTTCAGTGGACAGCCCATAAAGCTGGTTCATCAATACATATATCTTGGACATACACAGTGGATGGACAATAAGCTATGCCCAGAAACAGAAGGAGGAAAACAGGCTGGATTGCCATTTGGCTATGTGTAGCACTTTCACTTACCCCAAGTTTCTTTCTGAGACAAAAGGTTATTTTGTTTAACAGCAGTATTCTTTTGGTGATACTATATGCCAAAAGCCAAGGAATACTACAGTATTTGAAGAATTAAAAGTTGAGGGCACCCAAAGGGTAACGGAGAATATGCATTGTTGGCATGTATTAGGTTGCATCGAATTGCCAAGGAAGAATTGTTTAGAAGGAGAGGCATAAAGGATGTCAGCAGGAGATAGGTAACTGGAAAGGAAGGTGGGCTAGTCATTTAGTGAGCACAAGGGATAAGTAAAGGACAGTATGCATATGATGCCAAGAGATCTAGAGGAAGGCCCTAACATGTTGGGTGGACCACCCTGTCCTGCCCCTGTGGAGGAAAGACATGGACAAAAGTACCATTGGATGAGAAGGCATGGATGGGTTCTGATCTGCACCACTGGAGGGAGAAATCACATCGATGAGCTCAAAGATCTGTCAGAGGAAAAAAAAGTCATTCTTCACAAACCTCAGCTTTGTTTTTAGCCTTTCTCACACGCTTATCTGATACTCTTCTGTTCATTACCAGTTATCTGTCCTTGCTTCCATCTTCTGTATATTGAAAAAAATCTGTTGGTTGATGAATTTCTTGTGTAGTTACATCATTATCTTTATGAAGCTTCTTTTATTCTTTAGGAAAACTGTTTGTGATCATGGTAGGACTTTAGGTCATCAGATCCTATCTTTTATCACATATCTTTTACCTAGCTTTCCCCTTCTTATCTTATTAATAAACTTTATGGTGGCATTGTCATTCACTTTTAAGATTCCTATAATTTCTAATACAAAAAGTTTATTCCTATTTGTCAGTACTAGGTCCAGAGTAGAAGTTATTTTGCCTTTTGAAGAATGAAATTTATCATGAAGGCAAGTCAGAATTTCTTAGCTGTTCTACTTGTATCAGAGAGCTCAAGAAGATGTTTATTTAGTTAAGGTATGTCTTTATACAGTAGCTGAATTTTGGTTTTCTGTTCAAGGTTCTACTTAAAGTTAAAATTTTTCATTGAAATGCCCCTACACTTGGGAACTGGGCAAGACACTCTTTCCTTTCTTCTATGCCATGTGGTTGCCTGCTCCTAAGATTAGGGTGGTTTTTTTTTTTTTTTTTTTTTTTTTTTTTTAATATCATAGTCTAGATACATCGGTACTTAAATTAGCTTTCATGGGCTGGCTTAAGGAATCTAACTTCCTTTTTTGGCATTGCTTCTATGGGTAAATATGTTGTGGATTCCAGTTTACCTATTAATGAACTTCTATGTATTGTGGATTCTAATTTACCTATTAATGAACTTCTATGTGTGTTCTGTTAATATATTAGCAATTGCCAATACCTGGAGGAAGAAAAAGAAATGTTTGAAGGCTAGGTTTGCAAAAAAAGAATGTATTTAAAAATATCAATGAATATTCAGATTATGTTAATGTGAAAAAGAACAGAAATCTTAGAAATTTGTTGAGAACTTGCAACTTGATCTGTAGGAGTTTATTAGTGTATGTTCAGCCCTACCAGATTTGTTAGCAGTCATGGTAACAATTCCCTTACTTTAATATTTTATTCTTTTCTAAAACTGACCTTCTTCCCTATTTATCACATCTTTTTGAAGATTCTCCTCTTTGTGACTCTTGATGAGATTAGCTTTTGAATATTTTTTTTTTTTAAAGAATTGGAGACAGAATGGCTGGAAATTGTAGCAAAAGGAGCTAGTATTACCTCTGAGATTTAATCACCTTCACTTGTGATGTATTTAATTTGTGTATTGTTTTTATTTTAGCATGGATATACTTATTGGAGGCATTTTGATATTTTTCAAGTACTGGTGCAGTCAATTAGTGAGTTAGAAAAATTTGAGATTAAGAGAGCTGTTGTAGTGGAAAGACTACCAACTTGAAATCAAAAGACTGTTCAAATCCTCGATGCCATTTATTATAACTGTGTAACCTTAAGCAAATCACTTCACTTCATTAGATCTCAATTTTCTCTACGGTACAATAGATGGAATAGAGAATTAGATTACACTTTTCTGGTCCCTTCCAGTTCTGAAAGTCTATGATTCTATGAATTAAATATTGATAAATTCGATGAGGCAAAGGGATAAGGGAGACCAACTGGTTTCTGATGTCCACTTTCCCTGAGTAGTAGGGGCCTCATTTTACTAATTAAGATAAATATTATTAACCTTTCTAGTCCCTAAGATTTTTAACACTGATTTCTTGAAGCCAAATTATTTTTAATTTCTAATTTTGAAAAGACAAAATTCTATCAACATCTGACACAAGTACAAAGAGTTTTTGTATTAGTGTAGTACTATGAAACTTTAGAGACATAAATGTTTAATGCTTTTCCATCTCATTCAAATTAGAACCTGTGCAGTCTTCAGTTAATAAATCATATTTGTAACTCACTTTTCATTTTAAACCTGAGTACTTTTGTGCCATCCAGTGGTCAGATTTCAGTATTGCAATACTAGATGATCGTAGCTCTATGTAATACCAATTTTGGTATTTCTAGTAGCTGTAGGAAGTTAAATTAACAGTAGCTATATCTGAAAACTGACTTTGACTTCATGATGCACAGTTACCAATTATTTCATATTTGTTGTAGCCTCAGATTGTTCTGGGTGGTACTGCACAGACAGCTGCATTAGGAACAGCCTCTGCTGTACAGCCTGGAACTCCTCAGAGGACTGTACAAGGAGCCACAGCAACTTCTGCTGCTGCCACAGTAAGATCATACTTACTCTTCTTATTCTAAAGCAGGAATTCTTTACCGTTTTGATGTCATCAATCCCTTTTTTGTCTTCTGGTGCAACCTTTGGTTCTCTTCTTAGAAGAGGTATTTTATGCCTTTTTAAATGCATCAAAACATAGAATTACAAAGGAACCAATTATAGGGAAAATAAATATGATTTTTTTCCCATATAAGTTCACAGACCTCCTGAAATCTAGGCTCTTAATTCCTTAGAGGTTCATGGACCCTCAGGAACACCTGCTCTAAAGAGATGTGTAGATACAAAATGATATGTTGGTTAAGCACATTAAGGGTCTATTATATATAATTAAGAAAATTATTTGATTAATAACAATAGTTTACATTTATATCTTGCTTTGATACAACATATGCAAAGTGCTTTCTGTTTATCTTCACAATAACCTTGTGAAGCAGGAAGCAAACCTTTACTAAATTCCTATCCTGATTTTGCATGGTGACATAGAATTGACCCTGAGTTTGTGAAAATTATGCCAACAGAGAACCAACTTTGAAAGACTCTGTAGAGACTCAGTAATGGACTTTGTGTCCGTTGTTCAAGGGCTAGTCTAGTTGAATTGGATAGACTGATCACTGTAGTGTTGGTGCAACAACTCATTAAATGGTGTCCCAAAGGGTGGAAAGACTGTCATCAGTATCAGTTTCAGGAATACCCATACCACAGAAATCACAAATTGCTTATTAAGTATTTTTAGAAAGGGAGCAAATCAAAACTCATGTTATAGTTTTTCCAATGACAAAAAGCTGTTTAGTTTCATTCCTATTATATGTGTACACGGGGAACATCAATTTATACTGTACTTTAACCCCAAGGCAAAGTTAATTTTTGAATATATATATATATAAAAAGAACCTATTTTCTTTTGCGTGTAAAGACTTTCATGCCAGAATTCTAGTTATGAATTTTTGCATCTTTATGAAAATATCTTTAATTAAGAAATAAAAATGAAAAGAAATATGCATACTCCAGTGGGACTGGAAGCTAGTAATGAAAAATGACATTTTTAATACTTTTTGGGTCACTTATTTATTTTTATATTTAACACAGGAAACTATGGAAAATGTGAAGAAATGTAAGAATTTTCTATCTACATTAATAAAACTGGCCTCATCTGGTAAGCAGTCTACAGAGACAGCAGCAAATGTCAAAGAATTAGTACAGAACTTGCTGGTAAGAACATTTTTTGGACGGTGGTACTTTGCATTAACATACATTTTTATGCCAAAAAAATAGCTTCGCTATGGTGTGATTATATAGGGCAGGTATGAAAAGCAAATACTTCTCAAAAGTGAAACTAAAAAGCTTTATTTGGATAAGGTTATGATGGACTAGATTCTGGGTTTTTTTTGTTTGTTTCTTTTTGCCAAAATCATAATGTATTTTAGATTGATAAATTTAGAGGGAGAAATCTGGACTTTATGAGAACAGCCCAACTTTACCTCCAACTTTGACAATTTCCAAACTGTTCTTCCTTCAGTCTGACCGTTCTCTTCATCCCTTCTCACTAGAAGGCAGGCTCACTCTCTGGGACACTGGGCTCTGGTAGCTGAGCTTTCACCTTATCTTGTCCAGAATGAGGCCTTTTTGCCACTTCTTTGCTGTTTCTAAACTGTGCCACCTGTACTTTGGTTGTTTTCCTTATCTCTTCCTATTAGAATTATAACTGTCTCCCAGGGAGTGTGGATTCTCATTAGGTTAGTTTTATTCTTACTAGAACCAGGCTACCATGACACCTGATGTGGCTGTGAGGTAAGCTAGGATCCCTGGCCATTCTCTATCTCCAGCACCCCTGAGGCTACACTTAGGCAAATGAACTGGTGCCATTGAAGGACCACGTCTGATTCTGCTGAGAGGTTTCTGGCTTATGTTTTGTGCATTTCTGGGGAAGAAGAGATCAAATAAAGATAAAAATAAAATGCACATACCAGTGTTGAAGACATTTTAACATGTTAACAAGGTGTTAGCACTCTGCTACCCCTGTATGAAGTGTGAAAAAATTCCTTAATTGAATTAAGATGAGAAACTGATTTAGCTGGGCGAAAGATTGTCCATGTCCTTAACAGACAGTTAAATTAATCAGTTTTAGACTTGAGGTCATTCAGCAGGTGGCAGAGACAACTTTTGATTCATGCATAAATTGGATACACATTGTCTATGGAGACATAGAGTACCAGCATTTTAGGCAAGAAGCAGCTTCTAGAAGGAAGAAATATGACCATAGAAAAGAGAGATGACTATGGATTGAAGAGGAAACGAGATGTTATTTTGAAAGTTGAGCTGCAGAGAGATGAGCCCACTTGCTTGTTGTAAGGAAACTGTCAGAACTAGATTATACCTCAGAAGACTGATTCTGAGGATGGCAAAGTTGGATATTGCCACCTACCAATGAGTCGAGAAACTCAACCAATGTGTCTTAGTCACAGGGGAACTCTAATGCAGATAATTACGGAAGGGCTGAAATACAGAGACAACTCTTTCCCAATCCAGTGATCTTGTTACAGTGGCCCTAGGTGAATAGTGGGTAGCCATAGAGAGCTATGATAGTCAACTTGAACCATCTGTAAGCTTTGGATTAGGACTACTGGCCAATATGAAGGCTTTTGCATAGGGGAACATAGGGTATTTGTAGGAGACTATAATAGCTTGAGCCATACATAAATTTTTGATTGTAACTGTTGGTCAGCAGATATTAATAGCCATCCAAAAAGCTCAAGAGAATATAGAAGGAGTTCAAGGATTACTTGCCTTGTGAACATACCTATGATGACTCAGGAAAAATGGGAAACACCCTATACTTTGGGAGTATTAGTTATTTTGAACACATTTGTCCCTTATGTGTCTTTCCCATTGTCATTGTACTCTTCAATTCATGCTCATTATTCCCAGTTTGTAGAAGAATGTGCCCCAGATTTATTGTGTGGGGGGGAATATTTTGTAGAATTTTTTTTCCCTTTGTCATTTTAACAAATATAAATTATATTAAACTTTCCATTCTAATCAGGTAGTGAATTTCATTATGAATGTTATGTTTTAGGACGGGAAAATTGAAGCAGAAGATTTTACCAGCAGGTTATACCGAGAACTTAATTCTTCACCTCAACCTTACCTCGTGCCTTTCCTGAAGGTAATTTATACATCCTTAATCCTTGGATTCTTTGTCAGTATTCATGCACTTGTGCAAAGAAGCTGCTTGCTATTTTTTGAGGAACAAAAAGAATATAGTAGTTCTAAAGCTGTGTGTGTGTGCTTCAATTGAATTACCTGCCCAGATTTTTGAAAGTCTGTTTAAAATCTAACTCCATGACAAAATTTAAGTATGCTCTTTAAGAAAAGCTTCCCTGAAAATTATTAAATATCACAATACTATGAAGCAATACATGTTTTGACTAACTTCAGGAAAATAAGGAAACCTGAGTTTTTTAATTTGCCAAGTAAATATAACTGTCAGTTGCTTTGTGGACAATTTTAGGCATGAATCCAGGGATTGACTAGAAAAAGAAAAGAAAACTTTTCTTATTCTGGGAGACAGTCCCTTGTTTATATTGGGAGTTAAGAAGAAATAAAAGACTGTTAGCAATATATTTCTGGAGAGAAATTAGGGGAATATAAGTGGTGCTGGATTTTGTATTTGGGATTTTTTTGTTAATAGCAACAAATCAGACATGTAGAAAATATTTTCACAGATTTAATGGTCTTTGTGGATTATAGGAGCCATGTAAAAATCTTGATGAATGTGGGAGACATGGTGGGAACAGCTTCAGTTAGGAAAAATGGTTTTTATGTAGAATAGTCAGTGGCCAAACCTTTCTCTTTGACAAATGTTTTTATGTAATGTAAGACTTGATCCTGTGATTTTAATGCAATTATAACCCTGTTTGAAGTCACCAGGAGTTTGCAGGGGAAACTGAAACTTTGAGGTTGATGTTTTACATCCAGAGGGGTGACCCTTCCAAATGTCTTTAAAAATCTTGAAAATCTTAAAAAAATTTTTTTAAACTATTATATGAAATGTGAACTTAATCCCATTTTCTTGCCTATTTCAGAGGAGTTTACCTGCCTTGAGACAGTTAACACCAGATTCGGCAGCTTTTATCCAGCAGAGTCAGCAACAGCAGCCTACGACGCAGGCAACAACTGCCCTGACAGCAGTGGTACTGAGCAGCTCAGTTCAGCGCACAGCAGGGAAGACTGCGGCCACCGTCACAAGCACTCTTCAGCCACCAGTCATCAGCCTGACACAGCCCACACCTGTCAGCGTTAGCAAACAGGGACAGCCTACACCTCTGGTATGGAAAGGGAAGCACGTCCTCTATTAATTCACAGTTGGCAGAGTGTAATATTGCCTTTCACTCTTTTAAATTAAGCGTTTAGCTCAGCAGAAACCTTTTTTTGAACATTCAAAGAAAAGTCCTGCTAGGAAGAAAATCATCTATTATTTTAAATAGTTAAAATGTACATTAAGAGATTAAAGCCCTATAATTTTTTGTTTTATTTCCTGGTAAAAAGAAGTAAGCATGAGCAAATTTCCCTTCAACCATTGACATATCCACATCATTAGTATATATTATTGGTTTAAATGAATAACAAATACTTTAATGAGTCTTCAGTTTGCTACTGTCTTTGAGGTATATTTTTGGTCAGATTTTCTAAGAGTTTCCTATCTTTTGAGAGAAAAATACCATTAATAATAGTTCTGTTAGTTGACTATCATTTGTCATTAACCTCATTACATGTAAGAAAATTTTGAAGGTGCCTATATGTACATAGACATATGCATGTATAATATACACGTATATGTGTATATGTGAATGTATATATTGCACAGACTTATACACACACAAGTGTGCGTAAAAATAAAATCTGGTTGGTACCAATTTTGTCATTCTGTTTGTATTAGTAATATAGCATAGTAACTTAAGGTGTACAGTGTGCTCTCCCTATAACAATCCTGTAAGGTAGGGACATTTTATAAATGTGGAAACTGAGGCACATAGTGGTTGAGAGTTATTGAGGTCATCTAACTGCTATCAGAGTGGGGATTAAACCGAGTCTTCCTGACTCTAAGTCCAAAGCTGTCTCCATTGTACTACCTTCCACATAAACACTTAAATTTATATAGATTTTAAAGGTTGCAGAAGTTTTCAAGTATTCTTTTTCCACAGCAGTGTCCGCCTCTCATCTCCCCTTCAACCTCTCAGGCCTTTCTATTACATCATGTTGCCTCTTCATAACTTTTAAAAAAAGAATCAGTGCAAGGTATCAAATGTTAGGAGCTTATTGAAGAGAAAATGTGTGATGCAATTCAAACTAAACTGAAGTAGGTAATAAGATTTCAAATTAAGCTGTTTTTGCTTAATTTAGCTTTGTTTGGGACACTTAACAATACAATGGTAATTAGGAATGATTTAAAAAAAAACAATAAATTTTTACTGATTTCTTGTTATATTCAGGTCACTGGGATGAACATAGAAATGAAAGGGACACAGTCTCTGTCCTCAAATAGCTTAGAATTTAGTAGGGAATGTAAGAGCAAATAATCATAGTAAAATACAGAGTGGGGTAAGCTGTGTATAAGAAGTACGAGCACAGAGCAAGGAAAGGCCACAGGAAAACTTCTTGTGAATCAGGATTATTTCTTTGTATTTGTGTCCCAAGTGGCCAGCACAATGTCTAGCACATTTGGAGAATTTCTTAGAAATGGCATTTGAATTGGGTATCCAAGGATGGTAGGATTTGGGCAAGCAGAAGTGAGGAAGAAGACTTTCAAGACAAAGAGAACAGAAAAGGGATGGAGGTGGGAAAGATTAGGAAATGGCTGTGGAGTATGCAGGTGTTAAGTTTGGCTCACAGTTACGATCTTCATGAGTGATACTGTGTGACACAGAATAACGAGTAGGGAGAGAGAGCAGTAGACTTGGAGTCACTTCCTACCTCGTATATTCATTAACTGTGGGACTTTGGACAAGCCATCCAACCTTGCTGTCTGGATTTCTCTAGCTGTAAAGTGGGGATAGTACTTCACAAGTTTACAGGGTTCTTCTGAGCTATTTACAAAATGCTATATGAATGTAAAGATATAAAATGCTATTATTATTAGTTTTACGGGGGTGGATAGGTAAATTTGTACCAGATTATAAAGAGCCTTGAATGCCAGGTTGAATGATTTGGAGACATACAATAAAATTTTGAACTGACTTATTTGTGATTAATTTCACTATGATCAAGACAGAAAGATTAATTTGTATTAATCAGCTCCATTTTGATACAAAAGACAAAATCTAAACAAGTATGCAAAGCTTATTTTCCTAAAACAATTTAGCAAAATCGGGAGTTTTTTGAAAAAAAGGGAAATTATTACATGCATCCTCACAGTAATTTGCGATTTGTCAAAGTAAAGGAAGGCTATATTCTTTTAATTTTGACAAATATACAAATACTATTGTTTATATTTGACCTCAGTTTTGTTGCTGTTTAGTGTTATTTTCATTTATATAATTACAGTCAGCATATATGCATTTCTTTGGCTCTACTTCATTCTGTATGACTTCATGTGAATCTTCTGTTTCTATGAATTTTTAATGTTCATAATTTCTTATGGTAAAAATATTCTGTACGTTTTCCTACTAGCTTGTTTGTTATTCCTCAATCACTAGGTGCATAGTTTGTTTCCAACTTTTTGCTATTTCAAATGGAGTTGCTATGAATATTTTTGAACAGCTGTATCTTTAATAACTTTGAACAGCTTCATAACTTTTTCCTTATTCTTAGACCAAATCACAACTCTAACAGCTAATGAATTAGCATGCCTGTTTTCTCATACCCCATCAGTATTGAAATTTTCCATCTTTCATTGTCCTTGTCACTGTGATGATGGGGCTAAGAGCATAAATTGGAATTGTTTTAATCTGCATTTGAATGAGTGTGTGTTTCCCTGATAATTAACAACTTGGAATATTTTTTAAAATGGCAGTTACATGGTAGTGTTTTTTAAACTAGTTTTTCATGTCTTTGATCCTTATTTATTGGGTATTGGCTCTTAAATATTTGTGTTAATTCCTTGAAGATTTTGCATGGCAGGAAAGCTTGTCACAGGATCTTAAGGCATTTCTCTCCCCTCCTGGATTTATTTAAATAACCATTGAAAATAGAAGTGTAAATTATTACTTTTTTTGTTCAAAAGTTTTATTTTATTTTTTGAAATTATTTTATTTGTTTTCAGTGTTCTACAATCACTTCCATATATCTTAGATTTTTCCCCCTCTCTCCCTACTCCCTCACTGAAACAATATACAATTTTGTATAGGTCCTACACATACATTCCTATTAAATACATTTTCACCTTAGTTATGTAGCACAGAAGAACTAAAATGAATGGGAGAAATCATAAAGCAAAACAAAACATAATACAAAAGAAAATGGTTTGCTTCATTCTGTTCCATGGTTCTTTCTCTGGATGTGGAAGGCATTTTGCCTCAAGAGACCACTGGGAATTTTTTAAGTCTTTGCATTGCAATGAAGTACTAAGTCTACCAGAAAAAATCCTCACACACTGTGGTTGTTGCTGTGTACAAAGGTCTCCTGGTTTTGCTCCTTTTGGGTTCAGTTCGTATAAGTCTTTCCAGGCCTCTCTGAAGTCTAGAAGTGTAAATTATTAATACAATTGCTAATTATACTTCCCTGTACCTGACTTTTTATTATACTTATATAATAAAAATTCAGGTACACATGTACCATGTGTATGTGTGTATTTAAGTATAGATGTATGTGTGCATATGTTTTCACATGCAAATATTATTTTTCTAGAATTTAAAGAATCAATTATTTTGATAATATAAATGAATAGGACACTATAGATTGGAAAGCATAGCGTTAGCATTATGGGAACATATTTAGTACTCTTTGGCCTTTTTCCACTAGGTTATTCAACAACCACAGAAACCAGGGGCATTGATAAGACCTCCACAGGTAACATTGACACAAACTCCTATGGTAGCATTGCGACAGCCACACAATCGTATCATGCTCACTACTCCTCAGCAAATTCAACTAAATCAGCTTCAAACAGGTAAGGCTACCTACTTTTGTTCAGTTGTTGGGTTTTTGTTTGTTTGGTTTTTTTTAACTTGGCGGTCAGAGTTAAGTGACTTGCCCAACATCATATAGCTAGTTAAGTGTCAAGTATCTGAGACCAGATTTGAACTCGGGTCCTCCTGACTCCAGGATTAGCTGCCCCTTGATTAGTTGTTAAAGACACATTAGTCATCAGTATCCCTTAGAAGGTAAGAAAGGTATATTTCAGAATCAGCAACCAATCTAACTCTTTAAAGTTCTTCTTGTTTAATTTCTAAGCTTTTCTGAGTTCTTTATTAATTACCTGTGTAGTTAAGGTAGTGGAAATTAGGAAGATGTTGGGCACTTGTTCTGGCTACAAACATAAATTAAGCGTTCTTTTTAACATATCTTAAACTGGTTAATATTAACCTCTAGTATTTCAATTTTTTGATTTATTTGTAGTAATAGATTGTACCCCCTCTACAACTTTTCATATCATATAATTTTAATCCATACTTTTCTATAAAACCTCAGGGGAGCATCTAGCTAACACATTGAAGATCTTTCTCTGAGTTAAAAAAAATTTTTTTAGTGGTAACAATGGTTTATTTTTAATTATACTTCTATCTTGTTCTGTGACCAACCTACCTTCTCTGTTTTCTTGATACCTCTTCTTGTGCACAAGTCCTCATTGATAATATTCAGTAGCATATATCTCTTTATTGCCTTTTGGCTATCAGCTGTTTGGATTCTTTTGAGATGGTGGTGTTCCATTATTCATAGCCATATAGCATTCCTGGGGCAGTATTGCTATTAAAAACTAGATGGCAATTTCTCTCTTTTCTCTTCCTTCTTATATTCTCTCTTTTTATATTTAACTCACTGTACCTATATATGCCTATCCAGAAAATAATATACTGATGGATTAAATGAGCTGTCCACCTGACAACATTTTATAGTCTGAACAATGTGTGTTTTTCATCCATTTTCTTTTTATAGTATAAATGATTAGACTGAACTCTTTTGAACAGCTCTGAATTTTATTCTGATCTTCTGAGGCACAGTAAAATTGGTACTCTTGGAAATAATAGTTTTTAAAGAGGAAAAAAAAATTAGTACACTCTAGGCATGTTCCTACATAACTGCTTGAGAAGAAAACGTTCATTTTTTTGTTGAGGCTTGTAATCTTAAAGTGCAGTAAAACAAATCTTAGTAGTTTAACTTTTTTTTTGGTTACTGTTGACTTGCTTGTATATGTAAGTGACACATGATAAAAATTTCAAGTTATCTTCAGTATACTTGTTTTGCTTCCGTAGTTCCTGTGGTCAAACCTGCTGTCTTACCTGGCACCAAAGCTCTTTCTACCGTTTCGGCACAAGCAGCTGCTGCACAAAAAAATAAACTTAAAGAACCTGGAGGTGGTTCTTTCAGGTACAGATTATACTTTGTCACTTGCACTTTTAAAGAAGCAGACAGACTTTAAAAGCATCACTTATTAGTATTCTTAGTCTTTATTAGTATTCTTAATCTTTGGTTTTGATAGATCTTGTCAGAGCAACGTGATTAATCAGTTAACAAGCATTCATTAAGCACTGCTTGTGTGTTAGATACTGGGCTAAATCCTAGGGACTCAAAGACAAAAAATAAAACATTCCCTCTTCTTCAGAACTCTGAGCACTAATAGCAGATGAACACAAGGTCCTCAGAAGCTCTGCAGTCCTCCAAAGTGTGGCTTCTCTGCCCTGCAGCATCCATTTCTAAAAAAGAGTCTTAAATTGGATGATCCATATTTTTCAAGGTCGGAATAGACTCAGTAGGCATCATGATGAAGGGAGGTGGGACTCTTTTGAGATATGAATGCTTAATGATAGCTTTTTTTTTTATTAAATGAAGGTATAGGAATATGTATATATGTTTAACTTTTTTTTTTGGCAGTTTGACCTAATAACAAATAGGCAATTTGAAGGTAAATACAAGTTTTCAGAAAATTTCCATAAAAACCAAAACAAAACAAAAACCTCAAAACAAAGAATAGAAAATTTATATAGCCTCTTAGAACTCAGGCCCAGTGCCTGCCTTCTAAAGAAAGAAGATCCTAATTCTTTCTTTAAAAAAATGATTATCATTTAAAAAATAAGAAAAAACTGTCTCCTTTGAATTTTAGAAACTAGGGCATATTTAGATTAAGGTCTTTCAAGGAATAAGGAGAATAGATTACATTTGGAGTACATGATAGTTTGCCTTTTTATTTTTTAAAGTTTCATTATAATTTGTATTTTTTCAGAGGAACTCTGTTTCCACTTCATCACTGTCTTCCCCCAGCAAAAACAAAAACCTTTTGGAAAAAATGTGTGTGTCCTTTCCCCTGTAAATCCCCTCTGCAGGTGTGGTGATCTTTTCTCTTTTTTCCTCAGGGATGATGATGACATTAATGATGTTGCATCAATGGCAGGAGTGAACTTATCAGAGGAGAGTGCAAGGATATTGGCAACAAATTCTGAATTAGTGGGCACATTAACAAGATCTTGTAAAGATGAAACCTTTCTCCTTTCAGCACCTTTACAAAGAAGGATATTAGAAATAGGTATGTTGATATTCAAAAGAAGTGAATTAGTATTACATATAAAGAGGTACTCTGACCAGTAGCTTAGATTTTTAATAAGTATGAGTGGTTAAAATGGTCTTCATGTAAATGAATCTGTGTATGTTTGATACATTGCCTGGCTTGTGTGTTTCATAGTGATCATTTTGCCATGTTGGAAAGTTTGCATTTTTAAAAAATTTTTTATTTTTATTTTTTTACCTTCTGTGAGTTTAAAATACTTTTATCCATATTTAGTACAACAAAACTTGAGTGATTGGGGGAGAAAGTCTGAAAAAACAAACAGGTCATAGAGTGAGTATTTAAACCATTATGAAAACTCTGACAGTGTAAACTTTGACCCTAGGTAAAAAGCATGGAATAACAGAACTGCATCCTGACGTAGTAAGTTACGTGTCACATGCAACACAGCAAAGGCTACAAAACCTCGTAGAAAAAGTTTCAGAAACTGCCCAACAAAAGAATCTTTCTTATAAGGTAATGTCAGTTTATTTTATTAATAGTGGAGTTAAGGTGGATGTAGACAATAGGCTTGGCTCTGTGACAGCAGCTATGTAGAAACATTTTCGATATAAATTAAGAGGGCTGAGGTAACTCAGGTACCATTTATATCTCTTTTGAGAATATTTTGAGTTTTTCACAATAATAGCTTTCAAGGAAATGTTTATTCCTTTCGTTCATGGTGTTCTAAGTTTCTGAAAGAGACATGGAGAGCTGAATAACAGTTATATAGTGGGCTAAGGAAGATTATTAACACATGACTGCTTTGGAAATTAGAGGATCATTTTGTACTATTAGTATCTTTTCAAAATAGTCACATCAGTTTAGTCACCACACAGGACAAAAGACTCTATATTCAAGGGCTTGACATATTGAGATGATTGGCTAGACACAGGGACACCTGTATAGCTGTTAAATTTTCTTTTTTTTGCACACACACCTTATCTTATTGCTTCCTTCTATATTCCTTTTCCTGACCTGTGGAGAATTGGAAGAGATTACCATGATGCCTAGCTTCATCTACTCATTGAACCAAAATACCACCTCCATTGAAAAATCTAAATTTGAGCATCATAAAAACTCCTAACAACATCAAAACATAACTTTGCATTCAGAAATTATATGAATTATCATTTTACATTGTGAACTCTAGTTAATATTCACATAGCATTCATATTTTATTTTTATCAGTTTAGTTTTGTAAAGAAGAAGAATTCTCAAATGGTGATATTCAGTTTTTATTTTCTATTAGATATTACTTTCTTGATATTTAAATGTTAGACTTAAAAGTCATATCCTAGTGAGATTGGAGAACAGGTCATATTTGCTTTGATGACTAAAAATGAACTCTAGATAAAGGTCATGGAAGGGAATTAGTATTAGTCACATAGAGTCTTGTTCAGATATGTTGTGCTAGCTTCTACATGTTATATTTTCAAACTTGTGGTAAACAGTACTTTTGCTTTTCTTCTAGGATGATGAAAGATATGAACAGGCAAGTGACGTCCGGGCACAGCTCAAATTCTTTGAACAGCTCGATCAAATTGAAAAACAGAGGAAAGATGAACAAGAGAGAGAAATTTTAATGCGAGCGGCAAAGGCAAGTGCTTGACTTTTAGATGCAATGGAATTTATCGAACCAAAAAATGAAGTGGTTCTGCTAGCTCTCACTATATGGGTCATTCATTTCTCCTTCATGAGAGTCACTGTGAAATTCACTTTACTGACTTTGGAAGCAGAGGGCTCAGTTTCAAATCATGCCTCTTTTATATATGAACTAAATGACCAACTGGATATGTTTCATTTGAAAAGTTTCCACTGAGGAATTGGGGAACCTTAAGAATTCTATCCCCAAGAACAGTGGCTTAAATTTAATGTTTCTTGAGTTTTTCAAGATTCTAATGTTGGATTATCAAAGAAAAAAGTACTATATAAAACTCTATAGGCAAATGGTAATATCTGAGCTACATTGTGAATTACAGTTTTTCCCTTTCTTTACTCCTAGAATAAAACACAAAATAAACCCACAAAATGGTCACCCTCGCCCAGGACAAGATTCTGAATTTGGGTTTTATCCTACAGTTTATTTATCTTTAAAGTGTTAATTTGTGTATCATTATCAGTGTTATTTAATTGCTTACTTGGTCTAGGATACTTTTCTAATTCCATAGAAGACTTGATTCAGCTGTTAAGCAGTTTTTGTGCTAAAGGTTGCATTTTTGGCGTAGAAAAAAGGGAGAATTTATACATTTTATATACGCAATATGTACAATATATACATATTTATACAATTTATACATATTTATATACAGTTTATACATATTTAGTTACTTTGGATTCTGCATGATTTAAATCATATTCCCAAATTTCATATGAATAGTAAAAGTTTGCTGTTACATGATTCTAATCCTTCATCACAATTTTGTGCTTTGCTCATAGGACTCTGATTGAATTGTGTTTAATATCTTAAAATGACCAGTAAGAAAATTGTATTAAGTTTTATTAGGCCAAGGATTATTCCTTCTCTTTTGCATCCCTTAGCACCAAATAGTGTTCATTTTTGTTGGCTGTTTTCAGAGAGGCTTCTTTCCCCCTCTAACTTGCAGCTCCAAAATTCTAACTTAATACTTTAAAAAGTCCTTGAATCTAGAAATTAGGGTCATTTGACACACTTGTGAAGTGCATGTTGTTTCCATTGGCAGTAGTGTTATGATGAGAAATATAAAGGAAGAAAATAACTTTTAGGCAATACAATTTGAGCTTTGAAAGTGGAAAAGTTTTGGTTACAACTTAATTTCTTGTTCTTCCTCCCTTTTCCCTTTTTATTCTTTCAAAATACAGTCTCGATCTAGGCAAGAAGATCCAGAACAACTTAGATTGAAACAGAAGGCAAAGGAGGTATGTTTTGTTATTATATTTTTTGTATTGTATTTTTATGTAACATGTATAATAAATAATTACAATTAACATTTTCTTTTGCTTTTTCAAAAACAGATGCAGCAACAAGAGCTAGCACAGATGAGGCAAAGGGATGCCAACTTAACGGCATTAGCAGCAATTGGTCCTAGGAAGAAAAGGAAAGTGGATTCTCCTGGACCTGGATCAGGGACAGAGGTATAGTAGAGTTAAAGAATTTTAGAGGTCATCTATCAAAAAGTTCATTTCTTGTATTCAGATTATATAAACAATTTCCCTTTGCCAAGTTGTTTGGTGACTGCAGTTTAAGATAGGGGGATAAGATTAATTTTAAGCCATGTAAATAAGAGTTGAAAAGGAAGTAACATGAAAATATCTTAAAAAATTATTAGAAACTTGAGCTTGAATATCAATAAAAACAACTAAATTTATTGGTTAACTGAGCTAATTTGTCAGCTTTAGTTGTATAAAGTAGTACATTTTTAGTCTTTCTCTTTAAGTCCCTAGTAGAATTCTTGTCCATTCATTGTTATTCACTTTTTCCTAGTTAATGTACATTTCATTCTTCTAGTTTTCTTTTCACTTTGAATTATATCATAAATGTTTTTCTAGATTTCTTTGTATTCCTCATACTTGTCAGTCTTAATAGCAGTATAAATGTTCCATTACATGAATGTATCCTGATTTAACCATTTTCCTGTTACTAAGTGGTTAGAGTATGAAATTCTTTTTTTTTCTTTTTTTTTTTTTTTATCCAAGCATGTCAACCACAAGGAGAGGCTTTAATTAACCATTAATTCAATTCAGTTCAACAAACGTTATACACATAAGGGTGGGGTTTCCTCTGAGTATCCCATCTACTTGTAAGTACAGTACTTCCGAGTATAAAATTCTTTAAACAGATTTGTTTAGTTTTTTTTGATAACATTTTAGGGATGTATTTGCAATCATTAAATTATTGGGTCAAAGAGATGATTATTTTTTTAAATTTTACTATTTACTACCAGATTGTTCTCCAAAAAGATTAAAAAACTTTGAATTTACACCGGCAGTGAATGAATGTACCTTTTTCTCTACAACCTCAGTATCATCAAATTATATTTCATTTAATTCTCTTTGTGTGTGTGTGCCAATTTAATATGTATGAGTGGCACCTCAGGATACCATTTATATTTTTTGATTGAAAAATTTTCTAGTAATGTATTAACAACTTAGGTGGAAATTTCAGTTGAAGCTTTTTTTCCAGTTTGATTTTATAACCTATATTGCTCATTTCTTTTTTCTGTGTTAATAATCTAGCCCACACTATTATTCATCTGCTTTAACATTACTGGAAATTGAAACAAAAATTCATGTTCCAGTTGCTTGAAAAAGTATTAACTTTCAAATCTAGTTGGAACAACTAAGATTGCCTGTAATTTTTAGGTAGATCACTTTAGAATTTCACAAGTTTCCCCAAATAAATAATTTACATTAATATCTCTTAGAACATTTGACATGATAATGACACAGTACACTGATGGCTGCTTTGGGGTACAGGTCACTTACACTTACCCCTCTTAAGATAATATTTGATTTGATCTTCTTAAGATAATAAATATGTCCTAATTTGAAAGTGTTATCGCTGCACTTTTGTTATCATCAGTTTATATCTGGACATGCTTTGGATCTAGGGTGTGAGAAGAATATAAAAGAGGACATTTTTCTTCTATTCTTTAGATTTCTAATAGGTTGATGTGGGTAGTCTTTCAAGCAGTAGAGGTCATAATCCAAACTTGTCTTCTCATCGCCTGTGACTTCTGTACATGTTCTCTAAGAGGGCTTATCACGCTATGCTGGAGGCCTTTCTTTAGTTCTTTCAGTATGATATGCCTACCCAGTGTAGTGTGTAACAAGTCCATTTTGTTTTCTGTTGCTCACACTACATAATCAGCCTGACCTTTTTTGGTTATATGTCATCCTTAGAGATTTGGTGTACCTTGTTTATGTATGCCATGTGTTTTCCATAACTCTTGGATGACCTGCAATTTTGGTTCTTCTGATATTGCAGTGTTATCTAGGTAGCCATATGATATAGTGGATAGAGTGCTAGACTTGGAGTCAAGAAGATCTGAGTTCAAGTACCACCTTAGGCATTAATTAGCTGCGGGACCTGGGGCAAGTTACTTAACTTTAGCTTTCTCATTTGTAAAATCCCGCCTTTCAGGATTGTAGTGAGGACCAAATGAGATAATATTTGTAAAGTGCTTTATTAGACATTATTATTCACAGTCATAGAGCATTACCCAAAAAATATTTGTGTTCAAATAGGTTTTTGCTTTAGGGAAAAACTTGGCCTCATTAAGGATGATTTTCAGTTTCCCAAATGCTTTTCAGCTTACTTTTTATTCCTATTCAATTATGAGCCTGGCTCATTGTCCCTCTGTAGTATATGTCCAAGAGACATGTATCCAACTTCCTACCACAGAACAATAGGCATTCTTCATCTCCTCAGTTTTCCCTGTGTAGATTATTGGCTGAATTTCTCTTTTAGCTTAATAATATGTTTCTAAAGTAAACTTTAGTTAATAAATGGTTGATTTACTTAAATAGTATATTTGAATTTTTGGGGGGGAGGGTGGGATCTGGTGTATTTGTCCTTTCATTGTTTTAATATGAAAACAAGAATATTATAATGCCTTTGGAAACCTATCTAATCAAAGTAGATAGAAGTTATATTTCTCTAACAATCAAAAGATGATTTGATGCTAATCTTTAGTTTGTGTATTGGCTTGTATTCTAACATTCGAGGGAACCATCATTGCTACTGATTTGAGGGACTTGAATCTGTAACTATCATTATGATTTTGGACCTATTTCCTTTAGATCACTTCTTTACCTCAACCTTTTCCATTCATTAAGGCCTGCTACAGTACTTAACCTTATACCTCTAAATTCACTAAAGTCACTAAAGATAAGGCCTTTAACAAATAGGCTTGGTTCTTATGCAGTGGGGAGAAAAGGTCTTTTGACCTATCTGTTCTTGATTTAGATCATTCATCATGCATGTATTGTACATACATTATATGCTAGGAATACAAAGACAAAAATAAGTATGTTGTCCCCAAGGAGCTTACATTCTACTGGGGTCAAAAGAATTTGTTTTAATGTAATAGCTTTCAAGAACTGAGTCACCATCACACCATGATGAAAGATCATCAGATTGAGATGTGGGTGGATACTATGAATGAATGAAAGGACATTTATTAAGCACTTATGAGCTAGGTGCTAAGGGTACAAATAGAGAAAGCAGACTGTCCCTGCTCTCCAAGAGCTCACATGCTAATTGAAAGTGATTGCATATGGGAGGATTCAACTGCGAGGGATATGGCAAGGCCCAGGAGTTCTTAGGGTGCATTGCCAGGTTGGGAGAGGAAGAAGGGGTATAGCAAATGGAAAATAGTTTATCCCTCTTAGTGTGGGTATGTTGCAAATTATAAATATTAAACACAAGATAGATATGCTTGTACATAGGAATTTATTTTACAATTTTTTCAAATTATAAATATTAACCACAAGATAGATATGCTTGTTTATAGGAATTTATTTTACAATTTAGTAGTCTAAGGGAAAAAATGGAAACTAGCTAAAAGAATTGAAGTCTGAAGAAGTATAGGAAATTTCTTGGTTTGATGTAAAATTAAGAGTATATATTTTAATATTTCAAATTAACATTAAGAATGTAAGCACAGTCTTTAGGAACTATATGGTATTATGACTTTGATCATCAGAAGACACTTTTTGATGTCTTAAAATTACTTAAACTCATTTTTAAAATTTTATTGAAACTTTTCTTTAACCTTATGGTTATTTCCCAATCTGTAACCACCCCCTCCTCCCCCTTCCAAATTGCATGCCTGTAACAAAGGAAGAGAGTTATATAAAACTGACCAACAGTAGTCTGTCAGATCCCGTATACCCACTACCTCTGTCCTCAACTCTTTCATTTCTTTTAATGGCTCTACTTCATTCTCTTTGTTCATTCTGGTTTGAAGTTCTGTTTATTCTACCTAGAAAATATCTTCCATATGTCCTCCTAGGATAGGCTTTCATTTTCTATTGCCTGAACTTTTGTAGTCTCCTGACTTCTACTATATTTCCCTTCCCTCCAACTTCATCCTGTAAATGTTACCTTTTCAATGCATACCTGTGAATGGAAATTCAGTTCCTCAAAAGCTTTACATTGTTTTCTCTTTTCTTACTGAATAAATTAAGTAGCCTGGAATTAGAAAGAAGCCTTTCACATTCTGGCTCTAGCCTCCCTTCTCATCCTTCTTCCACCATTCTTCCTTCATCTCCATGATACCCCAAACTGGATGACTCAGTTTTTTCTTAACACATTCTGTGTTCGTCTTCATGCCTTTGTTTGTGGCATTCTCTTTGCCTCAAAAGCATTTTTCTTTTCTCTACTTATTTAAATCCTTCTCAGCTTAAATGGTAGATCTTCCATGAAGCCTTCCTTGATCCCTGCAGCTGCAAGTTACCTCTTTCTGCTCCAACATTTCCTAACCTTTGTTGCTACTTACTTTATATATTTTGTATACTATATTTGAAAATTCCTCAAGGGGGAAGGGAATAAACATTTATTAAGAGTCTATTTTGTGTGAGTTTGTTTTTTCATTTGAGAGTAGGCATCATGGTATTTATCGTTATACTTACCCAGTGCCTAGCATCTGACTTTACATGTTATTTCTGTTCAGCATATTTACTGAATAGGCATGCTGCCAAATTATTGTTTGGGTAATTAAATAAACTTATGGTTTGCCAAATCTTATATTTTAAGAACCACTTGATTTTTAACTCATACAAATAGGCTATTGTAACCAATCATAATTTGATATTCTTCATTCTGTGCTTGTCTTGTCATTAGTGCAGTGTAGTTTGTAAAGGCTGATTAGAAGGTATGGCATATATGGTATTAGATGAAGGTTTGTAAATGGATCTTTTAGTGTTAAAGGTATTTTGAAATCTAAAAGTCACAATTTTACAGTGTTTTCTTGAAGTAGAAGGATGGGTTAAGAGTGTTTGATAGATGTGGTGACTAGAAATGAGGTGATTCATTTCAGGATTGGTTTTTATATTAATCAATATATTTTTATTAAGCACCTGTCTGCTAGGCACTATACTCACTACTAGAGCTACAAAGAAAAATTGTAAACATTTCCTGTTCTTCAGGATTTTATATTCTAATAAAGGAGACGTCCTATACACATCTAGATACAGACAAAGTATCTGAACTCCTTTGTAGCTATTCTTGAAAAACCAGAAATGCATAGGAAAACTCATTACCCTTTTTGAGTGCTCACAGTATCACCAGTCAAATAAGCAGCCTGATTTCCCACAAGTAACTTAGGATAATAATTCTATAATACCATTCCCAGAAAAAAAGAATATACTCTTTAGAAACTGGCTCCAGAATTTTATCTTTCCCAAGAAGTACTTCTTATTCATGTCTTACAGCTCTGCATTTGATAGATCTCTTAATTGTTCTGACCTCAGTGTCCTTGGTGGCATCTTCCTTAAGAGGCAGACTGGGAAACTTCTCAGATCCTTGCCCCTATTTGCACTATTTCTGAATTAGTCCCTCACTGGCAGTTTAGAGAGAGAGTGAAATTTCACTTAAGATTCAGTCAAGATATTTTTCACACTCCTTTTTAAAAATTGTTTTCCCACACTATTGATTATATGTATAAAAAGTGGACTTCCCATTCATTGGTCAGCTTCAAGTAATGTCAGTGGGATAGGACACTTATGGTGTGCCTTATTTTCACTGAGCATATGTCCCAAGTCCCTTTGTTGAAGCAACATATGCATTCACTTGAATAGAATTTCAGGACTTAGTAGACAGTAATACAGGAGGAATAAGGGTAACAGGAGGAACTTATCATTCTGAACAAATGACCATTAATTCATAGTATCTGAAGTAGAGTTGATATTAATTTGCTTTATTTGGATCTCATTAACTTTTTAGAATTTCAAGTTTGTAAAGCATTTAATAGCATTCATTACTACTTTCTTCATATGTATTTTGGTTGAGTTTTGTTTTTAGTGTGGTTCATTCTTTCACCAGAGATTATAGCCTCTCCATCTCTTTTTATATTAGATGGTCTCTGTCCCAATCTTTCTATAAATCCTCCTTAGAAGATCTGCAAGATGTACTGGTGAACTTTCTATAGTTCTTTTAATATTTAAGGTGCACCCTGTAACCCTTCAACTGTCCTTTTACTTTTTTTTCTCACATAGCAGACCAACAGAGTTCTTGAATATGTCATCAGTAGCAACATGCAGTAGCCCACTTGTATCTACCATATCTTTCCATTGCCCTTTGAACTATATATTTTTTTAATTCTAAAGTTATGGTGTCTCATGATTAAGCTATATATAACCAGAAGAATATTGTGTTAAAAGAAGTAGACTTCTGGGGAAGGGAGGAAAAATGTTCTCCAAAAAAATTCCAATTAAAAATCACAGTATCTTAATTTAATACTGTGGCTTACTTAGGTTTTATGAGCTCTGCATGCCATCTGCTGGCCATAAGCTTTTACTGCTTTTAAGTACACAGTTTAATAATGAAGTAGTACTTCTTCATATGTCACATTGACTTTTAGTATACTGCAAATATTCATAATTAATGTTGTCATTGTCAAATTCAGAAAATTTAGTGTTAAAATCCACTTATTTCAAATATCACATTAGTATTTGAGCCTCACCCAACTATTCTCCATCAGCATTCTCTAACTTAAGGAAATATATTAATTTCCTTTGTAAAAATAGTGAGTTAGATTAAATGACCTCAGTTCCATCCAGGCCTGTGTTCCTATATTTCTAAATGTATTCCTGGTTCCATTCCATTCATACTTTCTTTTCAGTGTTATGTGAGATCAGTGCATAGGAAGTCAACAGGTATTTACCATGTGCTAGACACTGTGCTACCTGCAAGGGATACAAAGAAAGGCAAAAACACTGTCTCTGCCCTTAAGGAGTTCACATTCTAATGGACACAAGATTCAAAAAACTGTCTGTACATCAACTGATGCATACTCACACCAGTGATCTTTGAAGCACTGAATAAATTGGAAGTGTACTTAACTCACTCTCAGATTTGAAGGGCACCATTAACAATAAATTTTGTGGATTTCCTGAAGAAGAGAAAGTGAACAGAATAGATAAAAGAAGTTGTAAAATAGCAATGTATTTAAGGTGAAATGAGGAAATCCAGAAACCCAAAAGGGGTGAAGGTGATTGAGCTGTTTTTGGAGAGCACTAGGGTAAAGCTTAGTAGAGGGAGAAAAAGAAGTAATAATATCATGGAAGTATACTAGAAACTACCTAGGCAGAGAGAAGAATTTAACTGTGTGTGTGGAGTACATCATAAAATTGTCATGGAAACTTGATTTTATCTATCTGCCTGGCTGGAGGACTTCAATGTTCCAAACTATTTCTTTGCCAAAAGCAGAACAGCTGATAAATTCTTGAGTGCCATAGTAATTTTTTAAGACATGGAGAAAATGACAAGGGACACTTCTGTTTTTGCTCTGATTCTGACCAATAAGCTGTGGAAGTAGAAATGATGTAATGGTTATTTATCCCCAAATTTCTCATCTTAGAACTCATGCTAGAGAATCGAAGGAAAGCTGAACCTAGTATGATCCACACTCTAGATATTGGGAGATTATATTTCAAAGGGTTATAACAAAGGATAGGTGGGATCCCATGATCTAAAATTCTGCATGGGAACCTCTTAGTGATGTAATTGTTAAGACATAAATGCAAACTATTCAAACAAGGAGGAAAATACATGTCAAGATATGTGGATGTATAGGAAAATAATGAACCAATTCATATTCTAAGGATACATAACAGAATATGGAAGAAGTTAGGTTAGAGAACAGAATGAATATAAAGATATAATACTGTAAGAAGTGTCAGAGGCACTACAATTCAGAATAATCCTACTTTGGCCGTGAGTGCTATGGGCAACAAAAAGCCTTTATTTTATTTTACTTTTAAAAATCTATGCCAAGGGCAAATCAAAGAAAAGATAAGACTATAGTGGACCACTATGAACAAGTAGAACTACTACTTCTGTTTTCTCTGCCACAAGAACAGGCATTGTTAAGAGGGAATCAAGATTCAAGGTAAGGGAGCAGATGGTAAGAAAATTGGAAGTAAGCTGCCATATGTTAATTTATCACTAGACATGGATGAACTATATTCACTGTGTGTTGGAAGAAATGACAGAAGTGATTATTGAAACTTTGTGATTTTTGAAAATCATGGAGAGTGGGAAATGTCCTATAGAATAAAAGATGGGCAAATATGGTCTTGCCTTTCAAAAAAGGAAAGAGTGTGAGTTCTCAGAAATAAAGGCTATTGAGTTTGACTATAATGAGAAGGTCTAGAATTTTGCCAGGAATCAGAGGGGTGATTTGTAATCATTTAGAAAAGGGATTGGTATAACTTCAGCATGAATGGGGCATATTCCTACTTATTTCCTTTATTTTTTGAATATGCTAATGTGGGTGAGAGTTCAGAGGAATGTCATAGTATTTCATGATATCATTGTTCACAAGATGGAAAGATGTGGGTTAGGTGATTCAGAATTGATTCAGCGACTAAATCCAAAGAAAAGATTTTGGCCATTTGAAGGGAATTCTCTAGTGCAATACCTCATGGATTTGCCCTTGTTCAGTGATTTTATTGATGGCTTGAAGGAGTGCATGGGAAACTTTGCAAATCTGCAGATGACACTGCCCTGAGAGGGATATTACTAATGGAATCAAAATCTAAGAGAATCTTGACTGAACAAGTGAGATGAATCTACCAAGATGAAATTTATTAGAAATAAATATTAAGTTCTTGAGTTCAAATAATTTCATAAGTTCAAGATGGGAGACACATACCTAGACAATAGTTCATGTGAAAAAAAGATTTGGGGAGTTTTAGTGGATTGCTAGCTCAGAATGAGTCAGCCTTGTTACATTAGTTAAAAAATTTAATGCTATCCTGGGTTGCATTAAGGTGTTAACATGACAGGAGATTGGGGGTGAGTAGTAATCTCTGTACCTACCTTGATTGGATCATATCTAGAATGAATACTGTATCCAGTTTTGAGTGTCACATTTTATGAAGTATACTTTAGGAAGGACAAACTACAACATGTCTAGAAAAAGGTAACCAGAATGGTGAGTGGTTTGGAAACCATGCCATAGGTGACTATTTGGTAGGAATGGGGAAAATTTCTCTTTCCAAGATCTCTTAATTGCAAACTCTAATGGCCTTTTCTTAGTCCTTATATTTCTTGATCTCTCAAGTATTTGACACTGTTGACCATTCTTCTCTTCCCTGGATTTTTTTTTTTTTGGATGATATTCTTTTCTGGTTCTTCTCCAAGTCTGGATCATCATTCTTATTCTGCTTTCTATATGAGTTTACCTGAAGGCTTTGCTCTGGGTTCTCTTCTGTCTTTATATTTTGTTTCAGTGATTTTATTAGCTTCCATGGGATCACCTATCACTTATGAATATTGTGACACAGTTAAGTGGATTCAGAGCTAGTTTAGTGGCTGTACCCAAAGAAGTCTCAGCTCTCTGTAGCTAGTTAGAATCTCTCTCCTGAATTGTAGTCCTATATCACTACCAGCTTTTTAGAAATCTCCCTCAGGATGTTCCATAGTCATCTCAAACTCATTATATCCAAAACAACTCATTTACACCTCAGATCATCTCTTCTTCCTAACTTCTTTCTGTTGAGACTATTGCCCAAGTTTGCAACTTGGGAGCCATTTTTGATTATTTCTCATATCCAGTTGCCAAATCTTTCCCTTCTACCTCCAGAGTATACATCTATTCCCTTGCCTCCGCTTATATAGCTACCATCCTACTTCATGTACTCATGTACTATTTTAGGTACTCCTCTCTTCCACTGGACTCTTAAATGATAGCCTCCTAATTAGTGACCTAGATCTCAGTCTCTCCCCTTTCCAGTTCATTTTCCACACAGCTATCACAGTTGTAACCGTGTCATTCCCCAGATCAAGAAGATCCATTGCCACCTTCTTTGTCTTATTATAAAATATAAACTCTTTTGTTTCACTTTTAAAGCCCTTCACAGTCTGATCCTTGTATACCTTTCTAGACTCATCTCTCCCCACCCTCTTTTTTTAAACCTTCATGGACTCTCTTCTAGCCAAAGTGGCATACTTGCTGTTCTCTGTATACAACATTCTATCTCACAGCTTTGTACTTTTGCATAGGCTAGACATCTCTTGTATGCATCCTGTACTTCACAGAATCATAATGCTACCTCCTAGAGGAAGCTTATCCTGATCCTTCTGGTTGCTAGTTTCCTCTTTGGGAAATACTTTGTATATATTTTGTTTCTACAATTATGTGTAAATGCTAACTCCTTAGAAAGAATGTAAGCTCCTTTAAGGAACTTTTTCCTTTTTCGTCTTTGTGTCTCTAATGCCAAGTACCCAACCGGTACTTGTTTTCTGTTGTTGAATGAATGAATGAGAAGACAAGGCCAGGATTCCAGGGGAACCCAATATCTGTCTCCTTTTATTTAAAGGACTGACTTGAGGGAGAGGGATTAGATTTATTCTGACCGGTTCCTAGTGGGGAGCACTATTTCAGTGTGTGGAAGTTGCACAGAATCAGATTTCAGCTTGAGATAAGGGGAAATTCTCTAGAATTAGTGCTCTCTAGAAGTAAAATGGGCTAGCTTGGGAGATAATGAGTGGAGAGTATTAGAGGCTACTGGTGATGAGGTATCAGTTGGACTGGATAGCCTCCAAGGTCTCTTCCAACACTTAGGTTCTTAGAAGAGCAGTCTCTTTCCATTCTGGCTAATAATCAAATGTTAGGCGACCCTCTGGTCAGCCACTAACGTAAATTCAACCCAGAAAAAATCCTTGAAATGCCCTAATTGTATTAAATACTAATCACCATTTATACCTGTTTCTGTGGGGAATAATGCACTTTTATTTCCAACCGGGAATACAGATCATCCCCAGTAGTGAGAATGAGGACTATGGTGTCAGTTCCAGTCCTCTGGCAGTGATTATTTGTTGGAGTCTGTCCATAACAACTAGTTAGCTCACTGGGAACTTATCCCTTCACATGCTGTGTCTCCAGAATTTGAGTTTGTGTCTAGAAGGGCAATGAAATAAACAGCCACGTTATATCCATTTGTTGTCATTTGAAAAACCTCATACAAACTTTTTGTGACCTACATAACAGGACTACTTGGAATAGTTCATGTTTACCTAGCACTATAAGACAAAAAATCATTGTTCTCAGAAGAGCTCTTTTCTTTGATAGAAAAAAGAAGCCAAATCTCAGAAAAGTTGAATGTTTTGTCTAAGACACAGAGTTAGTAAGCGGCAAAAGACCTAGATTTGAATCTTGACATCTTAGCCCTGTGCTCTTTTTAGGACTTTTAGGACTACTTGAAAATACTAACCTGGAACTTTTTTCCCTACTTTTCTCTTCTCAATAGGGATCTGGAACAAGTACAGCAGTCCCGGGTGGTTCTGGAGTTGGAACGACTAGACAGTTTACGCGACAAAGGATAACGCGGGTCAACCTCAGGGACCTCATATTTTGTTTAGAAAATGAGCGAGAGACAAGCCATTCACTATTGCTATACAAAGCATTCCTTAAGTAAAATGGAAAAGATCAAGGTATTTTTGATGGAGACGCCTGGGGACGTTTTTATATATTTGCAGATTACGCCTTTTTTGTAACAAGCAAATGGAATATTGTTTAAAAAACAGCCACCTCTTTACATGGAACAGTTTTATATTCCTGTTTATAAATCAACTCTTCAGTATGAGAGAAAGTCCATTTCTGTAACAGTGAGAATACTTACAAAGGCCTGTGGATATTATTAAAGGACAATTAAATCTTAACTCATCTTTGATTGAGTGGCCTTCTTGCCAAACAAGCCATATATAAAGACTGATGGAATCGTTTAGCAAATAATTAGCTGCCCTTTGTCAGACTTGTAGCAGTTACAACATTATTTGTGCATTTTAGTTCAGTTTGACTTAACTACACTTATTACATAGGTATATATGTCGACAGCCGATGACCTCATTTCACTTTTTTATTTTTATTTTTTTAACAGTCAGTTGGCAAAGCAACTGATTTTTAGACTATTTATCTTTTCCCCCTCCCCAAAACGTTCAAAATTCAAGAGGAATATTCAATTAATTTTAGAAACATAACCTCAGTTTTTAATCACAATACTGCTTATTCGAGGCCCTGAGAGTCCGTAAAGGAGGGTTCCTTCTGAATGTGTTATTAGCATCTGTAAAAAGCATTTTATTTGCTATAGTTTGTAAAGCTGTAAAGTTAAAAGAAAAATGAAAACCTTTTCAGCATAAATATATTTTACTTGCACTGTGTTTTTTAGCTAAAAGTGAAAGCTTAGATTAAAAAAATCAAAGTTGAGAAGAATCATCAAAAGACTGTTTCTCAGTGTGAATCAAGTGTTGAAAAATGGTTGGTGTATTTTGTCGGTAATTGTACATAATTTTTGGCACATAACATAAAAATGGCTATGTAAACTATAATTATTTTGCTAAAAGACTGTATGCAAGCTGTGGGCCAACTTTAAAGATGTCCAGAGCAAAGTCCCTTCTTTGTACCTATTTTTTTATTACAAATATACTAATTGGTTCTTTATATTTTCAGAGGTTATTGTATTAAATTGTCTATTGATAGTACTTTTATGACTGTAAATACTTTGGCTTTCTTTGTGTGAATTTCCATGTTAGACTCTTTCCCACTCTTCCCCCTACCCCTCGCGTGTAAACTGAATGCTGATCAGTATTTTTATCAACACCTGACAACTGTTACACCTTTTATTTTGTCTTTTAGGAAATTCTGTCTTTCCATTTTTTTCTTGTAAATTTTGCACAGTTACTTGTTCATATGTAAATATTTTACTTTCAAAAATGAAGTTTTTAATGGCTATTGTTTTATATAGGATTGAAAGAAAATTAACTCCTTTATTAAAAACAAATTTATCTGTATTTGTTCATCTGTTTTTGCTCTCTTTTATATTTGGCACTTATTTTACTCTTCTCCAGACATAGAATCTACTTGGAGGTAGTAGATAGGACCTTAACTCTGTTTCTAGAAAATTCATAGAATTGTAGAGTTGTAGAGAAACCTAGAACTCAGCACAACGCCCACATTTCTAGCACTTTGCACTTTAGTACAAGTATTATTAACCATATTTTTTAATGAGAAAAGAAGTTTGTAAAGAAGGAGTAACTTATCCAAGGTCATACAATTATTTATTATACAATAAAGGAGATGTTTCTATTAACACCCCCCCTCTCCCCCCATGAATGAGTGGTGATCAGTGTGCTGCCAGTTCAGTCCTCCTCCACTCTTTCTTTAAATGGCCATAAGAACAGAGACAGGGAGCCCTGGAGACACAAGTAGGAAGACTTGTGCTTCACAATCGGCTGGGAAGAATGGTGATGACAGAGTACTTTGAGGTTCACAAAGAACTTTCCATACTTTCTCTCATTTGATCCTTATAGTCATCCTTGAATAAGGCAGGATAGTTGTTATTATTCCAATTTTCAGATGAAGAAGCAAGATGAGAGAATTTAGGGACTTTAGATAGTTAGGTAATTTAGGTATTAAGGCTCTGAGTTCGAATTTGAACCTAGGTCCCTACATTCCAAATCTAGCACTATGCCATGCTGCCTTTCTTTCACTGGTGTCTTTGTAAGATCCATTTGTACCAAAACTACCTAATATTCACAGGAAGAGTGGAAAAAACCATGTTCATCTGAGAGGAAAAAAGCCCAGAAATTTACCTAGTCTTAATTATCATCATTTTATTAATGATTCCATTCCTATAGCAGTTGCTAACTCTTAAGGTTAGAACAACTCTATGAGGTAAGAGGTGTAAATAGTATTCTTACTTTATATACTAGGAAATAGACTCAGAAATGTGTATGACTTGCTACCGTTACTAAATGTCATAGCTGAGACTTGGGTTTAGCTTTGACATTAAGGAGAATCTCTACATAAAGAAATTCTGTGTAAATTTTTATATAGTATATCTTTATTATTATTTTTAGAGCTCATTCAATTCAACAACCATTCATTAAGTGGCTACTTTGTGCATGGAACTGTCTTAGGTGCTGGGAATATAAACCATCATGTTGTCTTTGCTCTCAAAGAGCTTATATTCTAAATTCAATACCTCACCTGCTCACCCCTATAATTTCTGCTAATTTCTGTTGATGACCTTCCAGTTCTTTTGAGTCACCTTGTTTTGTAGTCTTAATTATCTTTGATTCTTCCCTTTTTTTTTAACCTCCCACTCAGTTGCCAAGTCCTGTCACTTCTGCCATTATACCTGTTGTATCTATCCCTCCCTGTCTTTCCCTTCATTACTGCCCTAATCCATGACCTTATCACCTTTCTCCTAGAATTCTGGTTTAGCCTTCTAGGTATTCTTTCCTCAAGTCTCTTCCCTTCCTAATCCATCTTTCATAAAGCTCTGAAAATAATTTCCCTAAGAAATAAGTTTGACCATATCACTCCTCTACTCAAATCTACAGTGTCAGGATAAAATATGAATAAATCTAATATATAGGGTCTATATCAATCCAGCCTACACCTACCTTTCTAAGCTTATTTCCTTTATTTTCCCCATACTCCAGCTAAGCAAGACAGCTAGTCATTGGCTAAACCCATGTCATCTTTTGCCTCCATGCATTTTTATAGGTAAGTACTTCAGCCTAAATTTAGAATATACTTATTTCCACCTCTCAGATTCCTCTTCCTTCAAGACAAACTCTGGTATAAATTCCGCTGTAGATTGTTCTATTATTTCCCCAACTGAAAGTTTTCTTTCCTACCTTAGGTTTTCCCAGAGCACCTTGATTCTTCCTTTATCCACCATCAAATTCTACTTTGTGCAAGGTATTTGTCAGACCTTTTCCTACCCTCATAGAATAATAAGCTTTCTGAAAATAGCCATAGTTTTTACTTTAATCTCTGCATTCTTAGAGTCTGGTATAATACCTTGCATGTAATATGTGATGAATATATTTGTTAAATTGACCTCTACTAAGAAAATCAAGCGGTATGTATTCTTCAAATAGAAGTAAGAAAGAGAACTTGCTTGTGGTGCTTCCTAAAGCAACCAGCTACACTTTAATCTTAAGAGTAACTTATACTAATAAAAGTCAAAGTAAAGTAAGATCAAAGTGGATGCCACTTAAAGGAAAATAATGATTAAAATAATCTCATTTGGGAAAAAAAAGTGCTAAAATGAAAACCAGAAGACTACATGTTATCTACTGGATCTTTGGGCAATACACTGATATCTGCATCTTTCAGTTTCTCCATCCGTAAAATGGGGCCAACTTCCATTTACATAGTGATTTAAAGCCTGCAAAGCACACACATTATCTCATTTTTTCTCACAATAATGCTTGAGGTAAGTAATACAAGTCTTCTTACATTCATTTTGCAAATAAAAAAACGAACTGAAAGTGAAGTCAATGTTTATTCAACATTTACTATGTGCAAGAACACTATATTAAGTGCTAAGGATACTAAAAACAGTACCTGCTTCTCCTTTACTGGGAGAGACAATACGCAGACAGTTATGTAAGTACAACATACATACCTTGTCAGTGAATTTCTTGGAGAAAGCACTGGTATTCAGTAGGAACCAGGAAAGACCCCTTGCAGAAGAAAGGATTTGAACTGAAACTTGAAGAAGGAAGGGAAGCTAGAAGTATGAAGTGAGATGGGAGAGCATTCCAAACATGGAGGACAGCCAGGAAAGAGGTACAGATTTGAGAGAAGGGAACACCCCTGTCAAGTAATAGCTTGAAGGTTTGTGTCACTGGATCCTAGGGTACATTGAATACAAAGTACAAAAAGACTGAAAAGGCAGGAACAGATGAGGTTATAAAGGTCTTTAAAATCCAAGCTACTGATTTTACATTTAATCCAGGAGGAAACAGCCACTGGAGTTTGAGTTGGGGGGGTGTGTATGTGACATAGACTTGCACTCTAGAAGTCATTTTGGAAAGTTACTGGAGAATGGATGAGAGTGAGTAAAGATGAGGCAGGGAGACCTTGCAGAAAACAATTTAAATAGTCTAGGAATGAGTTCATGAGGACATGCACCAAGGTGACAGCTGTGTAAGTGGAGAGAAGAGGATATATTCATGAGATACTGTGAAGGGAGAAACTACAGGACTTGGCAACAGACTAGATGTATGGGTTGAACAGAAGTGAGAGGTCAAAAATGACAAAAAGGTTGTGTGCCTGGAAAGATGGTGGTGTCCTTGACAGAAATAGGAAAGTATATAAAAGAGGAATGTTGGGAAGGAAAGATAATTTCCATTTTGGACATGTTGAATTTGAGATGAATATGGGATATCCTGTTTGAAATGTTCAAGAAGCAGCTAGTGATGTGAAACTGGAGGTCAGGAGGGAGGCTACAACTGGTTATATAGATTTGGGTATAATCTAGAGATGATCACTGAATCCATGGGAACTGATAAGATCGTCAAGTACAAAGGCATGAAAGGAAAAAGAGAAAAGGGCCCTTAGGGAACACTTCTAATTGAAGGGTGTGAAATCGAGGAAGGTCCAATCAAAGAGACTGGGAAGTGGTCAGACAGGAGAGGAACCAGGAAACAGAAGTGCCACAAAAACCTAGAGAGGAGAGAGTATCTAGAAGAGGGTGATCAGTGATGTTAAAGACTTAGAAGATAAAGACTGAGAAGAGGGCGTTCAGTTTGGAGCTCAGCATATCACTAACTTTGGGGACAGCAGTTTGAATTGGTTGATGAGGTTGGAAGCCAGATTGCAAAGAGTTTTGAATTGAGTGAAAGAAGTAGAGGTAGTGAGTGTAAATGGCTTTCTCATGGAATTTAACCATGGAGAAGAGGAGAGATACAGGACATAGCTAGCAGGGATAGTCTAGTGGAGCAAGTGAGGGTTTTTAAAAGCATCGGAATGAAATGGGCCTATTTGGAGGTGGTTAGGAAGCAACCCATATACAGGGAGAAATTAAAGATAAGTGAGAGTGGGAATCTACTAAAGAAGATAGGATGGAATTGAATCAAGGGTACATGTAGAGGGCTTAGCCTTAGCAAGGAGAAGGATTATCTATTCATGTGAGACAAAAATGAAAGAGAAGATGGCAGGGAAAGAAATATGGGTGATGCAGCTGGGGGTGGGGTGGGAGGAGGAAGAGAAGAGAGAACTCTTGGCAAATGATCTCAATTAGAGAGGTTAAGTGTCTTCTCCAGGGTTCCACTGCTTATGAATTTCTGATATGATATTTGAAACTAGGTCTTCCTGATGGCAAAGCTAGCATTTTATCCCACTATGCAACTGAATCACACTAGTCTTCCAATATTTTAACATGGCATAGAAGTGACCTTAGTTTCTCAAAAGTTATGCTTGTGTAGTCCAAGCTTTGGCAGGCCCCATCAAACTGGAGTGGTTTTAAGGATGGACTATTCATGTATGTCTGTTGTCTGAGAATCCACCTAACTAAACTCAGAGAGGCTCATCACCATGTTGGTCACAGGGTAGCAAATTTTTCAGTGCCAACTACTACTGAAGACCATCTACTAAGTTATAGAGAGGTTTGATATGTTCTAGGAAAAGGAGCATTCAAATTGATTATTGTTAATGCTAATTACTAAAATTATTCCAATATCCAGTCATTAGAGTAATGCAATGGAACTGGAAGAAGGTAGAAATGGAAAGATTTGACATTTTATTGGATATAAATCCAATCCAATGAGGGAGAGTGAGGAGTCAAGTTAACCCAAGTTGTGAGCCTGGGAAATAGGAATGATGGTGCCTTGGACAGAAATAGGGAAGCCTGCCTTCCTTTCCTTCTCTTCCTTTCCTCCTTCCCTTCCTTCCCTCCTTCCCTCCCTCCCCTCCTTCCTTCCCTCTCTCCTTCCTTCCTTCCTTCCTTCCTTCCTTCAATGAGTTTAACTTTGATTATGTTGAATTTGAGATGTCTTTGGGACATCCAGTTTGAAATGCCCAACAGGCACCTGGTGATGTGGAACTGAAACTCAGGGAGAGATGGGCTGGATATATGTATGTGTGTGTTAACAGTATCTATCCTTATATCATCCCTATCTACTCCAGTCATCCTGATGAATATCTGGTCACTGGATTCAGATGGCTCTGGAGGAGAAGTGAGGCTGGTGACCTGCACAGCCCTCCCTCACTCAAAGCAAAGTCAAGTGCAATTCATGTCATCATTTCTCTGATGGCACGGTCTTCTTTGGCAACAAAGGACAAACACAACAATAGAAATATATATGTATGCACATTTATCTAGATATGTCAAAATCTAGTTGCCTGGTCTCATCCTCATTTTGTTCACCACACACAACCCTCCAACTTCCATCTCTGTGCTTTTGCACTGATTACCCCCTATGTCTGGAATGTACTTCTTCTATAGCTATACAGAGTACTTCTCTTTCTTTAAGATACGGCTCAAACCCTATTTTCCAGTGGAGCTTTTACTGATCTCTTTCCCCAACCCCTCCACTGCTAGTTTCCAAATGACCTTGTATTTAGCTACTTTGTACATATTTGTATTTATACATTTTCTGTTATATGGAAAGGATTGATTGTCTCTCATATTACAATGTAGTCTCTTTAATGAGTAGAAATTGTTTCATTCTTTGTATCTGCATCCCTAGCACCTAGACCAGTGCTTGAAATACAAACACACATAGATAGATTAGCCATAAATATTGATATGTAGCTAGCTAGTTAGATGGAAGTGATCAGCATAGATAGGATTACTACTATTACTATCTATGGAAGCCAATGTTCCTGAGAGAAAACGTAAGGGTAAAAGAACCTTGAGGGAACATCCAGAGTTAGGGGCATAATATGGATCAGTGAGCAAATGAGACTGAGTAGACTCAGTTAGGTTGTAAGAGAAGTAGGAGAGAATTGTGACATGAAAACCCAAAGAGGAAAGGATATTCAGGAAGAGAGGTTGGTCAACAATGTCGAAAGCACCAGATAGGTAATAAAGAATTGAAGGCTGAAAAAAGATTCTCAGATTTAGTGATCAAGAAGAGATCATTAGTGACTTTGGAGAGAACAGTTTCAGTTGAATGATGAGGTTGGAAGCCAGATTATAGATGTCACTAAATAGTTTCAGATCAAAGGCAACTTGATCAACTATTTGGGAAAGCCAGTAACCTCGCTTGAGTTAAGATAATTAAAACAAAATTTGCTGTGCATGTTAAATACTAAATAAGTTGATTTATTTCAAAGTTGTCCTAAATTAGAAACAATGGATAAACTGACATTATATAGAGAGATCAGCTTGGGAAAGGAGATGTAATCTCATTGTGAAGAAACCAATCATCTTTCTTGTTTCTGACACAGAAAGCATTTCACTTTTCTTCCTCTTACTTCTAACCTACTGGATTAGACTGATTGATTGTCTAAATGAATGTCTGATAGATACCATTTTAAGCTCTTGATTTTTGAGAATAAACTTTTCCTTTGTTTTCCTTATCAGCTAGCAAGTTGGTAGCTCAGGAAGTACAAGTTTATATTCAGAAAGGTAGTTAACCATCATAATTTCCCTATTCCTTCTCTAATTTCACCAGTTCCTTGATATTTGCTTCTTCCTCTGAACTTTTATAATAATGTAAAAAATTATCGGTGGTGATTATCATAATGTTGACAATATTTCACTTAATGTCAGTATAAGTTTTGTAAACTAGGCCTCCGTTTATTTATCTGTAAAATGAGGGCATGCGCCTGGATGGATCCCCTTCTAGCTCTAAAGCGATTGCTTTCTTTACTTAATATGTCCGTGTCCTTTCTCCCTGACAAAGACTGTGTTTTAGGTCTCTTTGAATCTCCACTGTAACAACCTAGACAAATATTTATTAGTGCTAATAATTCAGTTCACCTAAGTGAACATTAAGTGCCTAGAAATATAAAGAATTGTAATGGAAAATAGTCACTGCCATCTAGGAGAAAAGGTGCTAAGATTATACATTCTAAAGCCTACCATTAGTGTCTTCAATAAACATTAAATACATCTACTGTAAGCAATGCAACCTGTGCTACATTTGAAGTTTTTTTCTCTGGAATCTTTTAACACAGAATTAATACTTTGACCTGAACTGATGTTGATCACCAACTTGTAATGTAAGGTTTAATGACTTGTACTTAAATGTAGATTTACATTTACAAATGCATTTTAGTTGTTTATTAAAACAAGTCTCAGCCGATCAAATATCTAAATTATGGGTGCAAGCAAAAGTAATATTTTATAGTTTCAGATGAATTTACAAGTCCATTCTAGAAAACATTTGGAGAACAATCTAAGATTATGTAAACTCTTTGAAAAAATAAGAAAGAAGGGGTTCTATCAAATTTTTCTATGATATAAGGATGATCTTGATATCAAAACCAAGATGAATCAAAGCAGAGAAAGAAAACTATAGACCAATATTCCTGGTGAATATTGATGTAAAAATTTTTAAATAAAATATTAGCAAGGAGATTGCAGCAACATATCACAAAGATTATACACTATGATCAGGATATGCATGCTGGTTCATATAAGGAAAACTATAAATATAATTTGGTCATATTAATAACAAGAACAACAAAATCACATAATTATATCAATAGTTGTAGATACAGGTTTTGGCAAAATACAATACCCATTCTTGTTAAAAAACCTCCAACAATATTAGAAAGCATAGGAACAAATTGGTCTTTTCTTTTAGATAGAGAAGTACTATCTATCTAAAAACACAAGCCAGATTTTCTGTAATGGGAATAAACTCTAGGCCTTTCCAGTAAGATAAGAGGTAAAACAAAGATGTACATTATCAATGTTACAATTCAATAAAGTGCTAGAAATGTTAGCTGTAGAAATAAGACAAGAGAAAAGCTTACTTCAATAAGACAAGATAAAAGATTACTTTGTAGAACTAGAAACAATAATAACAAAATTCATCTGGAGGAGCAAAAATTCCCAAATCTCAAGGGAATTAATGAATAAAGTAGAAAAGGAGCAGGCAAGCAGTAGATCTCAAACTATACTACAAAGCAATACTAATCACAACAATATGGCACTGGTTAAGAAATATATTGATCAGTGAAACAGACTAGGTACACAATATACAGAAACAAATGAGTAGAGTAGCTTAGTGTGTGATAAGCCCAAAGATCCCATCTATTGCAGCAAGAATTTACTATTTAATCAAAACTATTGGGAAAATTGGAAAGTAGTCAGGCAGAAAGTAGGCATAAACCAACACCTCATACCCTATAAGCTCCAAACAGGTACATCATTTAGACATAAAGCATGATATCATAAACAAGTTAGAAGAAAGATGTAGAATTCATGACCAAACATGAAATACAAAGAGTCACAGAATGTAAAATGGACAATTTTCATTAAATAAAATTTTAAAGTTTTTACATGAAACTAGTGCAGCTAAAATTAGAAGAGAAGTGGACAAATGGGGGCAGGGGAGAATCTGCAGCAATTTTCCCTCTTAAAGGCCTAATTTCTAAGATATATAGGAAATGGATTAAGATTTATAAGAATAAGAGCCATTCCTCAATTGAAAAAAATGATAAGATCTAAACTATCAATAGTCACATGGAAAAATACTCTGAAACATTTATAATTAGAGAAATACAAATAAAAGCTACTTTGAGGTTTCATTTTATATACCTCAGATTGGAAAATTTGACAAAAAAGAAAAATGATAAATGCTGGAAGTGATGTGGGAAAACAGGTACATGAATATACTGTTAATAGAGCTGTGAAATAGTCTAGACACTCTGGAAAGCAATTTGGAATTGTGACCCAAAAGCTATTAAACTATGCATATATATATGCTTTGACCAATGATGTCACTACTATGTCTATAAAGAGATCAAATTGAAGGACCTACATATACAAAAATAATTATTTCAGCTCCTTTTTGTGGTGGGTGGCAATAAACTAGAAATTTAAGGAGTCCTTATCAATTGGGGAATGGCTGAACAAACTTGGTATGTGAACGTGATGGAATATTAGAGTTCTGTGAGATAATGAAGGGGATGGTTTCAGAGAAACCTGGGAAGATTTGTATGAATGGATGCAGAGTAAAGGGAAGACAGTAAGGAAAACAATTTATACCAATAACTATAGTAAAGAAAATCATCTTTTAAAGACTTAGGAATTCTGATAAAATAACCAAAGTTCCAGGGGACGTACGATGAAACAGGTTGCCCAATTCCTATAACAAGGTTCTGGACAACCTGAAGTCTGATCAATATAGAGAACTGGTAAAAAAGCTCCTTATACCAGTGCAGTTCTTTACCATCTCTAAAACTTTGTCCAGTCTCTCCAACTCTCACAACCATCATTCCTACTCTGGCTATATTCTCCAAACTTCCTTATCTTGATCCCTTGGTGAATCACTTCAACTCTATAAAATCCTCTACACTTGAGTCTTTTGTCTCCATGACCTATCACCAATAATGGAGCAGGAGAAAATCAGGGTCTAAAAATCTAATGACATAATCTCAACTGGGCCCTCACTAAAGGAAAGAAATAATTTTGTATCCCTCCTTTCATTTGTTAGCTACCCAACTCACCATTGTCTGTTCTGAATTTTTCATACTTCACTTGATTCTGCCATTCCACTACTCCCCTCCCTCTGTCCCATTCTTTCAGTTAAGGACCTGGACTCCTACTTAATTGAAAAAAAAATGATGTCACTTACTAAAAGCTCCCTCTTTTCTCAGGCTTCATCTCATGTCACTCTATTTCTTCCCTCACTATTTTCTCTTTCACTTTTGTCTCAAATGAAAAGGTGGCCCTTCTTCATGTCAAAGCTGACCCCCCCATCCTTGATCTCAGTTCATCCCATCTTCTTCTCCAGCCAATTTCCCCTCATTCATCTTCAATCTCTCCCTGTATACTAGTTGCTTCCCAATTGTTTCCAAAAAAGCCCATGTCAACCCCATGCTTTTACAAAACCCCACTTGTTCCACTAGACCAGTCCTGCTAACTATTATCCTATATGTCTCTTCTCCTTCATGGTGAAATTCCATGAGAAGGTCATTTACATTCAGTACCTTCACTCCCTTACTCAATTAAAAACCTTTGCAATCTGGTTTCACACACACACACACACACACACACACACACACACCTTAGCCTCTCTCTCCTGATCTCTAATACTAGCTGCTTCTTGAACATCTCAACCAGGATATCCCATAGAAACCTCAAATTCAACATGTCTAAAACAGAATGTATCTTATCATCCTCTATTCTAAATTTTCCTATTTCTGTCAAGGTCACTAACCTTCTAGTCACTCAGGCACACAATCTCTTTGTCATATTTGACTTCTCACTTATACTCAGCCCACTGTGTTGCCAAGTCCTGTAGTTTCTCTCTTCACAACATCTCTTGAATGTGTCCTCTTCCCTCTACTCATGCAGTAATCATCCTGGTACAAGTATTCATGACCTCATGCCTGGATTATATCAATAGTTTTCTGATTGGTCTTCTTGTCTCATGTGTTTCCTCATTCCCATCCGTTCTTCATCAGTCTTCTAAAGTGACTTTTCTAGAATGAAGGCCTGACATGGGAGGATCAAGAGACCACTCAGGGTTTGTTACATCATACTAAATGCCTACATCCTTTTAGCTCTGTATCACATCAGAAAGCAATTCTCAGACCTCCCCTACAGTCAACTGGAACCAACCAATCAATCAATAAACATTTAGTAAATGCCTACTATGTGCCAGACACTTTTCTAAGTTCTGGGAATATAAAAAGAGGTGAAGGATAGTCCCTGCTCTCAAGGAACTTAACAATCTAATAGGGACAACATGTGAACAAATATATATACAAAACTATATATGAATATATACGTACATACACATTCATACACACATACATATATATATCACACACTAGAATGAAGAGAGGTTAGGGAAGCCCTTTCTGTAGAAGGTAGAATTTTAGTTGGAACTCAAAGGAAACCAGAGAGATCAGTAGTTAGAGCAGAAGAGGGAGAGCATTCCAGGCATGGAGACAGTTAGACAGAATGCCCAAAGCTAAGAGATAGCATGTTTTGTTTATGGAGCAGCCAAGAGACCATTGCTACTAGATTGGAAAGCATGTGTTGGGAAGTAAGGTATAAGACAACTAGAAAGATAGGAGGAGTTATGTCTTATTCAGGGTTTTGAATGCCAAACAAAGCATTTTGTATTTGTGTCTGTAAGTGATAGGGAATCACTGGAGTTCACCTAGTAGGGAGCATGTGACATCATTGAACTTGCATTTTAGGAAGACCATTTTTAGTGGCTGAATGGAGGATAGACTGGCATCAGGAGAAATCTGAGGCAGGCAAACCCACCAGCAGGCTGTTGCAATAATCAAGGCATGAGGTAATGAAGGCCTTTAAGTGTAACTTGGTCAGATGACCTTTGATACATTTACATGGGCTCACATATTTTTTTTCCTCCAAGAGAATATTCTTTTATTTAAAAAATCAAATTAGCTAATAATACAGCCTTTTAATTTTTTTTAAAAGAAACCCAGCTCCCAATTTTATTTATTAATTTAGTGGGGTTTTTTGTTTTTAATTTTGTTAATCTATAATTTTCAGAATTTTTATTTTGGTGGTTGGTGGTTTTTTGTTTTCTTTTTTTTTTACGTTGCATGTGAAATTATTTTCTATATTTTCTCTATTTTGCTAATGAAAAAGTTTAGAGATCTAGATAGTTTGTACTACTTTGACTGAATCCCACCACCTTTAGTATACTGTCTTATTGTTGTCATTATATTTAATAAAATAATCTGTTGTATCTATAATTTGTTCTTTGACCAATCAATTACATAGGATTAAATTACTTAGTCTCTTATTAGTTTTAAGTCCTTTGGTCATTGGTCTTTTGTTGTATTTATTTTTTATTTCATTGTAGTTAGTAAAAGATGTTTCATATTTCTGCTGTTTTGCCTTCTTTTTGAGGTTTTTATTTTTAATATATGGTTAATTTTTGTAAAGGTGCTGTACAACTAAGATATATGTACAATCCTTTCTACTCTCATTCAGTCATCGTCAGAGATCTATTATATAAACTTTTCTAAAATTCTATTCAGGTTCCTTCCTTCCTTCCTCCCTCTCTCCCCCCCTTTCTTCCCTCCCCCCCTCCTTTCTTTCTCTCTTCCTTCCTTCCTTTTTCTCTTTCTCTCTACCTTCCTTCTTTCCTTTCATCTTGTTAGATTTGTCTGGCTCTGAGTTAGTTTGAAGTCTCTCCTTAGCATAATTTTACTGTCTATTCCTCTCTATAACTTGCTCTGAGTTTCTTTTAAGTATATAAGTGCTCTGTCATTTGATGCATGTATGTTAAGTAGTGGTATTGTCTATGATAGTTTCTAGGCACTGTAGTTTTCCTGTATATCTTTTTTAATGAAGTTTTTTTTTTTGCTGTTGCTCTATCTAAAATCATGATCACTATCCCTGCTTTTCTAAGTTCAGTTGAATCATAACAGATATTGTCCCAGCCCATTATTTTAACTGTATGCATCATCATACTTCAATTATGTTTCTTGTAAGTAAAAAATTTTAAATTCTACTTTCTAATCCATTCCCCTATCACATTCTATTTTGTAAGGGGAGTTCATCCTATTTACATTCAGAGTTATGATTACTGATTGCATATTTCCCATTCTTATATTTCCTATTTTATATAAAATTATATATTATAATGTTCTTATATTTTTCTTTTGTTTTCTGTTGCTTAATTACAAGAAAAAGTGAGTAATGAGAGCAAAATAGTTTACTTAGTAATAATTCTCTATGCTTGATCATTTTGCCCTGTTCCTTTTTTCCTCCTCACTCAGACTCCAGTTCACAGGTTATTTCCATCTCTTTTGTTCCTTTTTAAACCCTGTTCACAATGTTATTCTCTGAGATTAGAATTTGTTTTGCTTACAACCAATCCCTCCTCTAATCAACCCTTGCTCCTGATTTCCTGTTGAGTAGAATGCATTCTACACCAAAATTTTCATTTTCATCTCTCTCTCTCTCTCTCTCTCTCTCTCTCTCTCTCTCTCTCTCTCTCTTTCTCTCTCTCTCTCTGTCCTTTGCCCAATTCACAAGAAAGGGAGACTCAAATGATTCTGTTTCCTCTGACCTCTTACTTTTTATTTGTCTAGTCTTTGACTTGTGTACCACCATTGTGTAAGGTAAGTTTTTCTACTCTTATTTCCCCTTTATTCACTGGTATATTCCTTTCTCCTTCCCTTTATTCTTTTAATATCATCAAAGCACAACACTCTCAGAAATTCTTCATTATTTAACTCCCTCCATGACCCCTGATGACATTATAGTTTTATGGGGTTGTGTGACATATCCTTCTAACTAGAATGTACACATTTACAACAAAATACTTGTGTGTCTTTGTTTTCTATGTTTCCTTTGACTCTTAACATATTTCAAAATTTCAGTTCTGATATTTTCATAAGGAATGCTCAGAAGTCTTCTATTTTGTTTAAGATCCATTTTCCCCATGTAGAATTACCTTCAGTTTTTCTGAGTAAGTTTTCTTTGCCCATAAGCCTATACCTTTTCCCTTGTAGAATACCATATTCCACACCTTCAGCTTCTTTGTAGTGGAAGTTAGTAAATCTCATATGATTCTTATTATGGTTTCTCTTTCTGGCTGCTTGCAATATTTTTTTCCTTTGATCTGAAAGTTCTGAATTTCAGCTATAAAGTTTCTGGGAGTTTTCACTTTGGGGTTTGTTCTGGATGTTATTGGTGTGTTCTTATTTTCGCATTTTTTTGGTTCTAAGATATCTTGGCAGTTTTCTGTCATGACCTCCTAAAATAGGATATCTAGGTTAATTTTTTTTTGGTTATGACTTTTAGATAGTACAATGATTCTGAAACTATTTCTTCTTGATCTATTTTTTAGATCAGTTGTTTTTTATTGGAGAGATTTTATGTTTTTCCCATTTTTCCAATCTTTTAATTTTGTTTTTAAAAGTTCTTTTTATCTCATGAAGTCATTACTTTCTATTTGGTCAATTCTAATGTTCAAGAAGTCTGTTACTGGCATAAGGTTATGTAAATCTTTGTGTTAAATTGTCAATTCTCCTTCCAAGTCTTTCCTCTAGAGCTCCAATATTTTAAAAAAAAATTGTTTTCTCTACAACTGCCATTTTGTTTTTAATATGATTTTAACTTCTTTTTTTAGCAGAGCCTCTGTTTTATTTAGTCTAGCTGACTTGATGACCAAGCTATAACTTTTCTTTAAGACTTTGCTTATAGACATTTGCTGCTGGTCCTCTTCTGATCAGTGTCTAGAGTCAGAGCAACAGAGCTATCAGTCCACTCTTCTTCCATTATTCCTGCTCTGGTCATGAATTCACGATTGAGGACTGAGAATATGATCCGCTGTGCTCTCTCCTTAAATTTCCCAATCATTTTCTAGCTAGATATCTTAGACCTTTGTATCATTTTTGCTGGTCCTCTTTACCAGTGGAATATAAATATCATGATAGAGGATGTTTCATTTTTTTCTTCAGATTTTTAGTGCCTCATATAATATCTGGCACATAGTAAACACTTAATGAATTCTTGCTGATTAATTGAAGGTAATGACAGGACTGTAGGCATGGAATTTGGAATGAGCATGGCATGCTCATGGGCCTCATGAATATCCAGTACAAAGTATAATGGATTAAATATGGTAGAAATTTTATGCTAATAGATTGGATAGATTTTGGGGGCTTTGAATGTGAAACTAATTATTTATATTTGTGTGATAGGAACCTGGGAGCTATTGAAAGCATAAAGTATATACAGAGGAATGGCATGATAAAAACAATATTTAAAAATAGTAAAATAGCCCAGATATTCAAGATGGTTTAGAAGGAAAAGATCAGAAAATCAACTCTGAGGCTGTTGGAGTAACATAGGAATAAAGTATTGAGAATCCTGAAGTGGAATGAGAAACTCAATTTTGCAAAGCAATCATTTTATTTTCAAATTGTTCCAATTAAGCGCCACCTCCAAAAGGCCCTTCCTGATTCTCTCAACTAGTAGTTCTGATCCCTTCCTCCCATCAGTGAGCATTCATTTTGCTCTATTTATCCTATATTTAATTATCTGTGAACATGCTCAATCCCCCTAGTAGAATGTAAGCTCCTTGAGGGAAGGAACTATTTAAATTTATTTATTTATTTATAAATGTTCTACAATCACTTCCTTAAAATTAAGATTTTATCCCCCCCACACCTTCCCCCTGCTACCCCCTCCCTCCCCACGACAGCATACAATTCTGTATAGGTTCTACATATACTTTCC